>ML777645.1:306891-325949 GCA_009831015.1 Picea engelmannii
CTTCTGTTTTCTTCGAGGATAGGAACTGGTTTTGCTGCTAGAAGATCCTTCTGAATCGCCAACTTCCTTCTCAGAGGAATCACTCGGCACTGGTCCTTTACCTATGGGGTGGACCTTTTTCGAGGTGCTCCTCTCAGTGTGGCCACTGATATGACCATGTTTTTGAGTTTTAGGTTCATACTGCATTTGTCTTTGTAGATCGGATAAAATCTGCAGTAAAATTGCATTAGTTTATGTTTGCCTTTCTTGTTCTTTCATCATCCTTTCATTGTTAGCCTTACAACTTTGTAATTCTACCATGAGGCTCCTCATAGTCTCGGCTAGATCTGGAGGGGTCCCTGTTGCCCTCCTTTCATCAGACTCTTCGTCTCTATTGTGGGAGCCTTTTCCCACTTCTTGGTGAGTCACCATACTATGCGTTGATAATTTCCCGCGGTTGATCTTCCGCTTGTGTGCAAAAGGAAAAACGCTGGTTGTTAGTCAATATTTATATTTATTTATAACCAATACATAATTCATATTTTGACATATACACACACACAATAGGGTTTTTGTTTTTCATTCTTAACTTCATCTTTTGATGAGGAAGGTTAAGACAGGGGGTTACTCTTTTTAAGAGTGTTCCGAATGGAGCTTCTGCGCAAATCGTTCATGAGCCCATGCAAGCTGAGTGTTGTAACCATGCTCTGATACCAATTTGTCACACACCCACTACAACATTATAAATTTTTCACTTTTCCGCAAGGGGCAGAATCCCCGAAGTCCTACGGGGGCCTAGCGTAGACTAGTTCTTCCCTATTCACCTCCCTGTGATCATGGGTTAGGACCACAGGCCAAACAAACCAAGTACCTTTTCGTGTTTCGCAACTCAACGATACAAGTGAGTCCAATCTTAAAGGTAGAATGGCGAGGGGACTCCAGAATAAAACCCTGGTCGTTGATCTGGGCGTGCAAATTCTGGCCGTCCAGATCTACCCGTCGCTTAATGACAAAGCACTAGCTCCCTTTCATTAGTCCCTATCTCGATAGGACCACATACATGCCTAAAAGCAAGCGCCTTTCACAACTCGCGACCTTGCGAGTCGTGAGTCGAGGACCCTCAAATTTTCTTCACCAATCGCCGATACCCGAGATTCCGATATGGTATGGATTCCTTCTGTCAGCACCTTCAGAGTGTGACCGCCGGCTAGGCCAAGCGCTAACACCTCTCGCTACTCGCCACTTTGCGAGTTTCAACATCGAGCTCCCATACTCTCATCTCACAAATCTCTGAGATGCAATAAGTCAACGGAGTGTTGACTCCTTTATTTGTCAGTGCCCTCCACACGTAACCACAGGCCAGGGCTTAAATACCAACGCCTCTCGCAACTCACACCTTCATGATTTCGTGGGTTGAACTCTCGTGCCCTCCTGTTGCGATCTCCTGAGAAGAGACAAGTCAACGTTGGGTTGACTCCTTCCTTGACGCTTTTCGCTACTTGCAACCTCGCAGGTTGAAGCGTCGAGCCTTCATGCTCTTATCCTACGAATCCCCGAGATGTGAGAAATCAATGGAGCATTGACTCTCTTCTCTAGGCGACGCCTATCCACCTGTCAACCACGCAAGCTCCACCTTGGGGTTCTGCCACGTGTCCACACCCGTGCCTCGGCTCTCAGCACTTTGCGACTTTTGCAGTAGACACGAGGTCCACTCAACCTCCGATCCTTCGGATGCACGATACATGTGGTGAGGCTCTGATCCAACGGTCATCCGCATCCTAGATCCTATGGTTGTCGCCGCTCCTCGCAATTTCACGACTTCGCGACTTGAGTTGTTGGGCCTTTGTGCTCCTTTCTTACGAGAACTTGAAGTACAAGAAGTCAACAGGATGTTGACTTCCATTTTAAATGACACGTGTTCACCACCTATCACCACTTCTCCCTCTCTCTGGGCATCTTATCGTCACACCACCTGTCAATCACGTGGGTCCCACCAAGCGGACGTGCCATGTGTTGCACAAGCTCTCGCAACTCGCAAGATCGTGACTTCTATAGTCGAAACCGATTCCCCTCAACCTCCAAGGCCCCGATATGTGATATGGCGAGGAGGTCCTGACTCAATGGTTGCTCCTACTTCTCGTTATTCGGGAGTTTGCGACTCCAAGGGTTTGGTATTCCACCTCCAAACTCACGAACCCCCGATACGCGATGTATCGAGACGTTAGATCCCACGACTTTCCTTCCTCTTTGATCAACAACCCAGATCACATCGTGATCTCGCGACTCCAAGAGCCTGGTCTTCCACCTCCAAACTCACGAATCCCCGATACACGAAATGGTCAGATCTCTGCCACCTGTCCTCCAACTTGAATGGTCCCGATGTCTTTGGGACTTTTGGGATGTAGTCGAGTTCACTCTCCCACCTAAGTAAAGTTTAATATCGACGACTTATAGAGCTTCAATGGGTCCCTGGGTTCTATGGTCCAGGATCCCATTGCTATTTGCGAAGGCTGAAAGGGCGAGGTGTTAACGCCTATGCTCCTTCTCTAGATCCGTCGGTGTTGACAGGATTGGGGTATTCCCGAAAGGATTCCGACTGTTCATTTACCAAGCGATAGGGTATTTTATTTCTATATTTGAATCTCGTTATCCCTTATGATCTTGAATCACGAAGTTCAAACTCTCAGAGCTTTAGGCTCCCATGACCCCGAGACCTTAGAAAGCTACTCTTTCTTTCATAAGGGTTCCAGACCCGAATTATATGAACCCTCAGACGGTTCTTGGGCAATTATCCCTGATCTTAATCATGTCTCTGGTAAGGTTCAGTACAGTTATAAGGTTTATGGGGTAATTCTCAGAAAAGAGTACTCTCAAGGGGCCTTCCCAGAATATTATGAGAAACTAAGAAAATAAGACGATTCTCGGTGGAGCGAACTCATGTCCCAGAATTAATCATTTGTGCAGAAAACAACTATGGCATGTAAGCATACACAGACATCCATTCTATCAAATCAAATGTTAGGCAAACACTTCTATTCAGAACTATTTACAAGCACATAAAACTGAACATGCGATTATGGCATCAACTTCAAATAACACTTATCAGAAATAGCACCAGAGGTGATGCAACTGCTGAGAGGGGTGCTTTCTTCCACCCAACCATAGGCTCAACGACTCCCAATGGATTTACCACTAGCCACCCCCGAGCTGAGACCACGATGCTGTGAGACTGCATCTCGGTTTGCCAGTGACCAAGAATGAGGGTTACTCTCCCCCTTCTCTTCTATCACTCACTTTGCATATCTCCAAAGTTCTTCCTCCTTCCCTCGCGTCTGCCCCCTCCGCGCTTCTTCCTCACAAATTTCCCTCTTGCGATGTTGTGTGTGGTGCGATTTCCCTCGCGATGGTCAGGCCCGAGGCTCCTACGGATGGGTGGTTCACTTCCCCCATCCCTCCTTAATTCCCGAGGAGCCATCTACCTACCAACCTGCGAGTAATTTATTTCGGGTCAACAAACCGCTCTTGGTTCTCCGAGCCAGTGAAGTCCAAATACGGTATTGGTTTTCGGTGGAAGTTAACGCCACCTTTCTAGGTGCCTTCCACCACCTTTCTTCAGCCATCGTGGTCTCTTTTTCAGCATATCCCCTCTCAACAGTCCTGCAATATATATATATATATATATATATATATATATATATATATATATATATATATATATATACACATAACATTATTCACATTCATCGACCATTTTTCACAAGGTCCATTCACATCACACATTCACATTTTTGAGTTTGCCACAGTTCTTGGCCAGTATAGTTATTTTTACAAACTGGGGGAAACAGGGTGTTACACTTTGTGGATTTGAAGTTTGGGGAGAGCAGAGCTCCCAAGGAAAAATATTGGTTGTAGGAAAGTGATGATATCTTGAGAGTCCTAAAGGAGAATTTGCAGGGCTCTCAGAATCAACAGAATATGTATGCAGATATGCACATGGTGAAACACAACTTTGATGTTGGGGACCTAGTATTTCTTAGGTTGCATCCCTAAATACAGTTGTCACTGAAGAAGAGTGGTGCAGAGAATATGAAGCCTTGCTTTTACGGACCCTACAGAGTGATCATGATATTTGGGGAGGTAGAATACGATTTGGAGCTACTAGAGGGTAACAGGATCCACAACACCTTCCATGTATCCTGCCTCAAGAAGGCATTGGAATAACAAGTCACCGCTTTGACAGATATTCCTACTAGGTGAGGAAGGGCAGTTAGTTCTAGCTCTTGAGAGGATTGTTGATATCAGGGAGCAGAGGTTGAGTAGAAGAGTCATTCAAGAGTACTTGGTCACATGGAGAGGATTTCACATAGATGATACTACTTGGGAAGCAGAGTAGATCTTACAACACCCTGATCTGGATTTGTTTGATGAAAAACAATATTGGGAAGGGAGGACTGTAATGTCCCCTTTGAATTGATCATGACAGAGGATGAATTAATAGCCTATATGACTCTCGTAGGCTATAGTCAGGAAGGACAAGGGATTCAAGGAGGTTTATTTGGTGTCACTAGTTTAAAAGAATGACAAATTATAACGTGACATTAAATAAAAATGAATAATAGTATTTAAATGAAATTGGAGGGAAAAGAAAGTGATGGTTTGATTTGGTCAAAAAGGGGAAAGATCTACAAGGTCCAGAGAAAGGGAAAATAGAGGGGTAACACTTCTCTTTGGCATTATGATTTGATCTCTCATTTTGGAGTGCTCTTGGAGCCATTGTTTCCTTGGAGTTTAAGAAAACCCTTCTACTATTGTGGTTTAGTTTCGGTGGTGCAATATCCACCCTAGCTAGACAAGAGGGGAGTCCACCTAGGGTTTCCATTGGAGCTTCATTTGGAGATCTATGTTCAGTTGGAGGCTTGCGTAAGAAGTTTGAGAATATTTTCGAGAAAAGGCCAATTCAAAATTTTGTAGGTGACAGGAGGGTTGCAGAGAAACTGTGGTTTAGGGCATCCCCACAAGTTGAGTACAAGGTGTCCTGCGAGCCCCCACTAGACATTCAACAGTTGTCCCACGAGGACCTCTACAATTGGGGTTAGAACATGTTGATTGGATCGGGTTCATAGTGTTACAAGAGGGATTGAAAGGCCGCTACCAAAGCAGGCATTACTAAAGCGAAACATTGCAGTGAGTATCATAGATTGACATCATTTCAGGTTCTCTTTGTATTGTTTTTGTTAGTAGATTTGTGTAGCTACCTTGCAACCATTAGACTTGTGTGTTCAGGACAACCATTAGATATCATTGTATTTCTTTGATTGGGAGTTTCCATCCATAATAATATGCCATGGTTTCTCCTCTATTTTCTGTGTAATGGATGCATGCAATATGTTTGACAATATTCATATATGAGCAAACTCTTTGTAAGGAGTTAACAACAACGTTAATACAAAGTGTTTGACATATTTACACAAAGAGAAATAACAATTTTGGATAGAAAACATAATATTTCCACCAAACCTAGTTGGGGACATTACATATTAAGTTATTCAACGGGTCATTCTTTGACTTTCATCTTAGAAGAAATCAAGGATCTGGACTGTTTCTCAGTTTTGGGTTTATTCTTAATAGGAATTGTCTTTGTATCTATAGTAAGTTCTTCAATGGGTCATGCTTTGACTTTCTTCTTAGAATAAATCAAGTATCTTGACTGCTTTTCACATTTTCAATCTTCTATCTTAGTTTCTTGTGCAATATTGATCACAAAAGAATACCTATTTACACTTTCCCGATATTCATTTTTTTTTTCTGGACGACACTTGCAACAATTTGTAATTTGTTGTTCACTTGCAATATCTTACAATTGAATGAACTTTTTGTGACATCCTTCAGATTCTAGCTAGTTTTCTAATTAATATGAAATTATTTGGTTTGTATTATGTAGTTGGATCCACTTATTGAAAGAATTTATATCCTCATCAACATAGATAGATGTAACAGTGAACAGTGGCAGAAACAATAATTTACATATCTTCTTGTGGTTGTAAGGAAGATAACCACTTATCACAGGTTGTATGGGATTGAAGTTGGGATTTTTGGTTATCATATCATCTATTTCATAAATGTATCCCTTCCAGATGGATCTTAGTTGGCTCGAGATGAATCCAAGGAGAAATTTTCTAGTTCTTATTGTTATAAGCAGAAGTTGCAAGAGACTTGGACAACGAATGTCCTCACCTTTGTGATGAAGAGGAATCTCTCACAGTCTATTTGTTCCCTTTAAAGGACGCGGAGAAGATAGTAATGCATCTTAGTTTAAGGTCCTAAATACATCACTATTATCTTGGATTCTACTACGTAACTTTTCCGATCTGGATTTGCCACTTTTTCTATGCCAAGAAATATTGTCTCATAGGCTGTTTGTCTTATTTAAATTTCTCATCTGTCCAATGGTGGAATTGGGTGTAGCAAAATGGGATTTGGACAACATGCATATTTATCCTGCAACAAATATTGTTTGCATTTAAACAACTCCTTGATAATGACTGCTAATCTCATATTGCACCCATATATAGAGAAGATCAAGAGTGATCAAGAATGATAAACAATAAATCTTTCTCAAGCTTCATGATAGATCTCAGTGTTTTATGGTTTATACGTCTTTTAATGGATCTTTTCAAATCAGGCCTAGTTGACCTAATTGACTGCTTGATCCTATTGCAAGGCAGTTAGCGAATGTTCAACATACTAATTTTATTACATCATATTTAATATATGTTTGGTAGGATATTCTGAAATTCAATGGAGCTGCTAACGGAAACGTAGGAGAGTTGGAGCGAGGAGTTATAGAAGGTGTTGGTTTCTTATTCCTTAGGAATAGGTCTTCGTGGCCCCTTTACTCTAGACCAATAGTTCCTTGTATTGATCCTAGATGGTAGAATAAGGAACACTATGACGAATCAAATGTCAGATATCAGATCTGCTCAATAACCATCAAAGAATATCTCACAACTTGTGTATGAGCCCTGATGTGGCATTTCCTGATATAGAAGTTTCTTCTTCGAACATTTGTCAACAGTTCTTCTTCTCGTCCAATGTTGGAAGCATACACGATGCATTACATATGATGATTAACATGTATTAAACCCTCCATATCTCTATCTTGTTTAAGAGTCTGTGTTCTCCCATCAATTTCAACTCTACATCAAGTTGCTCCTCTTATGGTCACCATGGATTTATCATCACAACTACACACTCTGCACTCAATCTCTTGGTTGTGTCAAAAAGATTCCAAGCACTTCTAATTATGCTTGGATGCAAACAATGCTTACCAGAAGCAACATATATATCTCCATCAAGCTAAGGACATGTGTCACTATGAGGACATTTACTAGCAACTATAAATGTACTAATTGGCAAATCTGCAACATCACTTACTATTTTGTTCCCAATTCCATCATATACATAGGTCCATCGACCTTAATTCTCTTAGCGATAGGGGGTTAGTTGAATGCATTTTTCTGTGGCTTGGCTTGGGCAAGTGTTGGAGGTGATGTTGTTTATCTATTCAAATGTGGAACATTTGTACCTACACATGCAGATAGACAATAATATAGATAGAATGGTTGAGCCAACATATGAAGGACATGGTCAATCTACTTGGTGTGTGCAATGTGTTGAGAGAGAGCATCTCAGAAATGAAGAAGCACAACATGTCAATAAGAATACTCCTCCATGGCTTACTTCACACCCATGCCTAGATTTTGTCAATAAGAATACTCCTCCATGGCTTACTTCACACCCATGGAGTAGGTCATGGAAATAATGGATATGTAGCCATGGAGAAACATGCATGTCTTAGCACAATTGTCGATCAAGAATTTCACAAGGAGGTCAAATTTCAAGCATTTTAAAAAACCTATAATTAAACATTATAATTCAATACCATTTTCGTGCTTTTATAAATGTTTCATCTAGTTAAGCAAAAAATACATAGAAAGTATGCCATTGCACATCACTTATACAGTAACAACCATCAAAGCTTCTCTTTTTATGAATAGAAAAATATATAAGGTTGTTCTACCTATTCGAGTTTGATAACATTGCATGTGAGGATGATTACAACATCCTAAAGGTTATCTACGAGCATCCTGTTATAACATTTAAAGTAAACTTCTTATTTCAATCCACCACCAAAATTTAAAAAACCACTTAAATTTAAAAAAACTACTTGCTCTTTCTCTTAATAAACCATCATCCACATTAGATTCAATTTCTAAAATTAATTTATAAAGTCAATGCAATACACCTTGCATGTGTTTGTGTGCACAAACGTGTATATCCTCACCCTTAAGAGCCACCAATTCCCACTACGTTTAGGGCCACCAATTATATAGTAGCACTGTTATTTTAAATGTTGAGGATGAAAACCATGATACACAAGTTGTCATGAATGATTTCTTATGAGATACTCATACTTCCGAGGAAATGTTCCTAAATGTTATCAATACCTTTTTTGAAAGCCTGAAATTTGCTTCCACGATCCCTCTCTTTGGACTTGGTTCAAGGTCTACCTAATCGAGGACAAATATGTTATTGTACAACTTAAAAGTGATGGTATGTTAGGTACATGTTTCTTAGCATTACTAAGGTAACTAACCATTAAGTCCCCTATATTTTAATGAATCTTGTCCCATAATCAACAATAAAAATGAATTTTATGTGTACTTAATGACAATGTACATTTATATTGCTCGATAATTTCATGATATTAAAAGATAAGGTACTTTGAAGTGACAATGTTCTCCTGTGTAGCTAGGAAGGGGCAGACAATTGCTAAAAGGTTGGGTGTAGAGTACATATCATATCATGATTGTATTATTTATAAAAGAAAAAACATATACACATTGATATGTTTGGAATGTGGGCATGACAAGGACCATAAATTTAAAAAAGGATAAAAATGGTCCTCATAAGATATTAAGGCACATGCCAATAATCCCAAGGATTTAAAGGATTTGTCATTGTAAAAAAATAGTTGCATCTTAGGGGTGGCAAGCCTCACCGAAGTGAGCCAAGAGTTATATGTGAATCCCAATGAATTCAATAGCCATGGAACATAAAGAGGATACATGACCCGATAAATTCAAGAATGAAGTATGAAGTCTTCAATTGAGCATAGACATGGATGGAGTTAACTCGTAGTCCTTCCAAAATACCAATTATTTGTTTAGGAAAGTGGTAGTGATCAATAAAAATATCCCTCCATGGTTGTCCGTGAAGAATGAACATCTTATGTTAGATTTTATAGTTCCTGGTATAGGACAAATGAAAAGAATGGATGTCTATCTCCAACCATTGATTGATGAATTGAAACAATTATGGGAAGTTATACAAGTATATGATGTATCAAAACCCATCCCAATGGAGAGGTGTTTTACATTGTATGGCATATGTGTGTACACCACACATGATTATCCAAGACTAGGAGTTTTTTTGTAGTAAGCATGTTGATTGATTTGTTTATATTTGTTACATTATTTGGAATACTTAATTTGGTGCAATTGTATTCTTTGGTGCTAATGTGTTTCATATACAATAACATCACTGGTGACCAATGTCTCTCGGGCGAGGATAGGGGATAATAGAGGAAATTGAACGAATCAAGCTCTGTTATAGTGGAAGAATGTAAAAGCTAGAATATAATTGAAAACTAGAATGCACAAAACATCCAAACATATTCGGTTGAAGTGAAATAACAATACCAATGACATAAAGGTTGAAGCTAGGAATTGACAACGAAGAAACCCAAAGGGTAAAAATACGATGTATTCATCATCAATAGCCTATGGAAATGAACCTTGAAAGTCTATAAGTAAGAGACTCTTGTACATGGGTGAACTAGAGTTGAATGACTTTAATAAAATAATAGATATGATGACTTACATGTTGGAACCCATCATTTGTGTGAAAGTCTCTGGGGTGCTATACCCATTGAATTTTGGTTACTTTCAATTACATTCAATTACTAAGAATAATGAGAAGACCAACTAACTTCTTGCTAGTTGTCGACCATAGGGATATCAAGACACATGCACTACCACATTGACGGTGCTCACTTGGTGTCCACTAAATGTCAAACTATTCTTTGACATGTATAATGAATCATCTATGCCACTGGACATGTAAGATGATAAATCCTTGCTAAAGGATGTGCAAGTCAACTAAGTGGATGGTTGGATAAAGTGTTGTAAGGTAAGTTGTCTAAGGTCTGACCAAGGAGTTATCTGAGATTGCATTAGTTGATTGGTGCTAGTGAAGTCATGGTATGAATCAAACCTTCTCATTTGATGGGAAATGGTTCCCATTGCTTACGCATGTAGATGAAAATATTGCATGTCAATTCAGTGATTTAAAACCACTTTACTTGAGCTAACATTTGTCCTTCTTTAGCCACTTGAAACAAGGGAATTATATGTGTCCTTATATGCCATTCTTGTTGTCCAATAATGGTGTCCACTACAAGTGTCTCTTGTACGTTTGGGTGAATTTCCTCTGGCTCTTTAGGTTGTAGGTTGATCTATTCTAGTAATGGTGGAAAATATGGTTGAAGCAAGTCAATAATGAATATTGGATGTAAACCAAGTTATGACAGAATCACAAACTAGATTCAGGGTAAAAAGAAACATTTATATGACGTTGTTTCAATGTTTACACATCAAAAATCAATCTTTACAATAAAATTCTCCGATTTTAATTTATGTTAAGTTTTACGTCATTTTGTAAACATTGCGAAATTCATATTCTCGGTTAAGAACATATGTATTCCTACATTTTTTCATATTGATATGTCGAGAGGTCATCTCTCTCCAAACATCGATATAATGATGTCCCTAAATGTTGTTAAACAAAATGGGAATCTACAACTTCATAAAGTTTAAATTGGGCATGAAGTCGACATTAACCAAATAAAAATGACATTTAGGGACATCATATATCAACTCCCACACAATTGAAACAAAATTCAAAGGGATCGATATATCAATGCCCAAACAATTAAAATGACGTCCTAAATGTCAATATATCAACATTTAAGAAGAATTTTTCTATGCCACCCTCGTCCAAATATCTTCAATTCCGTACTCTGAAAAACATTGCCAATGATGCGAAGGAGCGTTGATTGTGGTATTAGATTTGACACTAACAATGATGATGATTCATAGCTAAAGTAATTTGACAACATTTTCGATTCATCAACATTGTCAAGGTACGACAACCTCAAATCTTTATCATTGTTAGGGATGAAGTCAAGATTGTAGGAGACACTACTGTGAACCATTGGTATAGGCCATTTTCAAAGGAAAAAATGTAGCACTATGAGACATGAATAACATAGAAAAACACAGGAAAAAAATACAATTACCTCATTTGTCCTCTGTTTTTGTTTCTTGTAAGAAGAAATTTTCAAAGCCATTTCAATCAATTATATCTCCATTTTAGTCATTCTACTATGTATCACATTGATGAATACATATAACGTAAGACAATAAATCTGAGTAGAATCATCAATCCATTCATCTCATCTCAATAAATCTTAGTAGAAGCATAAATACAATATTATATTAACTTAGGATGAGCTATTGATGTCAATATCATTCTAATTACTACTTGAAAGACCAAAATTCATCATATTTTTTGGCACACCAGTGTATAAAGTATTGGTAGGTGAAAACCTCAAGGAGTATAGGACCGATAACTAACCATGTTGCGCATAACATGCACATTGTTACTGCCTACAAATGCATGGTTATTTTTTGCATTTTCAGAGTTGTTCTTTTCTCAACAAGAAAAATGGATGGGGTGTTAACCCTTTCAAGATAAATGATATTTGCAAGTTATGAATAGAATATTGGAGCACACAATTGGGTTTTCTTTGGGTCTCAACACCACTCATTATTGATCAAGGTAGTAAATTTTTAACATGAACAAGGGTGAGAATTCACCTGATACCCCATTCATAGGACAAATAGGGAATTATCACATATTTGGAGGAGTTTCTACACATTTGGAGGAACTTCTACATATTTTAAGGAATATATTGTCATCGAGGTTCATTTGGGTGTTATTACACATTGTTCAATGCACTTTAGTTGTTTGGAGGCATGTTCACCATTGCAAGTTAATGCAGAGCGTTTGGTATATTTCAAAAGAAAATTTGAATTTTGCACTCACCTAGAGGAACATTGGCCTCCTTTGGAGGAGGTTATCATGAGGTGCCATGTGGCTAAGTTTAGATTTTACAACGTTAAAGCACCTTCTTTAGAGGAGTGCCCAATATTGTAGTTGGATTGCAGACCCAAGTGTACTTTTCTTATCTAGAGATATTTAACCCATTTTCGAAGTTGTTTTTGGCTGAGGAGGCATGGTCGCGATCTATTGATCCTATCATGCCTTAACGTGTTTAATTATGTCACTTGACCCTATTCATTTAGTTGGAAACCATGTTAAGGTGTTTTTAACTTGGGACTGATGTGCCTTTAGGGAGTAGGTACACATGTCATGATTGCACTGGTTCATGTGGTAAGTTGACCATGTTGGTCTCATTTAGGTCTTAGGGTATTGGGGTATCAATGGATGAATGCATATTTTGAATATTCCCTAACATTGGTTGACCCAATTCATTGACGTGATAATTAAGGCAAAATGAAAAAATTACATAAGAATGCTCAATTAGGCTATCATATAAATTGTGATATTCGGTAAATATAACATTTGTGTAACGAAATGAAAATTTAAAAGGAAATTTCAACATTGGATAATAATTAGAACTATACCCAACAATCAAGTATGAAATGGAAGTGCCAAAAGGGTTGGTATATTGTGAGAGAGACTCATTTTCTAACTTTGATCATGATCTTAAGTTGGGCATCTCTGACTACTGATCCGAATCGGATCCGACAAGAACGATTGTTTATCAACATATTCTATAGGATGATCAACATGGAAAATGTTAAGGTTATGGATGATGAATGAGATCAACTTGTTGGTGTGAAGGGCCCCATGCCATCACAATTGATGTCCACCTTTGTATGTAATGAATCTTAAGTTGAACCTATGAGATGTAAATTCAGACGGTATATTGTTGTACACAAAGAAATAATGTATTAATAAAATATGAAACTTTAATGAGACCTTTTCCACGTGGGAGAAATGACTAACAAACAAAGAAAAGAAGGAGAAAATTATTGGAGAGAAGCTGGAGCATTGGGAATGTCTGACCTTCCATCTAAGCTCCTAGTCAATCCACTCTCCTATATCATGTCTCCCCACAAGGAGAGAGGGGTTGTTTGGCCGTGAATGAAGTAAGAGGTTTCCCATAAATCATCGAGGAGCATATAGATGAACTAGAGAGCCTATAACTTGCCCATTACTGAATAATAAATATCCTAGACGAAGAGAAAAGAATGTTGGTTTTCTCGTTTGGGTTTTCAAGGTAAATTCTAAGTTCCATGTGTGTTTATTGTATTTAGATTCCATTGTCTATGAGTGTAAATAGTTTGCACTGTAATTTAATGGTTGTATATGTATGTTTTTAAAATATAACTCCATGTCGATGGCCCGCAGGAGTGTAGACGGATTGGAAAGTGTCGTGTAAATGGAAGGAAATTTGTAAAAATGAGGTTTCATGTTCGATTCTCACCCTGATTTACTTGTGTGCCATTCTTGCGGGCTGGGTGGTTTCACCCGGGGTTATAGTGGTAGCCGACGAGGATCGACCCCGTGTCATGTGAGTACGAGAACCACCCGTTGTCGATTCCCCCAATAAAGTATATATATATATATATATATATATATATAACTCCATGCCAGTTATTGTTTGAGCTCCTTTTTACATGTGTTCACATCCAAGGTTTTGTACAAGATGCGTGTGTGCCAAAAAGAAAACATTATGTGTGCGTTTGAGAAGAAACAACATCCAAGGTTTTTAAGAAGTTGCAAGCGTGCCACAAATCAACATTGCTTGTGTGCCCTTAAAAATACACCATGTGACGCCAATGATTAACATTTTCACCAGCTAAAGAAATATTGTGTACGAAAACCCATTTTTGTGTTGATGTTTAGACAACATTGGGAAGACATTCTCCTAGTTTAATAATTAATAATATAATTATTGATTATTAAATAATATATATAATAAGTAATAATAATAATAAATAGTTATTTATTATCCAAGGGATGCATCCTTTCGTGGATGGTCACCATATGTTCTCTATATATGGAACACTCATCATTGTAATAATCAATCATCTCACACATCATCTCATATTATCTCATATAGAAAAATCAACAAGGTATTAGAGTAAGATTGGGCTTGACTCCTTCATGAGAGGTCCCAGGAAAATGAGAGAGATAGCTTAAACTTTGTTACATGGAAGCATATTCCTTCAACAAAATGCAATGGAGATCATAGATTGGATGAAATCCGTGGACTGTGAGAAGGATATTCGTTGCTGGAGATCTTTGAGATCTCTATTGGAATTTATGGTCCCCTGTTGTGGTTCATCCTTCCAATCCATGACCGATGGCTTTGTTGAAGGCATGACAGCTCGTAATGCTCCCTTGGCCCGACAGTTACGGGCACCATCTTTGGCTTCAGAAAAAGCCGAGTGAGTTTCTGTGTTCAAGAAGACCTTCGCAAACATAATATTCTCCTCCTAGAATTTTCCATGCCAACCTATAAGTTAACCAAGGAAATGAAATATGGTCCGCTAGAAAAATGTCCCAAGCGATATTGTCTAATGCATTCCTAGCACCGAGAGAAAGAATTTTCACAAGGGTTTTTACATGTGTCTTCATTGGAAACATGGTGGTTGTGTTAGCACTCTGTAATTTGCCCAAGGCTGAAAGGCAATCACAGAGGCAACATCAGAACCACTTCGAATCTCGGATCTAGCCCTCCGAGACTCAGAGAGGGATCTCTCTGTGTAATATAACTTTGTTTGCAGAAATATTAGGCTAGTTATGAAGAACAATGGGCTTTGTTGTAAAAAGGGTTTATAAATTGGTTGAGACAGTTCACACATCCATTGGGCTATGGGGTCTGTAATTAATAAAATATGAGATACAACCAGAAACGCTGAAGAAATCCTTCACAAGGCGAGATAACACACTCACTGGATCTTTAATAATTTAAATGATGATCAGAGGAAAATATGAGGAAATAACTTCAACCAACAGGCACTTAAGAATCTCTTGATCGAAGACATTTAGAAGATGAACATTCAAATCTTTAGAATCGGAAACAGGGTATCAGAGATAAATCCTGAGACATAACGCTATTCATAAAGATTAGATTCAGAAAACAAAGTGGTTACAGAGCGAGAAAACATTCAACTGAGAAAATCACATCACCAGTAAACATGCACATGAATCCTGTAAAGTGCCTCTTTCATTAATGGCAGATCTGTTAAAAAATGTTACAGCTCGATAGCCGCAGGGCGTGAAGATCCAACCCTTTTACATTAAAATCATCTCAATAAATAGTATAGATCTCTTCCACAATTTTCGAGAGTCGGTTCAACTGCCTCGGCCCAAAATAGCCACCACTCCCCGAAAATTCGGAGTTTTCTGCCATAAAAAATGGACCGTTGTGCTGCGAAACAGGGGTTCGCTCAGACGTGATTCTCTCTTCAAATATGACACCTGGGTGAAAACTGAAAGAGGTTATTGTATATGGACATGTTTTGGCCAAAAAAATCTCTCGGTTTCGCAAAATTCGTCCCCAGCTGGCCGTGACAGTTCCTGAAAGATCGGGACTGAAACGGAAAATGGAAAATCTGAAAAAATAGGCCTCAAAGATGCCTTCGAATCTCTCTGCTCGTGATGCCGTTGGAAAAACTGGGAGAGGTTTTTGTTCCTCATCCTGTTCTGACCAAAAAAATCTCTCGGATTTTCAAAATTCGTCTCCGTTTGCTCAAAAATCGGTCTGGAAGATGACAAGGTAAAATGGGCAAAAATTGGCAAACAAGAGGGAAAATGGTTTTTTGGCGGGAAAAAATTCCGGACCCCCCCCCCCCTCGTTAAACGTAGAATGCCCGGGGGGGTCCGGAATTCGATGTAGGTCGTTGATTTCGGAGGCTCGCTCGGGACCGTTCAGATTGGCTTGGGTTTTAATTTAAATTCCGGATCCCCCCCTTCGTTAAATTCCGGAAGGTGGGGGGGCTTCGGAATTAATATAACGCGTTGATTAATACTTGGGGTATATTGGATGGGGGGCGGGGTATGAAATATGCATTGGGGTTATGGGTAGGCGGGAGTTATGGGTGGTTAGTGGGTGGTGAGGTGGGGTGACGTAGGTTAGGACTTAGGTTGTTTTATTAATTTTTTAATTTTTTTTTTTTTTTTTAATTCATGTTATATGTTATGTATGTTTTTTCTTTTTATTTTGTTTTATTATTTAATGTTTTGGTTTTATTATATTATATTTTTAAATTTTAAATTTTATATGTTATTTAATTTATTTAATGTATTATATTATGTTTATTTTAAATATATTTTATTACTTTGTTTTTTAATGTTTTTTAACTTGATTTATTTGTTTTTATATAGATTTTTGTAATTTTCTTTTTAAATTTAATTGTTTTATTTAGATTTAAAACTAACCCTAACTTTTAACTTAGTTACTAACCTAGATACTAACCCAGGTTCTTAATTAATAATTAATTAATTAATAATTAATTAATGATTAATTAATTATTAAACAGTCATTTACTAATCAATTTAGACCTAGATTAACCTTACTGCTAACTCTTTTGTTCATCCTAAGTCCATTTATGCAGGGATGGAAGGCGAGAAAAATTGGTCAAAGGGGCAACATGACAAGGGAATGAGGGAGCAGCGTGGGTGAAGCATGCAGCAGGGTGATGGAGAAATGAGCAACAAGAATGGAGGGAGGAAGCAGAATCACCTGAGCCAGACTTCATCATCACGAGGGAGATGCCAAATCAGCAGTCGAAGTATCGATTCACCTATAATTATAGGACCCTAACAGGTGGCTCTATCTGGGGATGGCAGCTTCTTTCAGGAGGTGTCAAGAACCACAGACGTCTGAACATGCAGACCAGAGCTTTATCCATTGGGCTGATCCCAAAACTTATTCTGCAACCTGTAGCTGTTTTGATCTTTGCAACTGAAATGCAATCAAATGAACGCTGCTGAAAAAGAGATGCTCAGAATGCTGAGCTTATTCATTTTCCTACCTACCTTACTGCAATCATTGCTCAACTAGGTAATGGAAAAATGCTAATGGAGCCAATCCAGCAGTTGATTTAACGGCTCTGTTCTTTCACTGTCTGTGATGAGACTCATAAATAAGTCTGCTACTCGTGCTTGAGAGTAACTTCCACCGTGCTTTCCCTTGAATAATATTTGATCAACCCAAACAATAGTAAAAACATCAGCAACAGAAAAATATCCCGTATTAAAGAATTTCTCCATATAGGCAGCTACAGGATCGATATAGGTTTGGCCTATATTTTGATTTTCAACTTCAAACAACTCTGCATCAAAACTCGATTTTTCACCTATGCCTTTTGTGTCTTTCAACACTTCCTCATCTGACTGTGGATGCTCTGATGGTTTCTGAAATGATGCCTCTGCTGCAAAAGACAAAGAATCTGATTGCCTGACCATGTCAATATCATAACAGCCCTTTATCTCATGACTGGAGAATGAAGAATAATTTTGACCACACAGGTCATCCAACTGATCAACTATTGGATCCTGAAAAGACTGACCAGACTGCTGCATTGGCTCAAATGAAATTTCCTTCTTGTTTCTGTATTCATCCCTCAACACTTGTCCAAGAGTCTCCTTCAAAACTTGAAATGATTTAAAGCATAATGGCACAGAGTTCTTTTGGATTAAATCAGAATTTACCTCAGACTCTAAGCTATCATCAAGAATTTGAAAATCAATGCATGTCGAGGGCTGCGATACTGGGTTTAGAACAGCCTCCATATCCTTAAGGGTATCATCAATTGATTGGTCAGAGGAAATTTTGTCTCTACTGCTCACAACTGACCTAGAGTTTCCTTTCAGAAATTGACAAGATGAGCAACATAAGGGCAAAGTGTCTTCACTTACTTTGACATTTTCTGCGCATTCCCCATCGCTGTCATGACTGTTGTGCAAGGGCTGATTTTCGCATCTGAACGGTAAATGATCTTCTTCCTGCCAATGATATGCTGCCGGTTCCTCTAAACAGTCAACCTTTATTTCAGCTTCATGATCATCCTCATACTGATCCCACTTGGGTGAATCGTCCACAGATGAAATGCCATTGAACATGCACATCATATCAGCCGGTTGCTCCTCTACAAATTGAGATGGAGCTTCATCTTTGACTGTGCCGTGAATTGAATACATGAACGAATCATCATTCAAACCATGGTATCCAGGATGAGCAGAAAAACGTTTGGGGATTGGGACTGTGTCTTTCTCTGCAAACACTGGAACATGATGTCTTTGGACAACAAGCTCATCTTTCCTGTTGATCTTCTGCATCAACATTTCCAAGGTACTGGCCAAAATCTCCAGTTTAGCTTCTGATGACTTCAACTACTCCATTTCTTTATCCTTCAACTGTGACCTCTTGATCAGCAAGTTGGTCTCCACATCAATGACAATTCTCTGCATTTCTTCAAGGCTTGCAGTATTTCTTTCTCTTAACTGAAATGTCATCTCAGGATCGAATGCATCTGGGTAATGCAAGTGGGTAGCTCCAGGGGGTGGCCTTATATTAGCAGGTATTGCATGATATACCTGATTGAATCTGGCTGAAAATTGATGTACTGTCTCCCCTGGCTTTCTTTTCAAGTGTTCATACTCTTCTAGGATGAGGAAAACATTTCCCCTGATCACCCACTTGTCCAAGAATATTTGCATGAACTGATGAAAATTTCTGATGCTTGCAGCAGGAAGGTTCTTAAACCAATCTTTGACTTTTCCTCCCAGAGACAGGGCAAACATTCTGATGTAGACATCATCATCTTCAACCTCATAAAGGTCAAGGAAATCTTCAA
>ML777645.1:326200-374649 GCA_009831015.1 Picea engelmannii
GGGATGTGCACAGGTGTATGAGCATGTACATATTCTACAGTTGTGGGTATGATCTCTTGAGACTCATCAATTGACTGATGGTCAGAATACTCTTCAACAATATACTTCTGACCAGGCTTAGAAAAAGACAAGACATGATTGCAGATAAAACCAAAGATGTCTTGAATGCAATTTGAGCTTGAATACCTGGCCTTTCTAGGCTGCTTGGTCATGCTTCAGGTTCTTCCTCCAGTGGAGTCTTTGAGCTGGCACTATCTGGAGCTGATTGGAGTCGCCAGGTGAATGATCTCAGCCTTCTTGGTGTCTGGTCACTGTCCACCATCAGTGATCAGAGATGGAGCTTGAAGTGTATTACTGGGAAACTTTCCCCAGTATGGTCGCCATTATGTTAGCACTCTGTAATTTGCCCAAGGCTGAAAGGCAATCACAGAGGCAACATCAGAACCGCTTCGAATCTTGGATCTAGCCCTCCGAGACTTAGAGAGGGATCTCTCTGTGTAATATAGCTTTGTTTGCAGAAATATTAGGCTAGTTATGAAGAACAATGGGCTTTGTTGTAAAAAGGGTTTATAAATTGGTTGAGACAGTTCACACATCCATTGGGCTATGGGGTCTGTAATTAATAAAATCTGAGATACAACCAGAAACGCTGAAGAAATCCTTCACAAGGCGAGATAACACACTCACTGGATCTTTAATAATTTAAATGATGATCAGAGGAAAAGATGAGGAAATAACTTCAACCAACAGGCACTTAAGAATCTCTTGATCGAAGACATTTAGAAGATTAACATTCAAATATTTAGAATCGGAAACAGGGTATCGGAGATAAATCCTGAGACATAACGCTATTCATAAAGATTAGATTCAGAAAACAAAGTGGTTACAGAGCGAGAAAACATTCAACTGAGAAAATCACATCACCAGTAAACATGCACATGAATCCTGTAAAGTGCCTCTTTCATTAATGGCAGATCTGTTAAAAAATGTTACAGCTCGATAGCCACAGGGCGTGAAGATCCAACCCTTTTACATTAAAATCATCTCAATAAATAGTATAGATCTCTTCCACAATTTTCGAGAGTCGGTTCAACTGCCTCGGCCCAAAATAGCCACCACTCCCCGAAAATTCGGAGTTTTTTGCCATAAAAAATGGACCGTTGTGCTGCGAAACAGGGGTCTGTTCAGACATGATTCTCTCTTCAAATATGACACCTAGGAGAAAACGGAAAGAGTTTATTGTATATGGACATGTTTTGGCCAAAAACCTCTCTCGGTTTCGCAAAATTCGTCCCCAGCTGGCCGTGACAGTTCCTGAAAGATCGGGACTGAAACGAAAAATGGAAAATCTGAAAAAATAGGCCTCGAAGATGCCTTATACTCTCTCTTCTCGTGATGCCGTTGGAAAAAATGGGAGAGGTTTTTGTTTCTCATCCTGTGCTGACCAAAAAAATCTCTCGGATTTTCAAAATTCGTCTCCGTTTGCTCAAAAATAGGTCTGGAAGATGACAAGGTAAAATGGGCAAAAATTGGCAAACAAGAGGGAAAATGGTTTTTTGGCGGGAAAAAATTCCGGACCCCCCCCCTCGTTAAACGTAGAATGCCCGGGGGGGTCTGGAATTCGATGTAGGTCGTTGATTTCGGAGGCTCGCTCGGGACCATTCAGATTGGCTTGGGTTTTAATTTAAATTCCGGACCCCCCCCTTCGTTAAATTTCAGAAGGTGGGGGGGGGGCTCCGGAATTAATATAACGCTTTGATTAATACTTGGGGTATATTGGATGGGGGGCGGGGTATGAAATATGCATTGGGGTTATGGGTAGGCGGGAGTTATGGGTGGTTAGTGGGTGGTGAGGTGGGGTGACGTAGGTTAGGACTTAGGTTGTTTTATTGATTTTTTAATTTTTGTTTTCTTTTTTTAATTCATGTTATTTGTTATGTATGTTTTTTATTTTTATTTTGTTTTATTATTTAATGTTTTGGTTTTATTATATTATATTTTTAAATTTTTAATTTTAGATGTTATTTAATTTATTTAATGTATTATATTATGTTTATTTTAAATATATTTTATTACTTTGTTTTTTAATGTTTTTTAACTTGATTTATTTGTTTTTATATAGATTTTTGTAATTTTCTTTTTAAATTTAATTGTTTTATTTAGATTTAAAACTAATCCTAACTTTTAACTTAGTTACTAACCTAGATACTAACCCAGGTTCTTAATTAATAATTAATTAATGATTAATTAATTATTAAACAGTCATTTACTAATCAATTTAGACCTAGATTAACCTTACTGCTAACTCTTTTGTTCATCCTAAGTCCATTTATGCAGGGATGGAAGGCGGGAAAAATTGGTCAAAGGGGAAACATGACAAGGGAGTGAGGGAGCAGCGTGGGTGAAGCATGCAGTAGGGTGATGGAGAAATGAGCGACAAGAATGGAGGGAGGAAGCGGAATCACCTGAGCGAGACTTCATCATCACGAGGGAGATGCCAAATCATCAGTCGAAGTATCGATTCACCTATAATTATAGGACCCTAACAGGTTGGCATCCACCAGTTGCACAAGTGGAATGTGTGGAGCGACATGTTGGCCTTGGATATCAATGCCACAAGTGTCCTCATTCACTTGTCTGACGATATTTGTGTAGTGATCATATGTTTGATTAGTGATCACATCCCATGGAATTATTTGACAGTTTTGTATTTGATTATTCATATAATGATTTTTTTTTTCTCCTCGTCCTCCTTCTCGGTTGTGTTGTTTTTGCTAGCAAGAACATTCACAAGATAGTGGCTTATAGAATTATCATGTTATTATCCATATTGGAGCATCGAAATCCCCGATTGATGGTTTGGTGGGAAGTAGTCAAAGAGCACACGGTGCAGGCATGGATCACAACAAGGACCCACCATCCTCAGTACATCATCACCCAATCAGTTCTGATCTCTTCCATGGGTTTCATTGTCATGAATTGTGTTGTGCTTTGCCTAGGGTTTTCTATACTGGGATGGATTATCATAAGAGGAATCATAATCCCAGAGGATGACAGATTTGACTCATTGAGGGGCATTGTTGTTTCCGTGCAATGGATTTTCATCTTAGTGGGGTGGGAAATTGTCTCCTGGAGATGGCTCAGGACTGTTGTATTCTACCTAAGACGTATGGGTATAGAGGTTTTAAATCTTAGTCGATATCACATGAATCTTGTGTTGATGTGTTGATGTTTGAGGCAACATCATGAGACATTCTCCTTGAAGGGCCCTGTATGGCCTAGTAGGAGGGAATGTAGACTTCATCGTGACATGCCTCAAATGATCAGATGAAGGAACCAAGACATTTGTTTCATGAGGAAACCTCGATATGTCTTGTGAGACATCGATTCCATGAGGGAACCTCGATATGTCTTAGAAATGTGTTCCTCGAGGGAACCATGAGATGTCTAGTATGGACATAGTTCATGAGTGAAGCCTGAGGTTGGAAAATTCAAGATATTTGAGTGTTCATTATACATTCATGTACCCAAGGAGAAAAGGACCAAGCTATACCCTTCAGGAAGAAAGGGTACATTTATGGGGTACAATGAGTCTTCGAAGGAATACTGGATCTACATCCCTGTTCAAGAGACAAATTGAGGTGAGCATAGATCTTACATTTGAGGATGAGGTAGCCTTCAGGAGATCTATAGGATATCACATGGAGATTGATAATGAGAGACATGAAGAGATGGTTCTTTCTCCCCCTCACCCTCCAACAATTCAGAGGGAGATAATTGAGCCTATCGATCCAATTGATCCTGTTGATCCTGTAGCTCCAGTTGATGTTACCATAGATATTGCAGTAGATCGAAAGAGACCTGCATGGGCTCGTCAGAATTTGCAAGAGGAAAAAGGACATACAACTACTTGTGGTACCTTTAGAGAGAGAAAGATACCTCAAAGATATTCATGATATGTTGCAACTATGATCCACATCATTGATTCTGAGCCTTCCTGTTATGAGGAGGCATATAGTCATCCGGTATGGAGAGATGCCATTATGGAGGAGTATCAGTCCATCATGAAGAATGATGTGTGGGATATTGTTTCGAGATTTGAGGGGAAGTATGTAGTGACTTCCAAGTGGACCTATAAGATCAAACACACAACTGATGGGAGCATCGAGAAGAAAAAAGTGAGATTTGTTGCTAGAGGATTCGATCAGGTGGAGGGAATATATTATGAGGAGACTTTTTTTTCTTTCTATTTCTTGATACACTTCTATCTAGACGATTATTTCCCTTGAAACATCCATGGGTTGAAGACTACATCATATGGATGTGAAGACAACCTTTCTCAATGGAGAGATTGAGGGAGAAGTATACATCGAGAAACCAAATGGTTTCATGATACATGAGAAGGAGTCTCATGTGTGCAGGTTGAAGAAGGACTTGTATGGAATCAAGCAGGAACCTCGAGCTTGGTATGAAAGGATGTATGGAAACTTGATGAGTTTGGGATTCATAAAAAGTGTTGATGATCCAAACCTATACTACAATACTACTAATGGTGAGTCCCTGATTTTGGTCATCTACGTTGATGATTTATTCCTCACTGGTACATAGAGCCTTATTGTTGAATACAAGTATGCATTTGCCTCTGAGTTTGAGATGAAGGACCTTGGTATGATGCACAAATTCTTGGGACTAGAGGTGTGGCAGAGAACTGATGAGATCTTCCTGAGTCAGGGGACGTACACCGTTGAGATATTGAAGAAGTTTGGGATGTTGAACTATAATCCCATGGCTACACCAATGGTGATGAATCTGAAGAAACTAAGTGTGTCTTCTTCCATTTCCGATGAGATTGATCTGACCCTGTACAAACAACTGACTGGATCATTGATGTATCTGGTTAACACCAAGCAAAATATTTTCTATGTAGTGAGTGCACTTAGCTAGTTTATGAGTCAGCCGAGACAAACACATTGGATTGATGTGAAGCATGTGTTGAGATACCTGCTAGGCACAATTGGACATGGACTGAGATATACTTCCAGTATTGACATGAGATTATAAAGATATACTAAATTTTATTGGGTAGGGAGCATAGTGGATAGGAAGAGCACCTCCAGGTGTTTCTTCACTTCGATATCTATCATGGTTTCCTATTGTAGCATGAAACAAACTTGTGTGGTTTTGAGCATTGCAGAAGCAAAGTACATTGCATTGAGTGTGGCATCCCGTGAAGCAGTTTGTCTTAGAAAGATCCTTGTAGATTTATTTGGACATGTGTTGGATTCCATTGTTATTCATTGTGATAACCAAAGTTGTGTGAAGCCCTCAGAGAATATAGTGTTTCATGAAAAATCAAAACACATTGAGATCAAGTGCCATTACATACGAGACATGGTGCAGAGGAAGGTAGTACTAGTGCAGTACCTTCCTACAAAAGAGAAGGTTGTTGATGTTCTTACCAAACCCCTTACCAAGATGAAGTTCAAGTACTTATGTGACAGACATGGTGTGGAAGAGAATGCCTCCCTCGCTGAGAGGGAGTGTTGATGTGCGCAACTTCATGAGACATTCTCCAGATCATACTCCTCTGTGAATAAGTTGATTTGATCTGTGAGGACACTTATCCGAGAGGGATAAGTGGGTTTGGGATTATAGCCCAATGTCCCTTGTGGAGAGAACGTGAGGACACGTTCCTTGTGGAGAGAACACGAGGACATGCCAAGGGAGTTGACCTTGACGTCACACTCTATGGGGAGTTGAACCTAGTGTTTCTAGAGGGAGTAACCTATAGAAGTCCACATGGGAGTGCCATGTGTGTCAGACATTATCCATATCGTACTCCTTTGTGATGTAGTTGAGTTGATATATGAGGACACTTATCCAAGAGGGATAAGTGGGTTTGGGCTTATAGCCCAATGTCCCTTGTGGAGAACACATGAGGACACGCCCCTTGTGGATAGCACATGAGGACATGTTAAGGCCAAAATTGACCTTGATGTCACACAATATGGTGAGTTGACCCTAGTGTTTCTAAAGGGAGTAGCCTCTAGAAATCCACATGGGAGTGCCATGTGTGACATAATTTTTTGCTACAATGTCCCAAGTAAGCATCAGGCGAACCTTCTCCTAGATTGGGATGGATACCAAGGGAGATAGGATGCATTTATAAAAAAAGTGTACTTGTGGTAAATGGGAACATGCATAGTCCTTCCTTGATCATGAAAATAAATAATATGGAATCGAGGTGCTTGAGGTGATTTCCACATGTCAGTTAGCATCGAGTTGACATTCACTCACAGGGGTGTACCTATGGTGAACGACCCTGGTGTGGCCTTTTTCCTAGTCATGGTGATTTGAAAAGGAATAATAAATACTCAAGATGCTATATGCTATCACATGTAGACATAGAATGAGCTTGATCTTAGAGAGAGTTAGTTGGCTTAGAGGAAGAGCCGGAGGGGGAGTTTCCCCTCGATTCATGTGGGAGAGAGACATCTCTAAGGATTAATAGACAAATGTCATGAGTCTAGGGTGAAGTTTGTATAATTCAGAGACAAACTTGGCATGCTGCAGAATGTATCCCTTGTTGAGAGGGAGTGTTGATGTTTGGACAACATCGGGAAGACATTCTCCTAGATTAATAATTAATAATATAATTATTTATTATTAAATAATATATATAATAAGTAATAATAATAATAAACAATTATTTATTATCCAAGGGACACATCCTTTCATGGATGGTCGCCATATGTTCTCTATATATGGAACACTCATCATTGTAATAATCAATCATCTCAGGTCATATAGAAAAATCAACATTTTGTATTGCGCAGAAGGAATCAAGAAGAGACCGCATGTAGACCAAATCCATGATTATATTTTGGGAATATTTGTAACTAATTTTGTAACAATTAGAATGATCATGGACAAGGTTATGAATGAGCTAGAAAATTAGTCAGGATTTCCACACTTTGGGAAAGTTATGGGGGATGCATGAGGACGTGTAAAAGTGTGGTGATTTTGGTTCACTCGATACATAATGGAGTAGAGAAGAGATGAAGTAGTTGAGTGAAGAGTGGATGATGGTAAGAGAGAAAGTAATATGGAATAGAGTGAGAGATCCAAGTCCAGTTTTGTCACAGTTTTGCATAAGTCTGTATTAGAGATAGAAAATGTCTATGAATGGAAAGAAGAAAGACTAGAATGCATGACACACCTATTTTATGAATTTTTATCTGAATGAGGTTGAATTTAATGAATGAAATATGAAGGCCTTTCTCTCTATATTTTATGTGTTATGGATTGAACATATGTCTGTTTAATTTTTTTTATATATAATAATTTGTTACTCAACTATGAATGAATGGATGATTTATTTCTAAGAGGTTTCCTATATATGTTGTTCCTTCACATCCTACACAAGAATAATAGTCTCTGTGTTTCTCATGGAATCTCGGGTGAGATCTTCTTCGGTCCTTTATTCAAGATTGGATATACCGACACCTCGAGGTTTTGTTGGTAAAAAATAATGAACCTTGGGTATTTGACCCCCCAGTGAGTAGATTACGACCAAAAAAGGTTTTGTTTCCAAGACCTGAAGGTTTTGTACTGCATGATGAATGGGAAGAATGAGGTGGAAACCTTCTCATGATGAGATACAAGACTAGCTATCTACCAAGGAAGACGAGTTCTCACAATAAGAGACCTTAAATATGTAGATCAATCTTGAGCAATGGAAACACATGTATATATTCATTATTTTACATGAAATTTTCTTTGTTGAGTTTCCTTGTTTATTGTAGGAGTGGATGAAGAGGAAAACAATGAATAATACTGCCTTGGGAGCCCAAGAACCACTGGTGTGGAACCAAAATATGATCAATAGACTAAAATCTATGAATAGTAAGTGGGCCAGAGAAATCAACTTCTGGTTTGAATGAGTTAAGTAAGGTTATATTGTTGAGTTTGCTTTTGAGTACAACAACTCCTTCAATGCCAATGAGAGGAAGTTTACTGTTAGCCCTAGAAGAATATCGATAGAAGAGATTCATTTTTGGATCAAGATGTTGTTTGTAGAGAAAGGGATAATGTGCATCTAGTGGAAGATATCTAGAAGAAAATGAGATGAGGTGAGAAGAGAATGGACCTAGGGGATAATGTGCATCCAGTGGAAGATATCCAGAAGAAGATGAAATGAGGTGAGAAGATAATGGACCTAGAGGAGTAGAGGAGAAAAAGAGCCAAGATATACTCAAGAATAGATAAGCTAAGGATGACACTTGAACATAGGAGAGGAGAAAATATAGCAAGCGGTGAAGGAAGAGAGGTCAGATCCATAATGAAGAGAAAGGAGATCGCACCAAGAGGATGTGTGGGAGAAAATTATGTGTGAGAGAGAAGTGCATAAGGAGAGAGGTCATAAAAGAGACCTAATGTTAGGAGTAGGGTATCAAGTGAGGATATCGAGAGTAGTGGGAGTAGGGTCAAAGAATACATAATCAAATCCCCTTACTTGTTAATAGATGTAGTGACATCAAAGAAAGATGATGTGCATAGTAGTAGCGTCGACGTGACAAAAGATGGCGATGGAACCCTTCGAGAAGGGGAAAAGGCCTTAAAAATTGTGAATGTGCTTGCATGACTATAGATAGAAATATCTTTGGGATCTCTCACCAAAGACAATGAGAGAAGAAGGAGGAACCCCCTCTTTGAACCAACCCCCTTATGCATTTCTTATCCAGAAGAAAGAAACGAAGAAAGTGAGGAGATAGGAGTAGAAGAATAAATATTAGAAGAAAGGGAAGGATAATATATGAGTGAAGAAGAGGTCGAAGTCAACAATACTTCGCAAGGAAGAGTATTAGTATCAATATCAGAATCACCAACAACTAGTGGTCAGTTGGGAGGACATAGGACTAGATCAAGTATGGAAAACCAAGATACAACTCTAAGGCTTCCAATATTCCATGGAATGGGAGGAGTTGATGCATAACAAAATTGGTTTAAGTGTGAATCTATATGGTCCTTTAAGAGAGTCACATACGAGGTATCTAATATATCGTCGCTGGAGATCACCTTCAAAGATAGAACTCTGACATGGTTCATGAAGTACAGCGCTACCACGGCAACAGGACAAGATAGGTCCCTGATGGAGATCAAGAGAGATATCCTTAGGGAGTTTCAAAAACCTAAGTCGAAATCACAATGTATCACTGAGATCAAGAAGCAGGCTATAGAAACTGTATGGGACTATGAAAAATGGTTCAAAATATTGTTGGAAAAATTGACATTTCAGATCCAAGATGTCCAACATAAAAAATGGTTTATTGCATGACTCTTACCCCACATTTTTGTTTCTCTCACCTAGAAGAAGGTGATGAATCAGGAAAAGGTCGTGGATATTGCGATGCACGTAGAGGTTATGCTAGGAGGTGGTGAGACATCAACAGGGCTAGTGCAAGTACAATATCAACTCACAAATATCACCATGCAATTACAAGATATGGCTAAGGATAAGGTGGTGCACGAGCATGTCTAGTGTACTATGTTCCACACAGAAGGCCACCATAGGAACGAGTGTCCTATGATGGGGAGCTAAGTTTCTATAGGTGCGTCGAATCCATTTCTAACTGGAGCTCAGACCAAGTGGTGCAATATTTGTAGACAATAGGGACATATTCCTCCTTATTTCCCAACACTACAGAAATATTAAAAGTGTATGCATACTCTGTTTTGAGAGTTCTTCAAATCCATGGAGCATGATGTGAACAACTGCTAATCACTTCAACTGATGTAAGAGCACATTGTAGATGCCTTATAGGTCTAGGAGGAACATAAATGTGACGACTACATAGGTGTTGATGGAGGATGATATCAAGGAGGTTCGAGAGGAGGATATGGATGAGGAAGAGGAAGAGGATACAATGGTGGTGGAGGAAGACTGCCTATTTTATTTAACTGTGGAAAAGTGGGCCACATGCCGTGATTCTTTACTAAACCGCATGCAATATTTTGGTACTACAATAGTATACAACATTTCATAGAAGTCTACCCAGACTTGTTGGAAAAATGGGAAGAGAAGAAGACACATTGCAATATGGTGACTACAAAGCCACGAAGAGATCTTAAGCCAAAATAAGAAGCTTATATATGGGTGGTAACCCAATAAGGAATATGGATGGTAATGGACTTAGAACCTGGAGATATTTCTGGCCAAAACATCAAAGGGAATATCAAGAAAGTGGCACATGCACCTCCTAAGTTTGACACCGCGCAAAAAAAACAATTCCTAAATGATGCACAAAGGGATCTGGAGAAAAACAAAGCACACAAATATTTATAGTGAATGACACAAATATCATTGGAGTAATCATGTGTGCATGAATATTTACAATGCAAGATGAAAAGATCACTAGAGGAATCCTACGTACGTGAAGAGTTACAACACATAACACAAAAATCATTAGAGGAAGCTCGCGTGCATGAGGAGATATGGTGTGAAACATAGAGTTCATTGGAAGAAGTCCACAGAAATGAAGAGGTACAGTGGGATGAACAAAAAGAAAGGGAGGAAGAACATGTGCATGAAGAGTTGCGACACATGGTGCAAGAAGAAACACAACACAACACTTATTGTGGGGAGGAATCAAATGATCAAGTAATTTCTTGCATTGTTGCCTTAAAATTTTAAGTGATCCTGAGGCTGCAAAGAAGTTAACCCATATGTTGACAACGTGTATGAGGGAAGAAGAAACCACTATAACTATTTTTCCCCACTGCTAGAATGGGATGTGTGCTAGGTTATGCGATGCACCAATATTTGATGGTATAGGTCCAATTGACACATTTTTTGGCGTAGATGGAGGAGGTGGTCCTAGAGTAACAAAGGATACAAGCCATGAATGCAGTTTTCAAAGGAACACCTATGCAATGGTTGACGACACACCACAAGTACATAGAATAATGGGTGTAGATGGTTGAATTTATAAAGGTCAAGTTCCAACCCACAACCAAATTTTAACTGGTAAACCAATATAAGGGTATTGAAGATCCTCATAATCATATTTGATTTTGTAAGAGGCACTAGACAAACAATCATATCCCTAGCACCCAATGGGTCCATAGGTTTATCCATACCATGGACAGGGTACCTAGAAGTTGGTACATCTAGGATGAAACAAGAAGGAAAATTGGAGACTGGGGAAGCGTTAGAAAACAACTCTGTGCGATGTTTAGTTTCACTACGGAAATCCTAGTGTAGAGAGAGGAACTCTTAATAATTAACGATTTCATATTTCATATACATTCAAAAAACACCACGCCCAAATTCATTTGCATCTACCACAAGCCAATGAAAAAACTGAAGCAGATCATACACTACTGAAAGATTGATAACGATGACATGGATGAAGACGACCCCAAGGGAGTGTAGATCAACAAAAATAAGGGTGATCACATGGTTCAATGTGAGGAATATAGTATCACTGTGTCACACTATGGCCTCTTGCTAAAGAATAAGAAACATAACATGTTTACATAAGAAGCACCAAAGATAGCCATCATAGGGGACTATTGGGACTAGGAAACAATCACACATGTGGTAGACTTGCTAAGAGTATGAATACCTCTTTCCTAGAAGCTTCTCAAAGATGAAAGGGATTTTAGGATCCCTTGGTGCCATGAAAATTCAACTAAATCCTGATGCTAAACTTGTAAAGAGGATACCCTATCATATCAATCCCAAGTATTAGGAGTAGGTGCACAAATAATTGGAACAAATGTTAGAAGCTGGGATCATTGTCCCTGTGGAGGAGTCAAATTGGATTAACTCGAAGGTGGTATAACAAAATAAGACATGCGGCATAAGGAATTGTGTCTACCTATGTAGATTAAATGTAGCTTCTGTACATGATCAATTCTCCACACCATTTACTGATGAAGTACTGGAAAATGTGGGTGGACGTGAGGATTGTTCCTTGATAGATGGCTTCTCAGGATATCACTAGGTCTAGATTGTAGAAGAAGATCAAGATAAGACAACGTTTGCAACAAAATGGGGATATTTTTCTTACATAGTAATGCCCTTCGGTTTGAAGAATGCACCCACAATATTTTCTAGGATTGTGGTCACATATTTTAAGGACTTCATTCACAAGTTTATGGAGGTATATTTAGATGATTGGGTAATGTTCATCCTATTGAAGGTGTATTTGCAAGCTCTATGATTGATTATATACAAATTTCACCAAATGATATAGTGGATAACTAAGGAGATGATGTCTTGAGGCTCTGAGGTTGCAGATATGGAGTGTCGAGAGATTACATGACCAACAATAACCTTTTGCACAGATGGAAAACCCACTCACCACCACAGATGGTCAGAGGTTTACAGATGGCATCCACCACACCAGTTGGTTTCTGGAAGGCAATGGGCCTTGCTCCATGAGGTACAATTCAGTATTATGGTAAGCATCATTTCAATATTTAATCCATTTGATTAAGTTGTATCTTAGATTGCTCTAGATTCCATGATATGTGCTTGGACATTATGCCTTTTGCCCTGATTCACCTTGGTGGTTGACATTGTACCCTAGTAAGTGGTATTATTTGGGAATGGGTTCGCTACCGAGAACTCCCTTAATGATCAATCATACAGTTCCCGACCATACTTACCACTTTCCATCATTATTCCCCTCCATTTCCTTATCTCTTGGTATTTTAAGGTATATTGACCCAAGAAGGGGTTGTCCCTCATTCTATGGGAAGAAAGGGATAAAGTCCCATAGGGGTGGGTACTGGGTAAAAGACAAAATATTTATATAAACCTTCTAGATGATTCACCCATGGATCGCCCAAGAAAGAAATGAAACACTTATCTTTAAATAAAGGGGACCCACAATATAATAAATAAACACTTGAAAGTTTAGTTGAAGGACAAGAGGTCTCATCACGAGACGACGTATCACATCCACAAATATCTAGTGGTATGAAATTACCATCATCTAGTCACCAAACCAGGGTAATGGCTCTCAGTTTCATGGCTGGGAGAAAGGGGGTCTCATCACGAGCCAACGTTCTCATTTCCATTAGGTGTTTGTGGGTGACATTGCCATTGCCTGGTCACCACGCTAGGGAAGTGATCTTCAATATCTCCTTGTGATATTATGAAAGACAATATAAAGAAAGAAATATAAAAGGAAACTGATGGGCTTTGAAAAAGTTCATTGCGGACGAAGGTACCGCACACCCTCTATAAAGGCACCCATGAATGAGACACTATGACCCCTAGTATGTCATGAGCCCTATGACCATTAAGTCTTAACCCCATCCACCTCATACACTTTACATGGCTTAGAGACAGACCTCTTGGAAGCTCTCCTTGACCTAGGGAAATATCTACCCAATAGGACACCTCATCAACCCTCCCATACTTAAGCTTGACAAGTCACATAGTGTCTTTGAGCCGTTAATTGTTTGATATGGTGATATTTGATGCACATGATTGGATGGATTATTTATTGATTGGATTAACTTATCATGATGTTATGAATTGAGATCCTTGGAGGGCATGTTCATTTGTCTTTGCAGGACCTAGCTGGTGGACATTTTTGGGAGAACAAGCCTAGCTTGGGCTTCTATGGGGCTACAAGCCCACATGTTGGATGATAGGGGCCCACATGCCAGATGAGAGAGATAAAACTTGGAAGGCCTCAAATATTACTTGGACAACATAGCCTATCCCCCACATGCCAAATGTTTTTCCTAGGAGAGGAAACACGTCACTTCTAGAGACATGACACACCTAAGGGGGTTAGGGATTGGTGGTGAGGTGCCACTCATTTACACTTATATGTTTTGAGGAGAAGAGGGTATTCACCATGATGAGATCACTTAGATGCCTGAAACATGGCCTTTGGAGGTCCATCCATGCTTCTCCAACACCAATGAATTCCTCAAAGTGGAAAAACGTGCCTTAAAGGGGTGACATCCTCCTAAAATAGGGTTTAATTTCTGCAAAAAGTGAAATTTCAAGTGAACTGCTTAGTATTACTTTGTTAAGGGGGAGATATTAGGGTCATTGACCCCTAAGCTTATGTTTTACTCCTTATTTTGTGGACAAGCTATGCTAGCTAAATTTTGTATAAATAGAGATCATAAGATCTCAATTTAATCATAACTCTCCCTCTTGTGAGAGGCTTGGTCTGAAATTTTTGGCCCTCTTGGATCTTTTAGCTCTTGTGCACTTTTTTTATGGCTATGTTATGGATGGTTTATGGAGGAAGGCCTAGCACTAGCTTTGGATGAGGCTTTCTAGCTCTTGTGGTGAATTGTCTTAGCATTTCTCTTTATCTTGGTATGGTTTTTACTCTCTTGCTATCATTTTATTCAAGTCAAGCATTTTTATTCTAGGATATAGGTGGGAAGTATAAGGGAATACACCCCCACCATAGCCTTCACCATTTTATTTCTTCATCTCATTTATTACTATAGTTTGCGAAGAGAAGTATAAGGGCATACACCCTCTTAGCTTAAACCCTAGCTTAGAGAAACTTTCCTTGGGATGTAAAAGGGATTACACCCCCAAGGAGGTAGATTCTGTAAGCTCCTTGTGACTCCATTAACACAATAGTAAAGGAACTAGTCATTGATTTATTGCATTGGAAAAATAAAATATTGCATTGGGAAAAGTGATTTTCAGTCATTTTTACTTCTTGCAAAGTGGATTGTTTTCCTTGTGCCTTGAGCGCCTCATAGACACTAGGGTGTCCCCATCTAGGGGATAATTATTGTTATTGTTACAAAATTGCATCTTCAGCCATTAGGGCTGCAGAAAACCTAACTTAATTGCTTTAATAACTCTCTTATCAACCATTGGTTTTTGCTCAAAGTTTGCACACTTACTCTCCTTTTCCTAACACACTTTTTGGAAATGTTTGAGGAGATTTTAGTGGCTGATTTTCTTTCTGTAATACATTGAATGTTACAGCATAAGGCTAATATTTTTTTTTGCAAACAAGTGTTTACAACAAACTTATATTTTATGCTAAGAATTTTGGGTTTTCATCTTCAGTTTAGCTAGTCATTTACTAGTTTTTCTCTTGCATTTTCTAATTTATCTTTAACATATATTGAGAATCTTATAGTACATTTTTATTGCTGATATATATTGTTATATACTGCTTCAAATTAGGGATAACAATATTAACTTTCTGATCCAACTAACATATACTATTGCAAARTGTCTTTTCTTATGTCTCCAGAAGGTACAATCATCCAAATAAGTGTTATACCTGTGGGGAAACAATTTATTGACTTGCAAGGCATCTCCTTCCACCTTTCACTCCACTTAGTCTTGACCTATATGGGATTCATTTACATCTRTTGGTTTTGGAGCCTGATCATCTTCTTGATTCAGAGGTCTTTGTTTTCAACCATGTTTATACCCCATCAAGACTTTACACCCCAGAAGAATGTACACTCATCCACGTGGGGGAGTGCAGGGGGGGGGGGTTACCCCCCTTGCGAACTCTAGGGGCAAGTGGGCCCTCGACAGGGGTTCATGGGCAAAGCCCTGGAAGGAAAAATTCCCTTGTAAATGTATACTGTAATTTCATAGTAAATATGGACCATTCATTATAAGGTCACAGATCTAACGGTAGAAGTTATGTTATAGTTTTTTTCCCTAGAAGGAAACCCTCTTTTATGAGGGAAATGTATTGCAACTATGTATCATTGCAAATGTTGTATTATGAGTGAGGATACTGTGAGAGAAAGAAGAGGAAGTTACAATGGGTGTGTTGTAGGTTGTATCCCTTCATTCGCTGGATAATAATAAAAGAAGGACCTGAAAATTTCTCTGGTGGATGTAGACCACACTGGGTGAACCACGTATATCTGTGTCTCTATTGTATTGTGTATCTTCTGTGTTTTATTTCCAAATTTATTTTATTTTATTGCTCCATGATCTTGTTTTTCTAACAACTGGTATCAGAGAGAAAGACAACTCACAGAAAAGAGGGTTCCTAGTTCGAGTGGGGGAAATGGAGGAAGATGAAAAGTTTAGGGTCTAGAAATTTAATGGCCAAAACTACCAGTTATGGAATATGCATATGCAAGATTATTTATATTATAAGGATATATTCCTACCATTGGGTGGAATAACAAATAATCCGACATCCATGAAGGATGAAGAATGGGAGATTCTTGACAGAAAGGCTCTTGGTACGATGTGATTGAGCATGTAAGCATTAGTGGATTTCAATATTTAGAAAGAAAAGACAACAAAGGAGTTGATGGACGCATTGGATAAATTGTACGAAAAACCTTCAACGTCCAATAAGGTATTTCTAATGAAGAGATTATTTAATATGAAGATGTCAGAAGGTGGTTCTATTGCAGATCATTTAAATGAATTTAATATAGTTACTAATCAACTTAGTTCTATAAAAGTTGACTTTGATGATGAGGTTAGGGATATTGTAATCTTGTGCTCATTGTCAGAAAGATGAAACATCTTGGTCATGGCTATAAGTAACTCTGTCTCTGGTTCAAACACTTTAAAATTTGAAGATGTTGTTGGTGTTATCCCTAGATGGAAATGCGACAAAAAAGAACAGGTGAGACATCAGGTAATGCGTTGAACATGGAGAACAGGGGAAGACAAAAGGATAGAGGAAAGGGATCAGGAAACTGTGGGAATTCTAAAAATGGAAGATCCAAATACAAAATTTTAAAGATAGAGTGTTGGAATTGTGGGAAGAAAGGACATTTGAAGAAATACTGCAAAGCTCCAAAGAAACAAAGAGATGGACATCAGGAGAAAAATCAGGAAGAAAATGTAACAAGTGATGTGTTACAAGATGCTTTGATTCTTTTTGTAGATAATATTTCCAAGTCTTGGGTAGTAGATTCATGGGATTCATTTCACGCCACATCCCATAGGAAACATTTTCTAGATTATGTTCAAGGTGATTTTGGACAAGTTCATTTGGGTGATGATGCACCATGAAAAATTGTTGGAATGGGAACGGTAAAAATAAAGCAAAGGAATGGAAACCAATGGTTGTTTAAAGAGGTAAGACATGTTCCAGATCTAAGGAAAAATCTAATTTCAACATCGCAGTTGGCAAGTGAATTTTTTATATCCATATTTACAGATAAGGTGTGGAAGGTCACCAAAGGATAATTGGTGACAACAAAAGGAAAGAAGGTAGGTACATTGTATTTATGTACTGGTAATACTAACTCTTCTATCTCATTAGCTTCTACAGGAGTGGATATAACACTATGACATCATAGGCTTAGACACTTGGGTGAGAAGGGGATGCAAATACTTCACAAAAAAAAATTGTTTCCATATATTAAACAAATTGATTTGGATTTCTGTGGGCATTGTGTTTATGGAAAACAAAAGAGAGTCAGATTTCTTAGAGTCAAAAAAGAAAAGAGGAGTGAAAGGTTAGAGCTTGCACATACAGATGTGTGGGGACCAACACAGATATCATCTCTTGGTGGGTCTCCTTATTATGTTACTTTTATTGATGATGCAACTAGAAAAACTTGGGTTTATTGCATTCGACAAAAATCTAATGTTTTTGATACTTTTAAGAAATGGAAAGATTTGGTTGAGAATGAGACAAGAAAAAGGTTGAAGTGTCTCAGATCATACAATGGAGGTGAATATTGTAGAAATGAGTTTGATGATTATTGTTCATGCCATGGGATTCATAGAGAGAAGACAGTTCTAAGAACACCACAATAAAACAATGTGTCAAAAAGGATGAACAAGACAATCATGGAGCATGCAAGGAGTATGAGATTGCATGTTGGTTTTCCCTTATAGTTATGGGCATATGTTGTAGATATTGTTGTTTAATTAACAAACAAAGGACGTTCATGCTCTTTGGATGGTGGAATTTCAGAGGAGGAATGGACAGGTAAAAAGGTAAACTATTTTCTTTTGAAGACTTTCGGTTGTGAAGCATTTGTCCATATTGATAAAGAAAATAGAACAAATCTTGAGGTAAAATCCAAGAAGTGTACCTTTATTGGACATGGTGTTAATGATTAGAAGATATACTAGGTTAAGTAGACCCACTGAAGGATACTCTCCTTCATTGTATTATTTATTGTTGACTGATTCCGGTGAACCAAAATGTTATGAAGAGGCAATGTAGGTAGATACCAAAAAGAAGTGGAAGAAAGGCGTGAAAGAGGAAATGGATTCCTTGGTAAATAACCAGACTTGGGACTTAGTTAAGTTGCCTATAGGAAAAAGATCATTGCAGAATAAATGGGTCTACAAGTTGAAGGAAGAAGATGGAGGAAAAAACCAGTACAAGGCTAGACTTGTTGTAAAGGGGTTTGCACAAAAGAAAGGTATAGATTTTGAAGAAATATTTTCTCTTGTTGTTAAAATGACCTCAATTAGGACTATTTTAATTCTTGTGGTAGTAGAATATTTGCATCTTGAACAATTATATGTAAAAACAACTTTTCTTCATGAGGATTTGGATGAAGAGATTTATATGCAGTAGCCACAGGGGTATGAGGTCAAAGGGAAGGATAATTTGGTATGTAGGTTGAAGAAGAGATTGTATGGACTAAAGAAAGCTCCAAGGCAATGCTATTTGAAGTTTGATAGGTTTATGACAGAACAAGGTTATAGTATATGTCATTCTGATCACTTTGTTTATTTTATAAGGCTAGAAAATGGAAGCTATATTATCTTGCTAAAGTATGTAGATGACATGCTTGTTGCAGGATATAATATGCAAGATATAAATGTTCTCAAGAATAAATTATCTAATTCATTTGCAAATAAGGATTTGGGTGATGCAAAGAAAATCCTTGTGATGAGAATAACAAGAGACAAAAAAAATCGGAAATTGGCATTGTCTCAGGGTGAGTACATAGAGAAGGTGGTGGAGAGGTTTAGAATCCAGAATGAAAAACAAGTCAGTAGACCTTTGGCCAACCATTTCAAATTAACTAAAGAAATGTGTCCCAAGACACATGATGATCTAGAATACATGTCCAGGGTCCCTTATTCATCAACATTTGGCAGCTTGATGTATGAAATGGTTTTCACAAGACCAGATATTGCACATGCAGTGGGAGTTGTGAGTAGGTATATGAACAATCCAGGTAAAGAACATTGGTAGGTAGTAAAGTGGATTCTCAGATATTTGAGAGGTACTGCTACTCATGCATTATGTTTTGGAGGTTCAAACATTGTTCTACACGGATATGTTGATTCATATATGGCAGGTGATAAAGATAACATGAGGAGCACCACAAGGTATGTTTTTACTATAGGTGTAACAATAGTAAGTTGGATTTCAAAACTGCAAAAGGTTGCTACACTTTCAACAATAGAAGCATAGTATGTTGCTTCTAGAGAGGCTAGTAAAGAAATGATTTGGTTACAGAGGTTTATGGAGGAATTGGGAAAGAAGCATGAGAATAGCATGTTGTATTATGACAGTGAGAGTGCCATTCATCTTGAAAAGAACTCAACCTTCCATTCAAATACTAAGCATATACAACTCAGGTACCATTTCATACGATCCATACTGGAAGATGGACATCTGAAGTTGGAAAAGATACACACTAGCCATAATCCTACAGACATGTTAACAAAGGGAGTAACTGAGGAGAAACTGATTTCATGCTCAATTTTAGTTGGTCTTCAAGCATGAAGGTGAAGATGAGAAATTTTCTAGGTCCAAGAAGGATCATAGTCCAACATATATAGAAGTAGTGGAGTTGTTGAGATTAGTCTCCAAGTGGGAGATTGTTGGTTGTTGAGCTTGATCATCTTCTTGATTTAGAGGTCTTTGTTTTCAGCCGTGTTTATACCCCATGAAGGCTTTACACCCCAGAAGAATGTACACTCATCCACACGGGGGAGTGTAGGGGGGGGTTACCCCCCCTGATGTGTTCGGGGGAAAGCGGGTCCCTGAAGAAAATTTTTCCTTTTAAATGTATATTGTAATTTCATAGTAAATATGGACCGCTCATTATAAGGTCGAAGATCTAACGATAGAAGTTATGTTAGGGTTTTTTTCCCTAGAAGGAAACCCTCTTTTATGAGGGACATTTATTGTGTCTATGTATCATTTAAATGTTGTGTTCTGAGTGAGGAGACTATGAGAGAAAGAAGAGGAAGTTACAACGAGTGTGTTGTATGTTGTATCCCTTCATTTGTTGGATAATAATAAAGGAAGGACCTGGAAATTTCTCTGGTGGATGTAGCCCACACTGGGTGAACCACGTATATCTGTGTCTCTATTGTATTGTGTATATTCTATGTTTTATTTCAACATTTATTTTATTTTACTGCTCCTCTATCCTTTTTGTCTAACAACATCCATATTTATCTCCATCTCAATCCCCATAGGGTCACCGAAATCACCTCCCTAGAGTGACCTAGTCACCCTTGAAGTGCAGGACCTACATAGAAGTGACATTGGGTGTAGGATTCCCAAGTTGTAGCACTTGTTCCATGGTTGGGTCAGGATTTTCCTAACCTACAACTTGCACTATAACATTTTTGCGTCATTTCCGTGGAGGATTTTGAATCCTCTTCATACAATAATGACACTTTGGTAAGCTATAGAAAATTCTTTCCCTCTGCATACCTAGAGAATCCACCTGAGGAACGTTCCCTTTCCACCTTCCTTGATGAATCCATTTTAAAATTCATTTGGAAACTACACCTTCCCAGAACCCTTCTTTCCCCAAAACTTTTCCCCTGGGAGGTTCAATCCTTCTAAGGTTTACCAAAGAAGGCCTCCTCTCAAGCCTTTCGTTGCTAAAACCCTTTTCCATAAATCCCTTCCCCTTGATCCAATGGCTTTCCCTTGGGAAAGAGACCTCTACAAACCCCTTAACATGGCCAATATCCAAGGTTACCCTAACTAGATGCCAACAAATGTCAACAAGTGGTTGTCAAAGTTCCTAGGAAACAATCTGATAATTGTCGAAGACCCCATTTATATCATGGGTTGAGATATGAAAAATGCAGGTATTGATCACAACGATGTGGCCATGAGATGTTTCACTTCATCACTGACTAAAGAATCTCTTGATTGGTTCAAAGGAATCCTTGATAATAATATCACAATCTATGATTTTTTTTCCACCTTATTTAAAAGCATATGGTCAAGAAAAGAAGATGGTGGGACACTTGCAACTCAGTTTAAATAAAAAGGAGAATGAAATGGTAAAGGAATTCATTTCAAGATTTTACAAGTTTTACAATCAAATTCCAACAGATTACCTTCCCATGACATCATTGATTCGTCTCCTTTACATGAATTCCTTTGAAGGGAATTTATGATACATTCTTAAAGATAAAAATCTCACGTCATTGGCAGAGGATAAAGAGTTTAGTATTGACATTGAAGAAAATATCCTTGATGCAAAAGTAGAACCTTTTCAGTACCCTAGTAGAAAGACAGAATTAAGGGCTAAGGTTTCCAAAAACAATGTTCCCGATCCGATTTCTCTCATGAATTAGAAGATAGAACAAATGAATACTCATTTTAATTAGGTGAAGAATCATCTTATAAACCGTATGCATACAATGGAAAGTAATCAATCTTCTCCCATACCTCAATTTTCTAGACAATTGAGAGATGCCACTGATTGGAAACCAAGACCTCAATAAGAGGAAAAGGCCCTGGATACTTTGAAACTTATTGGGACAATTGATATAGAAGCTTGGTGTATCCCATGTCAAGAACCCCACATGGAATATGAATTCCCCCGACAAGATGAAGATTATCCTGACGATATAAATTTCATGATTTGCAATCTCAACGATGAACATGTTACTCAAGAAAAGATTAATGAAGCCAAAAGAATAGGAGACAGACAAGGGAGAATTCATGCCTTAAATAAATAGACAGATGATTAGAAGAAGGAATTAAGGAGGGAAATTCTAACCTACAGAAGAAAAAATTCTTCGGCCCCTATGTTACAACCCAATACTCCTCTTCCACCTAAAGAAATATGGCTCCACCACCTCCACCAATGGTATCTGAGTTAGCTCCTAAGTCGACTCTTGCAGATGAAATTCATCTGAATATAGATGTTTCAAGCATGTTTGGAAAATTGAATATGATGGTCTCAGTGATAGAGATGTGTAAGAGCCCTCGTGTAAAAAGGGAAAATTTTAAATTCTTACAGGTGCCAGTCGAGAAGGAGGATCCTCCCATCATGTTAAACACTATGTATATCGACCAACCAAGGGACAAGAACCCTTATTTATACCTTTCATTGGGTGTGAATGAACTCCATTTGAACAACTGAATGCTTGATTCGGGGGCCTCAACAAATTTCATATCATTGAGGGTAATGAAAAAACTTGGTTTGAAGACAACCCAACCTTATGGAAATTTATGTGGTATTGATTCTAGAAGGGTCAAAGTCCTCAGGGTATGTGAGGACGATGAGGTTTTCTTGTTTGAGTTTCCACATATCAAAATTCTCATGGACATAGTAGTGATCGACGTTCCAGATGCTTGGGGGATGATTTTATCTAGGAGGTGGTTTACTGCTCTTGGTGGTTTCCTTAGCATGGATCTCACCCATGCACACATTCCTATGGGGGGTGGAACTTTTTAGATACTATGCAATCGAGAGAAAGTTGATAGACACATGATGGACCCTGATGGTCCTAATTATGCCAACGAATGTGATTATGATGTACTCCCACAGACCATTGAGTATGATCCATATGAGCTACCTTTTATGCAGGAGGACTCCATAGACATGCGTCTTCCATGGACATAACAATACAAAGACAAAATTCCAAAATACCATGGGAAGGAGCCAGGGTCTATCCAAATTTTGAATAAGGAAGATAAGAAACATGAATAAATCGTCAAAGATACAGTCCACACAAAGCCTCCATGCGATAAGAATACACCTTGCATCGATTTAAATGAAGGAATTATTATGCTCATGTGGGACAAAAGAAAGGGAAAACCTAGATATGAATAGCAAGATAACAATTCATGGTTTGGCCCTTACATCATTATTGGTGCAATTATTTGCATAATATATTACCAAACATAAATTATCAACCATGATTCATAATCAGTAGAGTTGATGCACTATATATGTCGATAACAGATAGGTTCCTATGTCTAATAAGTATAGCATAAATAAGAAACAATCAACACCAATACTTTGTTTTACAAAATTTTAATCTATCTTCCTCACATAGCTTAAAAATAAGAAAACAAAACTCATAAACTGAATCCAACAAGCATGTGATATAAAGGCTCTTGCTCAAGTAATGAATCTGTCCATTTACAAGCTCATGAAATAAAAATATGGACTTTGAATCTGACCCTTGTAGAAACTAAACCAATCAACAATTTGTTAGCACTCGGTAAATTTCCTAGAGGTTGAAAAAGAAGAAATCTACTAAGGTAACCTTATCCAACCACTTTAAAACTGGGATCTAGCCCTTCCAGCTTCAGAGAGGGATCTCTCTCTATAAGATTTAACTTTGTTTTTTAATTTCAGGTATTAGGCTAGGTATGAAGATTGATGGTTTTGTTGTAAAAGAGTCTTTGAGATTGGTTGAGACAGTCTACACATCCATTGGGATATGGGGTCTGTGTTTAGTCAAATCGGAGAAATAACCAAAAACGCCAAAGAATATTTTCACAGGGCGAGGTAATACATTCGCTGGATCTTTTAGTAATTAAAATGATGGAAGGAAGAACAAATGAGAAAAATAACTTCAACTAACAAACAATTAAGAATTTCTTAATTGAAGATATTAGAAGATGAACATTTAAATCTTTAGAATCGGAAATAGGGTATCATAGATAAATCCTGCAACATAACGCTATTCATAAAGATTAGATTCAGAAAACAAAATGAATACGGAGAAAGAAAAACATTTAACTTAGAAAATCACATCACCTGTGAACATACGCAAGAATCCTGTAAAATGCCTCTTCTTTATTAATGGTGGATCTCTTCAAAAATGATACAGTTTGATAGCAACAGGGTGTGCGAATCAACAACCCTCAATACTTCAGAAACTGAAGTATTTATAATACAAAATACAAACATTCCTTTCATAACTGATCAGGACGTGCTCATACTATTTTTAGACTAACTGACTTAACTAATCAAAACTGTTTTGATGACTCAATACAACTGTATGCTAAGTTTCAGGGGTAGGCCGTTGGCGAGGTGCCTCTGCAACCTCTTCTGACAGGACATGTGACTGGATGCGACAAATCATCTGCTAATCTAGTAGATCACACAGCTCTTCCCATCTGATATGACCTGGCACTGTGACTTTAAGAAATTTCCGATACACTTCATCCATGTCTGTGTACTTAGAAAATGTGGGCTTGATGATGAAAATGTGCTTAATATCATGCTGGATACTAATATCCAACTGCAAGGCGTCCATGAATTCTTTTCTTTTGATGCTTCCCTGTATCCCTGCAAACTTGGAATTGTCCTTAAACACTTCAGTCAACCTTTTCTTGTAATCAGGGAGTGTCATCAACTTGTCATTAATGACCTTCAAGCCAGGAAGCCCCTTCCTCCGGAGAGCATCTATCTTACTGAAAAACTTCTGCACTCCTTGATCCATAACTTGAATCTTCTCCTCAAGCTGAAGCATGAGACCCCTTTTGGTTAGGACCCTTTTGACTTCAAGTATAGTTTCTGTCCTGTCCTCAATCCTTAATTCTTCTAGTTCCTCCCTGGTCTTTGAATTCAGGAACCTTATGATTTCATTCGCTTGCACTGGCATGTCTCCCAGCTCCGTTCTGATTTTCTCCACTGCCTGCTTGCTCCTCTTGAGAAACTCATTTTGTTCAAACATGATTTGAACCATTGGCCAGATTTCCTTTATAGACTTGGAAACATCAGTCCACACAATCTCTTTCACCTCTGCCAAATCTTTCCCTGCAATTGTCTGTTTCTGGAGCTGCTGTAACTCCTTCTTGATTTGCTCATTTACCTGTTTCTCTTTGGACAAGATTATCTGGAAAGAAGTCTTTAGCTCTTGAAGATTCTCCACTTCTTTCTTAAGCCTGTTGATTTCAGACTCTTGCAGGTTCATTTTCTCCATAGACTTGGCCAAGTCTATTGCTCCCTCTGGTAGTGGCACTGATGCAGCAGATGGAACGACTGTCACTGTTGCTGTGCTCAGTCCTGCAATTGGGATAGCACTCAATGGAATTCCTTCCATTGGATTTTCTTGCTCTTTCTCTTTCAGCAGTCTTTCCATCTCTGCTTCCATCTCTTTTAACTGAGCGTTCTGCTCCATGAGTAATTTTAGCATCTCATCCTTTTCACCTTCCTTTTCAGCTATCTCCTTTGCCTGTGGGTCTTCCGTTGGAGGGAGCTTTAGCTGTTTTCTTAAAGACGCGATGTCAGTGTTTTTTTTTTATCATCTCTTCAGCTTCTTTGACATTCGCAGGACCATAACCAATCTTGAGGACCAACTCCTCCAATGTTTTGATTTTGTTGTCTTTTGTGAAAGACGATATTTTTTCTAGCTTCAGTTGGGTCTGGGCATTGCTCAAAGCTACCCGAAATTTTGATGCAGAAGTTGTAGCGTGGGCCAAAGTGCGGAAAACCATCTAGCCAGTTTGCTTGTGTAGGTCCATCTGATCTGCTGGATGCACGTCTTTAGCCTGAAACTCAAACGTGGCCCTTTTATAATATGATATAACCTTGGGATCTGGAACTTGTGCTTGGAGGTAAGCCATATGCATCCTACCTTTCTCTGTATCAAACGTTGAAAGAAGCCTGTGTTGAGATGTGGACGACAGCTTCTGCAACTGGGCATAAGTGCTGGTAGTAAGAGTCTAGTTTTTCTTTTTGATCAAATCATATTTTTCAAAAATGCCCAACTTGGGCCCGGTCTTGCTTGATGGAGCATCTGTGGGAGAGTCTGTGGACTTTATAGCTGATGTTAATGCCTTGTGATGACTTGAGCCGAAAGGTAGACTGGTGGGCTTGACCCCTGGGGTGGCCACTGTGGTGGTTGTGATCTCTTGCTCTACTGTCGTGCCTGTCGTTGAAACTGTCCTTGGCTTTTTGGCGTGAATCTTAAATTCCTCCGAAGACACCTCTGTTACGGGAGACAGAGATTCTTGTCTGGGCCTCTTTTCCTTGGGATTCTGAGGTGTGGCAGTGGGTGGCATGCTTGTTGAGGGCACCTGCTTTTCCACCCCAACAGTTGGTTCCACGTCCACCAACTTATCAGGCTCCCATTATGTCTGATTCGCAAATCTCTCGATTTCCGGCTTGGGCTCATGCGCTTATGGGACGTTTTTATTTTTCTCTCTCATTTCAGAAATGCTCCCACAGGGATCATAATGCCAGGTGAAACTTGTGAGGAATTTCATTTCCCTTAACATTCTATCTTCTTCATCACCAACGCCTCTACTGTTGTAGATGAAAGAGCCAATATGCCCCTTGATCCTCAATTGTTGTTTTTTCTTAAGGGAAACAAAGTGAATATCATCAGAATTCATTATTTGTCTAATATATTCCAATGCGAAAACTCTTACCGGTATATATCTCGACAACTTGTACGGTGCCAGTTCGTACCCGTAAACTTGGATCTCAGAGTGATTCTGATACAAGTACCAGTCTTTTGTCTTCGCATTGTCCGAGAGGTGTATAATTCTACGGACTTCATCATTTATTCGTGGCTCAGGCATGCCACTCAACATACTTACCACAGGGTGGTAAAACTGGTCAATGAACGCTGTGAAGTCGTATTCGACAGAATTGCGTTTCAGAAGAGAATCCACGCTGTGACTGGCTAGGGCCTCCCGTCGGCGTCCATCTTCTGCATGGAGAAATTGAACCTGTCGGCTTGGAAATAGACGAACATGTAAGATAGAATGGATGAATACCTGAACATGCCCTTTGTGGTGAAATTCACAAATTGTTCATGGATCTGATTGGCCAGAAAAGTGTTGTAATCGAACTGCGTGCTCGGCTGTTCATTGTTTGAGAAGATAGATAGAAAACCCAGGATGGGTTCATCTACCCATTGATCAAAATAGTACCCAAGCAGGGCACACAGGGAAGAAATAACTTGATTTCCCTTGGTGGAAAACAGGGAAGAATGGTACGGGGGACTTGTGGACGGGAGCGGAGCGGAAGTGGGGAGAAAAATATCGAAGATGTGAGCTCTCTGAGGGAAATTCATTTTCTGGTATAGTTTAGTGAGGACTTCTAAGATGAATAGGGATGCAGATTCAACACGGGTTATCTGCATCATCTGGTCAATATCTTCCGGGGTGATGAAGAAGAGGACGTCCCCAGACGAAGAAACAATGGCTTTCTGGTCGGGGACATAATGGGCTTGGCATTTGAGGGCAAATTCTGGGAAATGATGAATTCGGGGGAAAAGATACAGGGGCAAATTGGACTCCCAGAGTCCAATTTCGTCACTCTGGTCTAGGAAGACTTCCCGGAGCCATGACTGTAGATCAGAGAAGTCAAGACTGCAAATAGTGTCCGCTATCAACCAATCTTTATTGACCAAAGGGACTTTATCCAGGTCAACCGGAGGGGGAAGAAAAGGATTTTCTTCTTCTTCCGCTTGTCTGGACTTTGGCACCATTTCAACTACTGTACCTGCAAATAAACACTACGTTAGTGGGGTCGACTGACTGTAGGTGAAAATGATGTGGGAGCAATGGAGGAAAAGGAGGTTTCTGGCGCGATGGATGAATAACGAATACAAAGGAGAACGATAGTTTTATTCAAAAATGGGTCGGTGGGACGCGGGAAAACGGTCAGCGTGACAACGGGTATATTATCCAGTTATTAATGGACAATGGGCCACTTGGGGTGATATGGCAGGTGACGGAGACCAAAGTATACGGATGACTGACGTGGAGGTTGGTGATTGGGGGTAAAAGTCGCCAAAGGGGGTTGTCCATGAGTGAAGGGGGTTATGGTACTGACAACATGGACTAGCAGAAGTTATGGGAAGTGACCCGACTCCAGGAACAAGTGGATCAAGTGGACTCAGTGGAGGGTGACGTCCAGGGGCGATGGGATGTCAGGCAACATGTTGAGGATGGGACTTCTGCACCAATAGGACAATGCCACATGTAACAAGGGGCCCTCTATAAGGAATATTCATTCCGGACCCCCCTCCTTGATTAAAAGAAGAACACCAAGGGGGGTCCGGAATCCATCGTGATCCATTGATATGCGCGCTGGCCTCCTGAACGCAGATCTTAGTCACTTTTTTAATGCCAATTCCAGACCCCCCCCACTCCATTAAAGGCAGAACGGAGGGGGGGGGGTCCGGAATTCAATGTGGATCGTCGATTTCAGCGCTCTGTTCCGAGCCGTCCAGATCTGCGCCCGAGTTATTACCAATTCCGGACCCCCCCCCTCCGTTAAAGGCAGAATGGGCGGGGGGGTCTGAAATCCAATGTAGGCCGTGGATTTATGCGCTCTGTTCTGGACCGTCCAGATCTGCATAAATATTATCGCTGATTCCGGACCCCCCCCCCCTTGGTTAAAAGAAGAATACTAAGGGGGGTCCAGAATGCTATGTGAGCTGTTGATCCTAGCACTGTGATCTAGACCATTGAAAGGTGAATGAAGCATAGGTCGGGAGTGGCCAATATCATGTGCAGGAAAAACTTAGGATTAGCGCTTTCTCATGGGTTTTATCCAAATTTGTCATAGACACCACCAAGGGGACCTTATTCCAACTATCCTAAGGAAAGGAAAGACTTGATGTAGCATTTTCTTCAAGTGGATTTTATTGGGCAAGGCAAGCACAAAAATTAACCTACATCCTGACCTAGTTTCGCAAGACAAATAACCCAGATTAAACTGTTGGGTTAAGATATTATTCTTCCTAGGGGGTATCTGACCAGGATTAGACAGTTTGGTCAGATTTATTCACTAGTTCTAACCTAGGGGGTATCTGACCAGGATTAGATGGTCTGATCAGATTTATTCACCAGTTCTAACCTAGGGGCTATCTGACCAGGATGAGATGGTCTAGTCAGATGCATTCACTAGTCTATCAACATTGAAAATTTAAAAGGACTTGATCATGCTTGTAAGGTATGACCAAGTCACTGTTATTGCATGGGGCTTATGATTCAATTCTTTTTTCCCTCTTTTCTTTTTCTTTTTGCAAAATGAAAAACAATTTCCAATAAGAACACTAGACACAGATAATATCCATAATATCCAAGTCATAATTTGATTCCCATGATTTATGGGGTGATAACAAGCGGCTCCACCTGGGGATGGTACTTGCCCTGTTAAGTGCCAAGAATCCAGTTTTCTGGTCATTCCGGACATATCTTCCTAGTAGCCTTTGTTGGTCTTATTCTCTGGAAGACTTCGAAAAATAGTGATCAACGGCTTAGGGCCTTCGCTTCAGGCTTCAACCATTTGACCAATGTCCCTCACTTCAGGAAATGCAAGTAAAGACTGAAAATTAAAAAACGGTATGTACAGTGGAGAGTGAGTTCTTCAAATCTCTTACTGGGGTGAGACATAATGCTTCAACATTCTGCCATTCACAGGTGCTCCTGGCAGATCTGACCCATCGACATTGTTTAGCAAAAAGGTGTTGTTTCCTTTGAAAGCTTGGATCATGTAAGGTCCTGTCCATAGATGATCAAATTTCCCATGCTTTCCTTTGTCCTCGTTCCTGGCATCCCATCTCAACACTAGGTCTCCCAGCTCGAAATCATCCTCGGTTCGTTTGTCAAAGATCTTCTTAATGTTCTCTTGGATGACCTGTGTTTTGTTGAAAACATCCTCTCTAGTCTGTTGCAAATGAATCATTTGATTGATTCGTCTCTGGGAGTCATTTGGTTCAACTTGCATCTCTTGAAGTAACCTCATGACAGGGACTCCCAAAGAAGTTGGGAACACGGCCTCTGTACCGTAGACTATTTGGTATGGTGACATACCAATTGACCTTTTGGTGGTTAGTCTATCTGCCCATAAAGCAAATACCAGCTTATCATGCCATGATTTTTTATTCTCCTGCAACGTTTTCTTGATGATATTTACCAAAGTCTTGTTTGAGGATTCCGCCAACCCATTCCCCTGAGGGTAGTAGGCTATGGAATTCCCCAAGCCAATGTGGTAATGACTACAGAAGTCAATGAGTTTCTTCGATCGAAAGGCAGTTGCATTGTCAGTAATGATCTTTCTAGGACAACCAAAACGAGATAAAATATTATTTTCAAGAAATTTAATAATAACAACGTCAATGGCTTGCCTGCTTGGTATAGCCTCGATCCATTTGGTAAAATAATCAGTGGCTGTAAGAATCCACCTATGTTGGCCCGAAGATGGAGGGTGTATTTCTCCAATGAAGTCAAGTCCCCATTGTTGGAAAGGAGCCTCAACCGAAATTGGTTTAAGAGGTAGAGGAAGGAGTTTCCTTTTACCCTCAAACAGTTGGCACTGATGACAGGCTGTTACTTTCTGATGTACATCTGCAAACAGGGTGGGCCAGTAAAAACCAACTCTGAGTCTTTTGTTGGCTGTAACCTTCCAGTTTAAATGGCCACCACATTCACCTACATGAAACTCCTGCAACACTTTGTCAGCTTCGTCTTTGAGTAAAAAATTTAAAAGAATACTTGCAGGGTCTTTCCAATACAAATTTCCTTCTAGAATACAGAATTTCAGTGCTTTCAACTTTAAGAATCTAGCTTTAGTTTTAGTTAAACCAAGGGGAGCTTGTAAATTTTGTAACACGAATATAAGGTCTGCATACCATGGAGAGTTGAGAAAAACCTCTTTAACGTTTGGAGTCGCCATCTCGCCCTATTCATATGCCACATCTAGGAAATTAATGTCGAGAGCCTGAAATTTAGATTCAACCATCAGTTTAGCAAGGCGTTGGCCTTTGATCAGTTTTGTGGGCTTAATTTCTATGTCGTATTCTAGAATAACTGCAATCCATTTTCCCCTTCTCCCATCAGGGTTGTCTTGTGTCAAGATGTCTTTTACTACCGCGTTTGGAACATATGCTATGATGTGAGAATGGAGAATATAGACTCTGAAGTCCTTGATAGCCTTTACCAAAGCAAAATCTTGTTTCTCCATGATATTGTAGTTTAGTGCGACATCCATCAGAGCTTTGCTGAAGAAAGATATGGGTTGTTCATACCCTTCACTGTTCTTCTGCAGTAATATAGCTACTATAGTATGTTCAGAAGCGAAAGAGAAAAGATAGAAATCTTTAGTGAAATAGGGACTAATCAAAACCGGGGCTTCGGTGAGTGCTCGTTTGACCTGTTCGAAGGATTGCCTGGACTCAGGGTCCCATTTTATTTTCGCATCCTTTTTTAGCATGTTTGTAATGTTTCGGAGGAGCTCGGCCAGATTAGGAATGAATCTTCGAAGGAAGTTAATTTTCCCTATAAAAGACTGAAGTTCTTTAAGGTTTCTTGGGTGTTCTAACTTTAGTATGGCCTCGATTCGGATGGGGTCAATCCTGATACCTTCTTTAGAGATGATATGTCCCAACAGTTTGCCTTCTTCTAACCCAAAAAGACACTTCTTGGGATTTAAAGAAATTCATAACCTTCTACACTTTTCGAAAACCCGTCTAAGGTGTCGCAGGTGTTCATCATCAGATTGGGAGAATACAGTCACATCATCCAAATAAACGATGATAAATTTACTTGACTCTTCAACGAAGGCGATATCCATTGCCCTCTGGAAGGTGGCTCCTGCGTTCATCAAACCAAAAGGCATTTTCACATACATGAAAGTGCCCCATGGCGTAGTGAAAGCGTTTTTTCCCTGATCGTCTGGATGAACTAGGACCTGGTTGTAACCTGAGAAACCATCTAGCAGAGAAATTCGACTGGATCCGACCACTCTTTGCAGGAGGTGATCCATTTTGGGCAAGGGGTAATTATCTTTCAAGGATGCTTTGCTCAGATTTCGGAAATCTATGCAGAGTCTGATTTCCCTGGTTTTCTTACGTGTGGGGACTAAATTAGAAACCCACTTAGAGAAACGTAGTGGGACTATGATCTTGGCATCATACATTTTCTTAATCTCTTTTTCTATCAAGGGAAGCAACTTGGGATTTATCCTCCTAAGTTTCTGCCTAAATGGTTTTTGTTCTTCCTTTATGGGAATCCTGTGCTGTATAATGCTGGTATCGTAGGCTTTCAAATCTTCGTAGCCCCAGGAAAAAACGTCTGAATATTCTTTGAATAACTCAATGTATTTAAGCTTTTGTTCTGGTGGTAAATATTTGGACAGTTCGACCATCCTAGGCTTCTCGTCGGTTCCTATGTTGCAGTCCTCTACCTCTTGCCCATGAGCTTCTATTTTTGGTTTCCTAGCTACGTCGTCATTGTCGAACAGGTCTTCTAAAGGGACAAGCCCTCTAGGCAACACATTTCTTTTCAATTGTAAAACTTCGGCATCTATTTCATCATCTCCTAACTCTCCTGAATCTACTGTATCTTCTGTATCTATCGTATTTACAATATTCACACTATCTACTTCAAATTCAGAATTATTTACATTCTCTTTTTCATTTTCTACATCTATGTTTGTACATTCAAAATCGTTCTTGCATTGCAGAAAGTCCTCTATCTGATCGTCATTTCCAAACACTTGCCAGTACCTGATATTATCGGGCACTGTCGGTCTACATTTCACTTCAACCGTGTATGGGTGAGTTTGTCGGAAAGGAATCTTGCGGGAAGCCGCTGACGTAGCCAATCCGTCAGCCAGAATGTTTTGTCCCCTTGGCATTAATTGCAAGTCAACCTCATTAAAACACTTCAAAGCATCAAGAACAACATTCCTGTAGGCTCTAAGGCGTGGGTGTTTAGTGGCATATTCACCTTTAATTTGTTTAATTATTAATTCAGAGTCACCCCTCACCATTATTTGCTTAGCACCAACTTTCTTCAGTAGCTTCAGACCAAGCATTAAAGCTTCATACTCAACAACGTTGTTAGTGCAGTGGAAATTTAACTTATAGGAATGATTTTCTGAATACCTTTTTTGATGATTATGCAACCAGACTCCAGCTCCTACTTCTTCTTTACTCACAGCTCCATCGAAATCCATACTCCAAAAATCAGAGGGGAAGTCTTCGGTGATTTCATTTTTCATCTGTGCTGCCTCACTGTTTTCAGGGCCTTCGTCTTGAATCGCTACCTCTTCCGTCCGCTGAATTTCTGTTTCTTCAGTATCACCATCATTGTACAAGATGAACGAATATAAATCGGAATGAGCAGAGTAAAGGGGGTAATTGTGAGGTTTATCTTGACTGCTGACCATATACTTCATCAGTGTTTCTCTATATAACCTCCTCTGTTGTGCAAACACTGAGATAGTGGCGTAAGACATATCCAGCTGCAGGGTTCCTTTCAACTTAGCTCCCCAAGACCGGGACAACAACATATCATACTTTGGTGGGATGTCTGCAACCACCACGTCCATTACCATGATTTTTGAAGGGATCTGCACTAGGGTGATGCACAAATCTTTAATCAAGCCAATACATTTGACTTTGCTGGAGTCAAATAAGTGTAAATATTTGTACGGCCTAGTGACCTCCAATCCTAGTTTCTCCATTATTGCTTTAGGCATAAAATTATGTGAGGCACCTGAATCGAGCATGGTGTTATGCAATATCAAATCGTGTATGTTCAAACTGATGTAAAAGGGAGCTACATCACCGGTATCGTCTCGATCGTCAACTTCAGGTCCGAAAAGGAGTTTGGGATGATCATCAGCAAGGTTCACAGTGTCCGAATGGGTAACTGATCCAATAGTCAAGGCCTTGGTGCCTATGTCAGGTTCAATTGCTAACGATTTTAGTACCTGTGAATGATAACCGCCTCTACTTATAAACTCAGTCAGTGGGACATGAATTTTAATTTTGGCCAATTCTGCCTCCAGGCTAAAAGGTGCGGGAGTTCGGGTCTGACTCGTTGATTCTGGTTGGTCCACCACATTCTTCCGCTCAGAAGTACTGGGTAGATTAGCAGGTGAAACTTCGGGCTGTGCCTGTCTTTTCAGTATGGTGATTTTTTTCTTCATCGGAGCATCAGTTTTATCTTTCTCATAAGACTTTTCAGCAGTGGTCTTCTCAGGGGTTTTTTCGGTCTCCGCTACCTTCTGCGTTTCGGTAGGCTTTTTCGGGGAATTTCCATCTGTTTTCTTACTTCGTAGATTGTATTGGCGGTGCCCCTCCAAAATAGTGTTCTCAGAAGCCTGTTGTATTTCATCCCCGACCTCCTCACTTACCTTTGTTTGATTTAGCAGAAAAAGTTCCTGCTCTTCTTGAGTAAGGAAAATGGCCTCATTGTCGTGAATGCCCATGAGGTTGATATGAGTATCCTACAATTCCTCAATTATTCCCCCCCCTTTGTCAGCGTAGTTTTCTTGCAGGGGAGGCCTAATCGGCTGATTAGGACCTCTCTGATCTCTTTGATCTCTTGGGTCTCGTGGATCTCTTTGCCTGATTTGAGGAGGGTTTCTTCTAAAATTGGGGTTTCGAATCTGAGGGGCAGGTGGGTTGTCTCTTGGAGGATTTCTGTCTGAAATACTCGTTCTTTCTAAAAATAATTCCAACGATCTGACCACAGAATCCAATTTGGAATCAGTGTTTGATGTGGAAGGTTCTTCTTTGATCGTGACTCTCCTTTCTGTCCTTTGACGTGCCCTTTTTGCCAATAAATTAGCCTCCACGCTAATAGCGCTTTTCTGCATGTCTTCAAGGGTGGCAGCGTTTCTTTCTCTTAATTGGTAAGACATGTCAACATCGAATCCATCAGGGAATTTAATCAATGACAAACCCTGGGGAGGTTTGATTTCCGTTGGGATCGCATTATACAAATTGTTAAAACGGGTGCAGTAATCTTGTACTGTCTCACCTTGATTTCTTTTTATATTCTCATATTCTGACAATATCTAGAGAGGGTTTTTCTTTACCTCCCATCTGTCAAGAAAAATTCTTTGGAATGCAACAAGGTCAGGGATTGATGTGGCGGGTAAGGCTTTGAACCACTTCTTGATGTCCCCTATCAGACTCTGGGCGAACAGTCTCATCTGAACGTCGACTTCGTCGACTTCTTGTAAATCCAAGTAGTCATTCATTTTATCCACATGTTGTTGTGCGTTTAAATTTTCAGTTGCATCGAACTATGGAAGTCTAGTCTGGTAGTCTTTGGGAATGGCATGTAGTGGTGCAGCCAACACCAAAGGGGCATATCGAGCGGCCATGATCGGTGGAGGAGGTGGGACGGTGACCTGGGTGGTTGGAGAGGTAGCGACGAAAGAGGAAGTCGACGAAGGACTGGGCGGTACTGAGGGAGTGATTTGTGGTTTAGTCGTAGGAGACAAGACTTTGGGGGTTAGAGGTTTCAACACAGTTGGGTCGAAGATGAGCTTAGACGCAAAGGTTTCAGACCGTGTTCTAACCGGGTTTCGTAGCGGAAAAAGATCAAGATCGAGGTTTTGAAAGACAGCTGGTTCTTCGGGAAAGGAAAGAGGCTTGTGAAGGGGGATATAACTCACTGCACTGGTGGCTAGGGTCTTTCGTCTAAAAAACTGTTCGGGGTTATCTATCGCTGTGGAGGGTTCTGGGTCTGGATGAGATCGAGTGTGAACTTTCTTGGGAGCCAGAACTCTTTTTGGTTTATATATATATATATTTTTTATTTTATGGTGAGGGAAACTAGGGGAAATTCCTATGTTGACGTCGTCTAGCTCTCAATTGTTCCCGAGTAGCTATGTTTCGTTCAATGGATTCCCACGAACGTTCGAGTTCTTCCTGGTTACTGGTAGTTTTGAGGATTATGTAGAAAAGGTTTGACGTGATATGCGTCTGATTTGCTAGTCCGGGCTCGATATTAGGTTGTACTGCTGCAGGGACAGTCATAGAGGAACATTAAAAGGGGGAAAAGATTTAAAGGGAGATTCTGAAAATAATATGCACAGAGTTAGTTAACCTCTAATCATTACTTTCTTCTCAGAGTCAAACTTTCTTTAGAGGAAGAAAAGTGAGGAATTCAGTTTTAGTTCGTCCCCAGTATGGTCGCCATTTATGTTAGCACTCGGTAAATTTCCTAGAGGTTGAAAAAGAAGAAATCTACTAAGGTAACCTTATCCAACCACTTTAAAACTGGGATCTAGCCCTTCCAGCTTCAGAGAGGGATCTCTCTATAAGATTTAACTTTTTTTTTTTTAATTTTAGGTATTAGGCTAGGTATGAAGACTGTTGGTTTTGTTGTAAAAGAGTCTTTGAGATTGGTTGAGATAGTCTACACATCCATTGGGATATGGGGTCTGTGTTTAGTCAAATCGGAGAAATAACCAAAAACGCCAAAGAATATTTTCACAGGGCGAGGTAATACATTCGATGGATCTTTTAGTAATTAAAATGATGGAAGGAAGAACATATGAGAAAAATAACTTCAACTAACAAGCAGTTAAGATTTTCTTAATTGAAGATATTAGAATATGAACATTTAAATCTTTAGAATCAGAAACAGGGTATTCGAGATAAATCCTGCAACATAACGCTATTCATAAAGATTAGATTCAAAAAACAAAATGAATATGGAGAAAGAAAAACATTTAACTTAGAAAATCACATCACCAGTGAACATACGCAAGAATCCTGTAAAATGCCTCTTCTTTATTAATGGTGGATCTCTTAAAAAGTGATACAGTTTGATAGCAACAGGGTGTGCGAATCAAAAACCCTCAATACTTCGGAAACTGAAGTATTTATAATACAAAATACAAACATTCCTGTCATAACTGATCAGGACGTGCTCATACTATTTTTAGACTAACTGACTTAACTAATCAAAACTGTTTTGATGAATCAATACAACTGTATGATGATTTTTAGGGGTAGGCCATTGGCGAGGTGCCTCTGCAACCTCTTATGACAGGACAGGTGACTGGATGCGACATCTCATCTGCTAATCTAGTAGATCACACAAATCTTCCCATCTGATATGACCTGGCACTGTGACTTTAAGCAATCTCCGATACACTTCATCCATGTCTGTGTACTTAGCAAATGTAGGCTTGATGATGAAAATGTGCTTAATCTCATGCTGGATACTAATATCCAACTGCAAGGCGTCCATGAATGCTTTTCCTGTGATGCTTCCTCGTATCCTTGAAAACTTAGAATTGTCCTTAGACACTTCAGTCAACCTTTTCTTGTAATCAGGGAGTGTCATCAACTTGTCATTAATGACCTTCAAGCCAGGAAGCCCCTTCCTCTGGAGAGCATCTATCTTACTGAAAAACTTCTGCACTCCTTGATCCATAACTTGAATCTTCTCCTCAAGCTGAAGCATGAGACCCCTTTTGGTTAGGACCCTTTTAACTTCAAGTATAGTTTCTGTCCTGTCCTCAATCCTTAATTCTTCTAGTTCCTGCCTGGTCTTTGAATTCAGGAACCTTATGATTTCATTCGCTTGTGCTGGCATGTCTCCCAGCTCCGTTCTGATTTTCTCCACTGTCTGCTTGCTCCTCTCGAGCAACTCATTTTGTTCAAACATGATTTGAGCCATTGGCCATATTTCGTTTATAGACTTGGAAACATCAGTCCACACAATCTCTTTCACCTTTGCCAAAGCTTTCCCTGCCATTGTCTGTTTCTGGAGCTGCTGTAACTCCTTCTTGATTTGCTCATTTACCTGTTTCTCTTTGGACAAACTTATCTGGAAAGAAGTCTTTAGCTCTTGAAGATTCTCCACTTCTTTCTTAAGCCTGCTGATTTCAGACTCTTGCAGGTTCATTTTCTCCATAGACTTGGCCAAGTCTGTTGCTCCCTCTGGTAGTGGCACTGATGCAACAGATGGAACGACTGTCATTGTTGCTGTGCTCAGTCCTGCAATTGGGATAGCACTCAATGGAATGCCTTCCATTGGCTTTGATTTCTCTTTCTCTTTCAGCAGTCTTTCCATCTCTGCTTCCATCTCTTTTAACTGAGTGTTCTGCTCCATGAGTAATTTCAGCATCTCATCCTTTTCACCTTCCTTTTCAGCTATCTCCTTTGCCTGTGGGTCTTCCGTTGGAGGGATATTTAGCTGTTTTCTTAAAGATGCGATGTCAGCGTTTTTCTTTTTTATCATCTCTTCAGCTACTTTGACATTCATAGGATCATAACCAATCTTAAGGACCAGCTCCTCCAACATTTTGATTTTGTTGTCTTTTGCGAAAGATGATATTTTTTCCAGCTTCAGTTGGGTCTAGGCATTGCTCAAAGCTACCTGAAATTTTGATGCAGAAGCTGTAGCATGGGCCAAAGTGTGGAAAACCATCTTGCCAGTTTGCTTGTGTAGGTCCATCTGATATGTTGGATGCATGTCTTTGGCCTGAAACTCAAACATGGCCCTTTTATAATCTGATATAACCTTGGGATCTGGCACTTGTGCTTGGAGGTAAGCCATATGCATCCTACCTTTCTCTGCATCAAACGCTGAAAGAAGCCTGTGTTGAGCTGTGGATGACTGCTTCTAGAACTGGGCATAAGTGCTGGTAGTAAGAGTCTGGTTTTTCTTTTTGATCAAATCATATTTTTCAAAAATGCCCAACTTGGGCCCGGTCTTGCTTGGTGGAGCATCTGTGGGAGAGTCTGTTGACTTTATAGCTGATGTTAATGCCTTGTGCTGACTCGAGCCGAAAGGTAGACTGGCGGGCTTGATCCCTAGGGTGGCCACTGTGATGGTTGTGATCTCTTGCTCTACTGTCGTGCCTGTCGTTGAAACTGTCCTTGGCTTTTTGGCGTGCATCTTAAATTCCTCCGAAGACACCTCTGTTACGGGAGACGACGATTCTTGTCTGGGCCTCTTTTCCTTGGGATTCTGAGGTGTGGCAGTGGGTGGCACGCTTGTTGAGGGAACCTGTTTTTCCACCCTGACAGTTGGTGCCACGTCCACCAATGTATTAGGCTCCCATTCTTTCTGATTCGCAAATCTCTCGATTTTCGGCTTGGGCTCATGCGTGTATGGGACGTTTTTATTTTTCTCTCTCATTTCAGAAATGATCCCATAGGGATCATAATGCCAGGTGAAACTTATGAGGAATTTCATTTCCCTTAACATTCTGTCTGCTTCATCACCAACGCCTCTACTGTTGTAGATGAAAGAGCCAATATGCCCCTTGATCCTCAATTGTTGTTTTTTCTTAAGGGAAACAAAGTGAATATCATCAGAATTCATTATTTGTCTAATATATTCCAATGCGAAAAATCTTACCGGTATATATCTTGGTAGCTTGTACAGTGCCAGTTCGCACCCGTAAAATCAGATCTCAGAGTGATTCTGATACAAGTACCAGTCTCCTGTCTTCTCATTGTCCAAGAGGTGTAGAATTCTCCGGACTTCATCATTTATTCATGGCTCAGGCATGCCACTCAACATACTTACCACAGGGTGGTAAAACTGGTCAATGAACATTGTGAAGTCGTATTCGACAAAATTGCGTTTTAGAAGAGAAGTCCATGCTGTGACTGGCTAGGGCCTCTCGTCGGCGTCCATCTTCTGCGTGGAGAAATTGAACCTGTCGGCTTGGAAATAGACGAACATGTAAGCTAGAATGGATGAATACCTGAACATGCCCTCTGTGGTGAAATTCACAAATTGTTCATGGATGTTATTGGCCAGAAAAGTGTTGTAATCGAACTGCGTGGTTAGTTGTTCATCGTTTGAGAAGATAGATAGAAAACTCAGGGTGGGTTCATCTACCCATTGATCAGAATAGTACCCAAGCAGGGCACACAGGGAATAAATAACTTGATTTCCCTTGGTGGAAAATAGGGAAGAAGGGTACGGGGGACTTGTGGACGGGAGCAGAGCGGATGTGGGGAGAAAAATCTCGAAGATCTGAGCTCTTTGAGGGAAAGTCATTTTCTGGTATAGTTCAGTGAGGACTTCTAAGCTGAACGGGGATGCAGATTCAACACGGGTTATCTGCATCATCTGGTCAATATCTTCTGGGGTGATGAAGAAGAGGACGTCCCCAGACGAAGAAACAATGGCTTTCTGGTCGGGGACATAATGGGCTTGGCATTTGAGGGCGAATTCTGGGAAATGATGAATTTGGGGGAAAAGATACAGGGGCAAATTGGACTCCCAGAGTCCAATTTCGTCACTCTGGTCCAGGAATACTTCCTGGAGCCATGAATGCAGATTAGAGAAGTCAAAATTTCAAATAGTTTCCGCTATCAACCGGTCTTTATCGACCAAAGGGACTTTATCCAGGTCAACCGGAGGGGGAAGAAAGAAAATTTCTTCTTCTTCCGCTTGTCTGGACTTTGACACCATTTCAGCTACTGTACCTACAAATAAACACTACGTTAGTGGGGTTGACTGACTGTAGGTGAAAACGATGTGGGAGCAATGGAGGAAAAGGAGGTTTCTGGCGCGATGGATGAATAACGAATACAAAGGAGAATGGTAGTTTTATTCAAAAATGGGTCGGTCGGACACGGGAAAATGGTCAGCGTGACAACAGGTATATTATCCAGTTATTAATGGACAACGAGCCACTTGGGGTGATATGGAAGGTGACGGAGACCAAAGTATACGGACGACTCACGTGGAGGTTGGTGATTGGGGGTAAAAGTCGCCAAAGGGAGCTGTCCATGAGTGAAGGGGGTTATGGTACTGACAACATGGACTGGCGGAAGTTATAGGAAGTGACCCGACTCCAGGAACAAGTGGACCAAGTGGGCTCAGTGGAGGGTGACGTCCAGGGGCGACGGGATGTCAGGCAACATGTGGAGGATGGGACTTCTGCACCAATAGGACAACACCACATGTAACAAGGGGCCCGCTGTAAGGAATATTCATTCCAGACCCCCCCCTTGATTAAAAGCAGAACACCAAGGGGGGTCCAGAATCCATCGTGATCCATTGATCTGTGCGCTGGCCTCCTGACCACAGATCTTAGCTCACTTTTTTAATGCCAATTCCAGACCCCCCCACTCCATTAAAGGAAGAACGGAGGGGGGGGGGGTCCAGAATTCAATGTGGATCATCGATTTGAGCGCTCTGTTCCGAGCCGTCCAGATCTGCACCCGATTTATTACCAATTCCGGACCCCCCCCTCCGTTAAAGGTAGAACAGGCGAGGGGGTCCAGAATCCAATGTAGGTCGTGGATTTATGCGCTCAGTTCTGGACCGTCCATATCTGCGTAAATATTATCGCTGATTCCAGACCCCCCCCCTTGGTTAAAAGCAAATTACTAAGGGGGGTCCGGAATGCTATTTGAGCCGTTGATCCTAGCGCTGTGATCTGGACCATTGAAAGGTGAATGAAGCATAGGTCGGGAGCGGCCAATATCATGTGCAGGAAAAACTTAGGATTAGCGCTTTCTCATGGGTTTTATCCAAATTTTTCATAGACACCACCAAGGGGACCTTATTCCAACTATCCTAAGGCAAGGAAAGACTTGATGTAGCATTTTCTTCGAGTGGGTTTTATTTTGCAAGGCAAGCAAAGAAATTAACCTACATCCTGACCTAGTTTCGCAAGACAAATAACCCAGATTAAACTGTTGGGTTAATATATTATTCTTCCTAGGGGGTATCTGACCAGGATTAGACAGTCTGATCAGATTTATTAACTAGTTCTAACCTAGGGGGTATCTGACCAGGATTAGATGGTCTGATCAGATTTATTCACTAGTTCTAACCTAGGGGCTATCTGACCAGGATTAGATGGTCTGGTTAGATGCATTCACTAGTCTATCAACATTGAAAATTTAAAAGGACTTGATCATGCTTGTAAGGTATGACCAAGTCACTGTTATTGCATGGGGCTTATGCTTCAATTCTTTTTTCCCTCTTTTCTTTTTCTTTTCTTTTTCTTTTTGCAAAATGAAAAACAATTTCCAATAAGAACACTAGACACAAATAATATCCATAATATCCAAGTCATAATTTGATTCCCATGATTTATGGGGTGATAACATAATTAACACTATGTTTCAAACTTAGAAGAGAAAACCGATAATAAAACTTCTCAAGAAAAAGGTTCTTTATTCAGTGACAAGTCTGTTCATTAGAGGCTTATGAATTAGAGACATGTACTTAAGATCTTGTTTTCTGTAGCAATCAAAAGCAGTAATCAATTTTCTGCACACAACATTTAAAAGGAAATCATTCATAACTTAATCAATTCTAGAAAAACCTCTTTGTTCCTATACAGGAAACATTAGGTGTATTAAGATTCTCCATTTAATAGTCCATGTAGGGTGAATGATGGGATCTTAATTGTTCCTGTATTAACACACTTGAAATTTCAAAGTAAATTACGAAAGTCTCTATAAAGAACACACTTTCAGGAATGCAAACTTTTATAAATCTCTACAACTATCTCAACACAAATTATTGTTTATGAAACCAAGTAAAATTACTCAATATCTGGTGCACCATACTTATAAAAATTACACTAATACAATCCCATTCACAATTTACTCAAAAGATATAACAATTATATAGATCCAACACAATAGGTACATTTTATGAATTCATATTTTAATTCAAACAAGAAATCAAAATAACAGGTGCAAGATACACACAATTCAACAATTCAACACAATTCAATTCAACATGTGGATGAGAGTAAAAACAATTCAACACAAGACTTAAATGATCCTTGATAGAAAGAACATGAAGAGATTAGACCATACCTCCAATTACCTAAAATGAAAACAATGTTAAGCACATGACAACGATCATATCACTTTGGCATCAGTACTAGATAAGTAATGGAGTACGTTTCTGTAGTATTGGAGCAGATAGTATTGGAACAAAGTGACATGATGGATGATTTTTTTCTCATTCATGGTGACAACCACTTCACAAAGGAATTCAGTGATAATATACAAGGAGATGTATACGAGGGATTGCAAAAGTTCATGGTAGGGAGCATGCAATAATTGAGAGTAACCATATGTTTACTGCATAATTAGTCTAATTCCTTTAGTAAAACAAAAAATGTTGAATTTATATGTCCTATTACTTAAATCAAGAAACAAAACTTGAATATATGATTAGAGCTTCCAGCACCTTATTACCAGTACCGGATCACCTGAGTATCGGATGGACACAGGGTTGTGGTTCAGTACCGGAATAGCGCAGAGTTGTGGTTCAGTACCGGAATATCACAAACCTCCTACTTTGGTACCGGATGAACAAATAGGCAAACATTGTTTGCAGTACTGGATGAACGCAATTCTGCATTACCGGAATAGAATAGTACCAGAATTATGGAAATGATTATCAAATCCCAGCACTGAACATGTTGATTTTGCCTCGCCGACGGAAGTTGCAAAAAAATATGAAGGTTTCAACAACCACTCCCCCATGCCTAAGGTTTTGCATGGCCTCATGCAAACAATGTGAGATTCTAAAAAGGGCTACTTAGAGAGTTGTGAACACCTGCTAAAAACAAACCAATAGAACTAATTAAAACTAGATTTTTATTCATGCTTACAAACATAAAATTTAGGGAAAATGTCAAAAGTTGAATTATTAGCTATGAATAAAATGGTTTGGAATTAGCATTTAGTTTCAAATTCTATTAAAAATATCACTAAATTGATCTTCCTTGTGAAATAGTGGTCTTAAAATAGATAGGTAATGATAAAGAACGAATGCATCATTTTTAACAACTTAAGGAAAAAGAAGAATTTTGAATAAATAAGTCATGAAGCACTCCCTTATGTGTTATCTTCCGTTGACAAGGATTCCTTCTCCGCTTTTGAAACCCTTCTAGTATTATGTGTGCATTTGGAGGATGAAGATATGCCCTTCTCATAAGATTCCAAACAAAATTATTATAACTTTTAGAAAGAAAACTACTATAGGTACAAAAAATATTAAACCGATTTCTTTATTAGTTTTTGACATTCCCATCTATGAAAAATATGAAAGATATGTTGCATTGAAACATTTATTTATTTATGTTGATACTGAGAGGGGGGTGAATCAGTATCAAGTACAATTTAAAACCTTTTTCAACTTATACTTAAACCATTCAACTATATCTAGTGAGCAATGATCAATAGTATAAGAGTTACACCAATACACCACAATACACCATATATGAGAAATAATCAATAGCTATTGTTCAAGGGAAGTAATGACTTCCAAAGGTAGCTACAACTTCAATATGTAAAGGGAGGGATAAACCTCCAAGAGGAAGATACCATCCTCCAATATCAAGAGAGAGTTGAACTCTCCATCCTTTCCCCTTCCTTCCACCCAAGAATATATGAGAGATAATAAAACTTTACATTAAATCATCACCATCAACCAATCATCACATAGAACCTGATAATGCTTCCTGAGACTTCTTCAATTTCTGCAATTCTTCAATTCTTGGAGTAATTTGATCCTGTAGATAATATTACTCAATGTATTCTCTAAAACTCCTCTCATTTTCACTCCTTGAATCCTCCCCAAAAAGAGGTTATAGAAAGAATGGTAGACTTTATTCAATTCTGGTCTATTCAGGAGAGTGGAGTTGCACAGAATGCCCCAAGCTCAATAATTAACATCCAATTCTAAAACTCTCACACAAGAAACTAAATTCCGTACTGTTTCCAATGAAATTTGTCCCACTTCATTTGGATTCTAGATGAAGAATTTATGACTATTTTACCCAGAACACCTTTTTATTGACTAGCTTCAGGATTGGTCACAAACCCTATCTTCCATAGAGAGTATCTCCATAATTATAAATAATCAAGAGTTTAATGTTTTACCAAAGGTACCTTGATATGGTTTCTCAATGCCATAGAGATTTCACCATCTGAATCGTTCTAGAAAAAAAGTTATAGCAAAAATGGTAAGATGACCTAAAAATAACATACCTTAGAACACATCACCAAAAGACTTCATCCTCCCTTGAAATCTGGCCTTCTTTTCTTCTTATTTCCTCTGAAATTCCACTTATATCAAATGAATGTATAATGATGTTTATTTATATCATTCATGTCACTTCCTTTTAACATTAGGGACGACCTCACACTTTCTTATTTTGTAATTCTTTTCTTTAATTATCTTCAGGGCCTACATGTACTTCCTTCTTCAATTCACTTTGTCATCTTCAAAAATTCATTTATCCTCAACCATGAGGATCCATGTGATGTGCCACATACCACTGGAAACAACATGATGTATACTATCCATCCATGGGTGTTGTATCTACATGTGGATTTTCCTTCATGTCCAAATACCTTCATTAATCTTGCATCCAAAACCCATGAATAGGGTTGACATCAATGACAACAACCAATCTTCCAACAATTTATTTACCTATCCTACTCTAATTGAACAAACGAAAATTCCCTTCAAGTATAGGAATACTTCCAGTGAAGCCATGTGCGTAATAGGGTTAGAAATATATTCATACTTGGGTTTAAAAGATAAATTTTAATGCATACCAGAGTATGAATGACCAGTTGCTTTGATGATGAGATCAAGCAATAAATAAAAGAGTGGTGTGACCTAATAACTAATTGAAACCATATTTCAATAGGATCACTATATTCTTGTTTATGTTCTTTGTTTAGGTCACACTGAATGTCCTCCTCCACCATGTTATGCAGATTATCCTCTTCAAGATGATTGGTCTTTGGAGTACACACAGGATCTATTGAGAGGCATGCTAAGGACTCCTCAATCTCAGGTTCCACTGGTTTCTCTCCATTGAATTCTATCCATAATTGTTTATTCCCTTTAAAAAATTGACAAGAGGAATCTGATGGGACTTCTAAATCTTCCTATGGAGAGACAACTAGATTCTTGACTATTGTTAAGATATTCTCTTCCTGAGAGGCGGATATCCCAGCTGCTGCCAGAATGCGAAAAATTTCTTGGAGGAACATTCCTCAAGCTCTTGATCATCCTTGAATTACTCTAGCTGGTTGATGATACCTATTTCGTAACACAGATTAGTACTCGGGGGGTTCTTACAACACCCCAAACATGATTTATCATTTAAAGATCTAAATTTTAAAACTATTTGCAAAAAAAAAACACACCAAGCTTGAACTCCTTGCGTTACTGTGATCCTACTGTCACCATATTATTGGTTTGCACAAGTTAGCTCATGATAAATAAAACTAAATTTTCATAAACAAAAACACACTTGCATCAAAAGAAAAGAGGACAACCTGAATTTGGAGAAACCCCGCCAAAGTGGATGTGTGGGCTCTTCCCACACATCTTACCATCTTCTCTCCACCCTTAGGTCATCCATAAAACCAATCCAAAAACATTAAAGCAATCTGATTCAAATACTACCTATTACCGTTTACAACTCCCCGACAACGGCGCCAAAATGTTGGTGCAATTATTTGCATAATATATTACCAAACATAAATTATCAACTGGGATTTGTAATCAGTAGAGTTGATGCACTATATATGTCGATAACAGATAGGTTCCTATGTCTGATGAGTATATCATAAATAAGAAACAATCAACACCAATACTCTGTTTTACAACTTTTTAATCTATCTTCCTCACACAGCTTAAAAATCAGAAAAAAAAAACTCATAAATTGAATCCAACAAGCATGTGATATAAAGGTTCTTTCTCAAGTAAAGAATCTGTCCATTTACAGGCTCATGAAATAAAAATATGGACTTTGAATATGACCCTTGTAGCAACTAAACCAATCAACAATTAACACTATGTTTCAAACTTAGAAGAGAAAACTGATAATAAAACTTCTCAAGCAAACAATCAAGAAAAAGGTTCTTTACTCGATGACAAGTCTGTTCATTAGAGGCTTATGAATTAGAGATATGAACTTAAGATCTTGTTTCCTATAGCAATCAAAAGAAGTAATCAACTTTCTGCACACAACATTTAAAAGGAAATCATTCATAACTTAATCAATTCTGGAAAAACCTCTTTGTTCCTATACAGGAAACATTAGGTGTATTAAGATTCTCCATTTAATATTCCATGTAGGGTGAATGATGGGATCTTAATTGTTCATGTATTAACACACTTGAAATTTCAAAGTAAATTACGAAAGTCTCTATAAATAACACAATTTTAGGAATGCAATGTTGGAAAATGATTAACAGGTAGTGTATGCTTGTCATTGATGGCAAGTACAACAGTGAAGATGGCAGGATTCGGAAGTGAAAGCTCAGGAGGAGAAGGGTCACTGATTGTTGGATCCCATTCAAAATTCTCGATAGCATGAGGGCCATCAGATCTGAATAAAAACAAGAAGAGCGCGCGCTGAAGAGGAGGATAGATCTCAGGCGTTAGATCTGAGTGCAGGATCTGACCACCGTTGGATCGGGGAAAACCTGCACAGTGTTTAAAGTGCAAGGAGAAAATAGACTCACAAAATCCCGAAAGCAGGAGGACCATCCATCTCAAGGGGTTATGAGGACCGTCGATCTGACTCCCTGTTGGGGTTTCGGGGATCGCGAGTTGAAGCTGTCAAAGAACATTGACATCAGGAATCCCGATATCATGATATGAAAAATCGCGATGAAATCACAGCCATTAAATCAAGCTTGGATCTGGACCGTTGATGTAACTCCATATCGGAGTTTCGGGGATCGCGACTTGGAGAAGCAAAGAACCCAATGCATCAAGAATGTCGATTTCACGATATGCGAAATCGCGATTCCATCGCAGCCGTTAAGTTAAGAAGTGATCTGGACCGTTGATTTTCTCCATGGAGTATCGGGGATCGAGACTTTGAGGTGAAAGAAACACTTGACAACAAGAATGTCGATTTTGCGATATGCGATATCGCGATTCAATCGCAACCATTGAATCGAGAATGAATCTAGACCGTTGATTCTATATCGTGTCGGAGTTTCGCGAATCGTGATATGAAGAGGAAAAGAAGAAAATGCAACTTGAATTACGAATTGGAGATATGTGAAATCACGAAAGTGCCTTATGCATAAGGCTATGGTCACATCCCTAGGTCACAGGAAGAGAAGGAGTCAGTCTAGATAAGCTCCATTTCGGAGTTTTGAATATCGCGAGACACTTGGGCATAGGAATGCCGAAATGCCGAAACCCAACTTAAAAAGGAAAGAATAATAAAGGTCATCCAATGGTGCAGATGAATTTGAACAAGATCAGAGGGCAACTGTAACACGATACAGTGTAACTGCTAGAAACCAGTGATGGGTTCTGCCAGAGGACTCGAAGACACTACGGGATGACTGGCAGAGGAGGTGAAGAGTATCTGAGAGGGATAAAGATAGTCATGGAGGTGATTGACAACTGATGAGCATTGGAGCCTGTAACTGAAACAGAGAAGGTGAGTTCGACTGTCACAAAGAAGACGAAGATTCTTAGAAAGCCAGAGAGGCCGAGGAATCTCAGTATAACATACAATGACGCTGGACATGCGGGGTGAACCAC
>ML777645.1:388174-420892 GCA_009831015.1 Picea engelmannii
AATACAAAGACAAAATTCCAAAATACCATGGGAAGGAGCCAGGGTCTATCCAAATTTTGAATAAGGAAGATAAGAAACATGAATAAATCGTCAAAGATACAGTCCACACAAAGCCTCCATGCGATAAGAATACACCTTGCATCAATTTCAATGAAGGAATTATTGTGCTCATGTGGGAAAAATGAAAGGGAAAACCTAGATATGAACAAAAATATAACAATTCATGGTTTGTCCCTTACATCATCAAGAAGAATTTTGACAAAAAAGGGTACTATCTGGCAGCATTAGACAAGAGAAATATGCCATTACTAGTAGATGGGCCTCTTCTCCAACCTCACATCCAGGGAACATGCCTTCTTCAGGACCTGTGCCCCAGGTAAGTAGGTAAGTCATTTTGATTCCCTGCATTTTCATCTTGATTTCTCATACTAGTTTAGATGCATTTCATTTTCATTTTACTCTACTTTCATATTGATTTCATGCTTAGTCTAGGTTTTTTTTTTTAAATGTCAAAATTTTGTTTTTGAGCCTTAGCTAGTTTGGATTATGATCATATGAGAAAAAGGATGAGTAGGCCATCCTACACTTGACGGTTTAATGTTTCCTTGCAAGAACAAGTCTACCAGGAGATGTTGTAGTTCTCATGCACTCTACGGTGAGAACATGTCCTCAAGTAGGAGCTAGAAGTTACCCCCATTTAGTGGATAACTAAGAATATGATGTCTCGAGGCCCTTAGGTTTCATATATTGAAGGGCGAGAGATTACATGACCAACAATACCCTTTTGCACAGATGGAAAACCCACTCACCACAATAGATGGTCACAGGTTTACAGATGGCATCCACCACACTAGTTGGCTTCCGAAAGGCAGTGGGCCTTGCTCCATGAGGTACAAGTAAGTATTATGGTAATCATCATTTCAATATTTAAGCCATTTGATTATGTTGTATCTTATATTTCTCTAGATTCCATGATATGTGCTTGGACATTATGCCTTTTTCCCTACTTCACCTTGGTGGTTGACATTGTGCCCTAGTAAGTGGTCTTCTTTGGGAATGGGTTTGCTACTAGGAACACCCATCATACCGTTCCCAACCATACTTACCACTTTCCATCATTATTCCCATACATTTACTTATCTCTTGGGATTTTAGGGTATATTGACCCAAGAAGGGGTTGTACCCCATTCTATGGGAAGAAGAGGGTAAAGGTCGAGAGGGCTTGGTGTTGGGTAAAAGATAAAAGCCTTATATAAACCTTCCATATGCTTCGCCCATGGATCACCCAAGAAATAAATTAAACACTTATATTGAAATAAAGGGGACCCACAATATAATAAAGAAACTCTTGAAAGGTTAGTTGAAGGATATGTGGTCTCTTCATGAGACGATCTATCATGTCCATGAATATCTAGTGGTATGACATTACCATCATTTGGTCACCGAACCAGGGTAATGGATCTCAATTGCATAGATGGGAGAAAGGGGGTCTCATCACGAGCCAACCTTCTCATTTCCATTAGGTGTTTGTGGGTGAAATTACCACGACCTGGTCACCATGCCAGGGTAGTGAGATTCAATCTCTCCTTGTGCTATTATGAAAGAAAATATAAATAAAGAAAGATAAAAGGAAAATGATGGGCTTGGAAAAAGTACATTGGGGACGAAGGTACAACACACCCTCTACAAAGGTACCCATGAATGAGACACTGTGACCCCTAGTATGTGATGAGCCCTATGCCCATTGCATCTTAACCCCATCCACCTCATACACTTTACATGGCTTAGAGAGGGAACTCTTGGAAGCTCTGCTTGACCTAGGGCAAGATCTACCCAATAAGACACCTCATCAAGCCTCCCATACTTAAGCTTGACAAGTCACATAGTGTCTTTGAGTTGTTAATTATTTGATATGGTGATATTTGATGCACATGCTTGGATGGATTGTTTATTGATTGGATTAACTTATCATGATGTTATGACTTGAGATCCTTGGAGGGTGTGTTCATTTGTCTTTGCAGGACCTAGCTGGTGGACAATTTTGGGAGAGAATTCCTAGCTTAGGCTTCCATGGGGATACAATTCCACACTTTGGATGAAAAGGGTCCACATGCTATATGAGAGAGATGAAACTTGGAAGGCCTCAAATATGACTTGGAAAACATGGCCTAGCCCCCACACGCCAAACGTTTTTCCTAGGAGAGGAAAAACGTCACTTCTAGAAACATGACACACCTAAGGGGGTTAGGGCTTGGTGGTGAGGTGCCACTCATGTACACTTGGAAGTTTCTAGGAGAAGAGGGTATTCAACATGATTATATCACTTATATTATTGAGAAATGGCCTTTGGATTCCCATCCATGCTTCTCCAACACCAATGATTTCCTCAAAGTGGCAAAACGTCCCCTAAATGGGTGACGTCCTCCTAAATTAGGGTTTAATATGTGCAAAAAGTGAAATTTCAAGTGAATTGTTTAATATTGCTTTGTTAAGGGGGGATGATTAGGGTTTTGGACCCATAATATTTTGTTTTACTCCTTATTTTGTGGACAAGCTATTTTAGTTAAATTTTGTATAAATAGAGATCATAAGATCTCATTTTAATCATAACTCTCCCTCTTGTGAGAGGATTTTTCTGGAATTTTCATCCCTCCTGTATATTTTATCTCTTGTGCACTTTTTGTATGGATATGTTATGATGGTTGATGGAGGAAGGCCTAGCGCTAGCTTTGGATGATGCTTTCTAGCTCTTGTGGTGAATTGTCTTAGCATTTCTCTTGATCTTGGTATGGTTTTTACTCGCTTGCTATCATTTTATTCAAGTCAAGTATTGTTATTCTAGGAGATAGGTGGGAAGTATAATGACATACACTCCCGCCATAGCCTTCACCATTTTATTTCTTCATCTCATTTATTACAAAGGTTTTCTAAGAGAAGTATAAGGGCATACACCCTCTTAGCTCAAACCCTATCTTAGAGAAACTTTCCTTGGGAAATAAAAGGGCTTTCACCCCCAAGGAGGTATCTTCTATAAGATCCTTGTGACTCCATTAACCCAATAGTAAAGGCACTAGTCATTTATTTTTTGCATTGGAGAAATAAAATGTTGCATTGGGAAACATGATTTTCGGTCATTTTTACTTATAGCAAAGTGGATTGTTTTCCTTATTCCTTGAGCGCCTCACAACCACTAGGGTGTCCCCATAGTCAAAAGAAGGTCTTTTTGAATGGCTAGTCATGCCCTTCCGTTTGACAAATGTTCCAGCCAAATTCATGAGGATGATGGACGATATCCTACAACCTTTCACCAATACTTTTGTAGTGGTGTATCTGGATGACATCATCATCTACAACAAGACTTGGGCAGAATACTTGTAGCGTATTCAGTAGGTTTTTCACACCCTGCGACAACACAAGCTATATGCCAACTTGGAAAAATACTCCTTTGGCATGGACAAGGTCCATTACCTGGGCTACATTGTTTATTATCATGGTGTACATGTGAATTCGACCAAGATCCAGGTCATCCGTGACTGGCCAGCCCCAACCACACTCACTGAGATTAAAAGCTTCTTGGGCTTTGCCAATTTCTATCGCAGCTTTGTGTTGGGATTCTCCCATATTGTATGGACCCTTAGCCAAGTAACTAGGGGTGGCGATAAGGAAAACTTTGTGTGGGTTCTATCCCACCAACAAACTTTCGATCATTTGAAGCAACGCTTGTGCTCAACCCCATTACTTTCATTACCATACCTGCAGTAGCCCTTTGAGATCGAGACAGATGCTTCAGACTATGTTGTGGGTGTCTTTCTCACTTAGCATGACCACCCCATGGCCTATCATAGTGAGACACTATCAGATGTTTTCCGTAAGTGCCCTACATATGACAAAGAAATGTACTCCATTGTGAAAGCCTATCTCCAGTGGAGAAATTACATTATTGGGAAGGAGACAATCATCCACACTGATCATAAGCCGCTACAGTTCATGCAGACACAAGGAAAATTATAGAATGACCACCATCAGAAGTGGTCCACATACTTGCAGCAGTTCCACCTCAACATCAAGAATAAAAGAGGAAGTAGAAATTGATTCGATGTTTTCCTCATCTGCCATCCATTCGCGACACTCACCACAGTGCTAGACTCTTGTGGCCACGAGACTTCTAGATGGCCCCACCTCTATGAGATAGACCCTGACTTCACCACCACCTACTAAATGTTGGGTGCAAACTCAATTGTCACTAATTTCCATCTTTAGGATAGGTTGTTGTGCCATCTAGGCCATCTCTGTGTTCCATCAAGCGAGCAATCGAAGTTGATTTGGGAATCCCACTATAGTCAGGTGGCATGACACTTCGGTGTTGAAAAGACAGTGGCAGTAGTGCAGAAACATTTCTACTGGCCAAAATTTTGACAAGATGTGTGAAAATATATAAGGTCCTTCACTTCCTGCGTTATTGCCAAACCAACCACTAAGAAACATGGCATGTACACCCATCTTCCTACTCCTGATAGGCCATGGGAATCCATCTCAATGGACTACATGTCAAGCCTTTTTCCTACCAAGAGGGGAAATGACTATGTTTTTGTGGTTGTTGATCGCTTTTCAAAGATGGCGATTATGGTCTCCTGTAAGAAGAGCATCACAACAGAGGCCACTACCAAGCTCTTGTTTGAACGAGTATGGGTACATTTTGGAATCCCACAAAACATTGTCTCAAATTGGGACAATCAGTTCCTCAACACATTTTGGTCGAGCCTCTGGTCACTGCTGGCCACCAAGCTCACCAAATTCATTGCTTTCCACCCCCAAAAATATGTCCAAACTGAGGTCGTCAATCAGATGATCGTGCATATTTTTCACATGTACAATTCCAAGAACCCTCGTACATGGGATGAGAATCTTACCTATGTTCAACATAGCTACAACCGATCCCTACATAGCTCATCCGACCACACCACCTTTCGGGTGGGGTTGGGATTCCAGCCAGTCGGTCCCATGGATGTTGCATTGCCCCTTGCATCCACCTCGGTCAAATCATCCCCTGCTCCAACTGAAGATAAAAAATTCACCCAGTTCATTGAGAGGATCCAGCACATCCTCCAATAGGTTCAATATATTTTATAGAAATCCAATGCCAAGTACAAGTAGCTCCATGATCAACATCGGGTGCCACACAAGTTTCAGGTGGGAGACAAGGTTTGTTTGCACTTGTAGAAATAACACCTTATAGGTCCCCATCAAAAGATTTTCCCACTCTGTTATGGACCTTACACCATCACTAAGGTTGTGGGTGACAATTCTTTTGATCTCAACATTCCCCCTTTCCTTGGCATGCACCGAATGTTCAACGTGGCTCTCCTTCGACCATATTTCCCACCATTATTGGGCACCTCAGAGATAGCAGAATAGTTGACACCAATAGAGCTCAAACCTGACTACATGAAATAATCATCTAGTGATCATATTGTGGACACACAGGTTAATGACACTCGACAACAAAATATCCATCTTTATCGAGTTGTCAAAGCAGGGTAGCTCCTGCACTAAGGCAAGTGGCTCACCAGGGGTTAAATTTAACATAAATTTTGTCATCTAATGGGGGAAATCAATGCAATGGAGACCATTTCTTCCTAAGGGGGGAGGATTGATCCATATGGATTTCAATGGCCTCCCACCTATTCCAATTGGTTCATTTTGGCAGTTTTCTCCTAGTTTTTGGGTCCCTGACTTCCGGGGTCATTTTGAGGCCCTAAACAACGTTTTTAGGGCTCTCCACAGTTAGACTATAATTGGAGTTAGATTTTGATGGGAAAATGTGTAGTCCTCAGATAGACCTTTCCAAAGGGCTATCGTGCACCTAAAACAAAGATTGTATGCAAAAGTTACGACCCTGGAAAGTTGATGTACTAACTTACCCCAATGAGGCCCACATGAATTTTGGTGCTTCATCTCCTAGGGTTAGGCTTTTGGATGTCTAGGGTTTTGGAATTCATGCTTATTGTGAAAATTCCCTCAAAGACTCATTTTAATCATCTTCTGGTGAATGATCATAGTCGTCACATCTCTTCTTAGAGATAAGTCGCCACCATTCCAACAAGCTTATTTTCCACTGCATTTTACAGTTTTAGCTTATTTCCTTATTGAATGAAACCAATTTTAATGTCTCTCTATTATTATTTGTTAAGCATGTTTTAATTATAATTTGTATTCATAACGTTCTTCTCATAAAATTTGGATCATTGAATGTGATGTCCATGCCAAAGATGCAACCTTAAGGGACTATATTAGAAGACCCCGCAAAAGGAGATTGAGTAGCGGCCGAGCCATTTTGGTTTTGGGGATCAAGAAACAAAAATGAGAATGGGTTGGATTGCATTAATTAAACTCTGTCAAACATATTAACTATTTTATGGATTAATTTGTTTTTATGTGTAAAATATAATTATCCTACCATCAATGCGCCATCGTGGAGCTTTGGAGATGGAGAATTAGACATTGCCACACAGTTGGAGATCGAGAACCGTATTGGAGAGGGAGAACTATATTAAAGAAGATCACCAGATAGCATTGGAGATATGGAGAACCCATTAATACATTACATTACCTTCACAATAAGGGATTGAAGTTTAAATCCAATAGAAACGTAGAAAAATAAATTTTTGGAATTTATTTTAATTTCAATAAAATTATTATTAATAATTCCCTATCTTCAACCTTGGAAATTCTAGGAAAAATTGAAGTCAAAGGGTAAACTAATAGTGATTCAATTCCCGACTCATCGCTATAGTACCTTGGCCTTCGACAGGGACTAATAATGACTTTCAATATAAAGTAAACCTCTCTTGAAAATTAATATATTTATTATTTTTTAGTGCCATGGAAATGCACTTATAACTATTGGTAGAAGTTAATAACCCTAATAATATTCTCATGGAATTTGGAAATTTTAATAAAGTATTAGATCAAAATCTCAAAGCCATTGTTGACTTGCGAGTGTGGATAAAACTCATGTAATTTTCCTTCTACATTTCATTCCAAATTTCATCCATACTTAGAAAATTTCAAGATCATCGTGGGTTCCTAATAGGTTACCTTGTCACCCCTAACTTTCGTGACCCACACAATGATCACTTAATTTATGTGACCCTTATTATGCACCCACGCTTATATTTATTTTGGAGAGAGGATTTTTGTCTATGGGTGTGGAGTACTACCCCAAGTGTCTCGATTCCCTGCTACCCTGTTGTTCTGCAATTTCGCTCTCCCGCTCTCTCGATACTCCCCTTACCCCATCGTTTTGTCATCCTGTCATCCCAATTCTTCTATCATTCTGTTGTCTCTATCCCCGCTTACCCTAATCTCCCATTGTCCCGCTCATCTGCTCTCCCAATTGTCTGCCACCCTGCGACGATTTATGTTATGTCTTGTCATGCTTCCCAATGTGCATTAAATTACACTTTCCGAAAATGACTACCACTCATATAAGTTTTAATATCATTATTAATGTCGAGCTTCTCGAGAAAACTTCCCATAAATTTTAGTATTGATTCTCATTAAAAATCCTTGAGTTAAGAGCCCCAGAACATGTTAAGATAAACACATATATTTTGATAATACTAATTTGAAAAAAGTTTTTCATTAATTCTTCCACCTTGGTTAAGTATGATAACTCAAAGAAAGGAACAATTCTACGGAGATACTACCAACCTTTTGGGACGAGAAGACCAAATATTTTAGTGGTAAAAAACATACATGTATTATTCTACATTACCTTCCCCAAAAAAAAATTCAAACAAGATTTGGAAATTAGGAATTGCATCGGCAGGTTGCATTCCAGAAATTTACGATTTCAAAGAATTAATTTCATGGTGCATCGACAAGTTTGACAAGGAACAAAAAATTATTCAATTACAAGGAGAATCACCCATTTCTTTATCTCCCTCAACTTTTAAAAGGATTTTCAATCTCCCTGTACTAACGATGATTTTCAAAAGCATCAAATCTGAGGACTTCTTGAAGACAAAGAAAGAAGGATTCAAACTCCTACATGACTACCTTGAAGGCCCAACGATGTTTCCTAAAGATATCTCAAATATTCAGGTATGTTCATTAAAAAACATGTACCGAGAAATGGTGTGGTTATTTGCTAGAACAACTTGACAAGAATCAATGGCTATTGTTCCTATGCTCGCTCTGTATATACTGTACTTTTCAATTCATGAAAACACAATCTTTGACTAGGAAAGGACTATTTCCAGTGAGTTATCTTTTCAACTAGGAAATTTCAGAAAAAATAAGACATTTTATATGTCTTCATATTTGATTTTCACCATGACATATTGTCACATATTCAATGGCCTACAATAGACACGAAGGTTAATTGTAAATTCAACATTGTACAAATGTGGTACCTTGAACTTTGAAAACAAAAGGCCGCATACCACTTATATGAAGTGAACAATGCTTTCATATCTTCTTCTAAAAGGCTAATTCATGGACCTAGTACATTTAGATTATCCCTGGAAGCAACATATTTCTTAGAAAAGAAAGGAAGTTTTGAAGCCATGGAAAATTTTAGTGCTATTAGACTCTATTGTTCACATGAGAAACCTTCATACCCGCCATACTATGTTTCTGATAAAATATGTATAGTTGAGATATGTAAACAATATAAATTTTGGGCCCATTTCTTCAACAAAAAAAGGAAAAAATAGTCCATCCCATTACCATGGAAAATTGGGGAAATAACTATAAAAAGCATTACCCATCTTAGTGAAATATCAACTCAGTTTGATCTATTCAATTTCAAGAAAGAAAATTAAATCAAGGGTTTAGACCCTAGTTAGTTATTTATGACACACATGGAATTTGTAGGATATAGTGTATCATTTTCCAAAACATTATTGTTTGGAGAAGAACAGGGTGATAGTCAAAACCCTCAAGGGTTACCTGTATAAAAATTGCAAGAATATATTGAGATAGTCATCAGTACAATCGATCAACACATACAACGAGGAAGATTTGTGAATGAGAGAAATTCACGGTCCCCAAATGTTTCTAAAAAAATATTCCTACCCAAAGGAAAACTTTAGAATTCAGTTCAAGAAAAAATAAAGTCCTCGATGGATAATTCTGATGACGGAGGAGAAAAAAACCCTCCTAAGGTAAATCTTGAGAAGCCCCATAAATTCCCAATTGTTAGTAAGAGGAAAAGAGGCACAAATAAAGAGGGAGAAAGTGAAGACATGGAGATGAAATTTTCTTGGAAGACATGGAACTCGATGTAAATATTGAATAAATAGAATTTGTAGGTGAAGAGCAAAGGCTACAAGAAAGCAGGACAATTGCAAGAAAATTGGCCACTCAAGCCAATCATATTTGAAGAGGAGTCTCTTATCCTCCATCATGCCACATTCAACAAAAAATCAAGAAAGTTAGTTATTGAGAATATCAATGTAAGAAATAAGAATATTCGAGAAAAATGGAATTCAAAATTTGACTTTCGTGGAGTTCTACCCTCCAAGGTCACAGAGTTCCATGAGGCCACATGAGAATCTTTAAAAATTTCAATTGGATATGTAGAGAATGAAAATTCTATTTTAAAAGATAGTGTAAGAGAATTGGAAAATGCTCTGATGCCCCCACCATTGTTTGATAGTCCTATTGTCACCATACTGTTAGAATATAGAAGATTGTGTGCTCATTTTACCATTGAAGATACCCTCGTCACCCAACCATAGGCCTAAGCCACCCTACAAGCACCTTAACCTTGACTGAGAATTACTCCGTAAGAAAACCCTAGGCTAGATAGGCAAACAAGGTGTAGCGCATCTTCCTCCAAGGATAGCATACCAACAATAGTTGATCAGATAGTCCAAGCCCCATCCAAGAGATAGTCCAAGCCAATACTGAAAACTAGTTTCTATTGCAGCTTCACCTGCAACCCTCCTCCACATGTGCGCACCAAACTGGGAACTACAGTGCGCACCAACTGGGAACTGCAATTCTGAGATGTGTCAAATAAGAACTGGTGCCCTGTATTTATACTGGTTCTGCCAGATTTGTTGGGGACGACTTCTCCTTCTGGATATGTGTCTGTTCAGTATATTATTATTATTTTTGGTCGACTTCTTCTCTTGGAGGCTAATAACCTAATATAAATTATATTCTTGAGCCGACAAGACTTCTAGGGTTATTAGCCAACTCATTAGGGTTTTCTCTTGCTTTACAGAGTCTTCTATTCTCATCAGGTTCACACATGGAGGTAAATACCTCCCGCAGCTACCATAATATTAACACTCCCTCCTAGCTAGGGAGGTATTATAGGTAATGGTCTTGATCACAAAAAATATACCATTTACCCAGTAGAATCAATATAGTCGTCTAGCCTATCTCATGACTAGACCATGAGAATCACCATCAATTGCATCATCTCTCGAAGCCATACTTCATCTAAGTAATTAGACATGATGCTGGATAAGTCACTCACACCATAGAGTGATACAAGAGCCACTCTTATAATCTAGAGTAAATGCTCAGAACCAATTTCCATCTAGAAAATCTCTTTTCATCATTCGTTTGGATGGTGATTATTTCCAATAAAATGTTGATAGTCTTCAAGGAAGTTAGAACAAAAATAGAACACAACTGTGTCTATCCATAGTAGTGCATAACTACAATCCAGTGGTTCACCACCACACCAAGTAACACACAAGTACTTGATCAACAATGTATAGTTATGAACAGTGGAACATATCCACCACAATAGTCTTCATCTACTGTCGTATAGTCTTCATAACAAACATCTGATAGCACCCTGCATAGAAACAATGTTATGATATAAACTGAATCATCTAGGCCAATATTTCACTCACATCTGTGAGCTTTGAAAGAATATATGCCTCAAGAACAGTGGAACAGATCCACCACAGTAGTCTACATCTACTGTCTTCATAACAAACATCTGATAGCAACCTACATAGAAACAATGTTATGATATAAATTGAATTATCTGGGCCAATCTTTCACTCACATCTGTGAGATATGAACGAATATTTTCCCTCAGAGTAGAACAATGAGATATCTAGACTATTCTTCTCAAACAAGGAAAAATAACTACCTTGTCTTTTGAACATGGACCATTCCCCACCCTGGGCCATTCTTCCTACACTAATCAAAGTGCACCCTGGAGAGAATGTATAGCCCTAAGGAATGCTAAGTCTGGACCATTCCCCACCCCAGGCCATTCCTCCTACACTAATAAAAGTGCACCCTGGAGATAATGTATAAACCCTAAGGAATGTATGTCCCTGATTGCTGAGCCTGGACCATTTCCCACCCTGGGCCATTCCTCCTACACTAATCAAAGTGCACCCTGGAGAGAATGTATAAACCCTAAGGAATGAATGTCCAGACCATTTACTCTGTTAACCACAAGAGGAAAACACTATCCTGCATCAACCTCCAAAACGGACCATTCCTCATGTTAACCACAATGAGAAATCATTGTCTGGAGAGGCGGGCCAGTCTTCTTGAGTAACCTTCAAGAAGAGAGACTTCCCTAGAACACTCCCCATGTTAACCACAATGGGAAGTCATTTTCTATGATACATCAGCAATCAGACTACCTCCCACGTTAACCACAATGGGAAGTCACTGTCCATCAGAAGTTTCAATCCACTTTCCGAACAGGAAAGCATTTGTCCAACATGGACTATTTTTCAAATTTAAAGATGAATGTCTTCAATAATGTTTTCAGTGCTCCCTCCTAACTTGGAGAGTCATTTCTTCCTTTTTCAATAAGAAGGAAGTTGTTTCCACGAGCTCTAGCTTGAGTACACAAACTCTTTCATTTTGGATAGAAGCTTTACCAAAATGTCTGCTTATTGGAGAGTCATTTTCTCCTTTCTGGACTTCATCATGGATAATGTAATGCTTTATTTCAAATGTACTTTAGTCTAGAACACTATGAAGGATTCATGTAGATTTGAACAATAGAGTATATCATAGTTGGAAAGCTGGAACATATCTATGTGGCACTTTTTCTGTCATCATGAGATCTGATCTATTGAGTAGTCATCTTGATGTTTATAGGAAATCTTCACCACGCTTCTGCTATGCACTGGAGGTTCTCCACCAAGTTATCTTCTTCTATCTTCATACGGGAGTCTCTTTCTAGTATGTCTCAAAGTCTTGAGATTGCTTTTCATATGCTCTTTATTCAATTTCTTTGGATAACATTCTTTGCATTCATCTGATGTAGAACTCCAACTCATGGATGTTGTGGATTATATAATGACTTATGTAGATATAATTTTGGTTTACTGGAACAAGTAATCATCATAGTCTTCTCCCTCCATCTAGGAGAATCTCTGGTTCTAGATCTCACAATGCTTTCATTCATAAGTCTTCCATACACTGTTTCTTCATCACGACTTTCAATTCTTCTATTTGATTTCTTTTAGTGAGTTCATATTAGGATGGTAATCTTGTGATTCTTGATACAATGATTGGTTGTTCTGGTTCCTCTTTCTTTTTTGGAATCCTCATGTTCTTCTTCATGTTTTTCTTTAGCTCTTGGGTCCATGGAGTTTCTTATAGATTCCATGCCCTAGATATTCCACTTCTTTTTTTCATCATAGGATCATGGATCTGGATGGACAACCATGAATACTTTAAGGCTTCTCTTTGAAGAAGCCTTCTTCTGTGGTTGAACTGAACATGTACTTGTCTTTCATGACTGCTACCATGGATATATATTTCATCATCTTCAATGGATCATAGGATTAGATCCCTCCTAACCCTTGCTTCATGTAAGAGTGCATATAATTGGCTCCCTTTGTCTGACAAAGTCCACACTTCCATCTGCATCCTTATTGTCTTCTGCAATATATAATTGGCTCTCTTGTCTAACAGAGTCCACGCTTCCGTCTTGTTGTCTTTTACAAAACGTCATAATTCTTTTTCCAATTTCCTCTCGATTGCTGACTTCTTTCTGTCTTTGCTTCTTCTAAGTCTCTTCATGATTGATTCGACTTAATGGCTTCCACATGATTTGTATTTCATCCGTTCATTTGTATTATCTAATGATATCCATTTTCATCTTGTTTGTTCTTCCATAGGTATAGTTCTTCTTGGAACACATTATCTTTCAAGAGATAGATATACAAGATATGTACATAGATGATGCAAACAAGATATGTACAAGAAATAAGAAGAGTGTTGTTACCTTTTAGAAGAAGAAGTCTCTTCCATCTTGCTTAGTCTTCTTTGTAGGTTCCTTTTCTTCGGCAATTGATGCTTTGTGTTTCTCCTTCCTTCTATTTATCTCGAGACAATGATTCTTGTAGTGACCATACTTTTGACAGTTGAAGCATTGTACTTTTGAAATGTCTTTCTCTTGATTTGGATTCCTCCTTGAGCCAAACTTCCTTTTGTTTATGAAGTTCTTGAATATTTTTGTGAAGGCTTAATCATTATACTTCTTTTGGGATTTCTCTTTTCCATTGATCCTTGATTCTTCTTGAGCACAACAAGTCCAAAGTTCTTCAAATGTTGGGTACTCCTTCCTTGTGTTCATGCTTGCGGCAAATGCATCCCATGTCTTGGGAAGACCATTGAGTACTATGTTCACCAATTCCTTTTCTAAAGTGATCTCTTCAATAGCTTGTAATTGATATCTTAACTGGGAGATCCTTAGAAAGTATGATGTTATGTTGTCATCATCATTCATCTTCATGTCACAAAGCTCATTCTTCAGACTCATAACTTATCCGATGTTTCTGACTGAGAAGAGATTTGTTAGGGAATCGCACATCTTCTTCGATGAGTCAAGATGGGAGATGTAGGATATAAAGTGGTATTTTATGGAATCCACTATGATACTCATGGCATTTATGTCAACATCTTTGAACTTCTCCATAGCTGCAACGTTCTGCGGTTCCTTCTCTTCTCCTTCTTCAAACTCCGGCTTCACGATCTTTCCTTTCATGATATCCAATACTTTATTCTTGGAAAGGATGAGGTCAATCCTTATCTTCCACGATATGAAGTTAGAGGCTCCATCTAACTTTTTCTCAGACTTCATAGAGTTAGTCCTGGCTACTTGACTTGGTCAAACCCTAGATTTGACCAAAAATTCAAACTTCACATCTTGGCTTGCTGAGAGTGTCAGGAGATGCGCTAGGATAGGGCACACTGATCTATCAAGAGAATAGGTCAATCCATTCACTTAAGGTGCCTCAACAAGAGGTTTAGGGTTTCTACAACTGCTCCTGCTAGTAACCCTAGTTGAAGTGTCTTGGAAGCTGCTTCTGCTAGTAACCCTAGCAACAATTCCTCAGTGAGCTCAATATCCTAGCGACTATGTTTCCTTCCAGCAGTTCGACTGAATGAAGGAGGTGTGGGCCCATAACCTGTTAAAATATAGAAGATTGTGTGCTCGTTTTACTATTGACGATACCCTCGTCACCCAACCATAGGCCTAAGCCACCCTCTGAGCACCTTAACCTTGACTGAGAATTACTCCGGAAGCAAACCCTAGGCTAGATAGCCAAACAAGGTGTAGCGCATATTCCTCCAAGGATAGAACACCAACAATAGCTAATTAGATAGTCCAAACCCTAGCCAAGAGATAGTCCAAGCCAATACTGAAAACTAGTTGCTACTGCAGCTGCACCTGCAACCCTCCTTCACATGTGCGCACCAAACTGGGAACTGCAGTGCGCACCAACTAGGAACTGCAATTCTGAGATGTGTCAAATGAGAATTGGTGCCCTGTATTTATACTAGTTCTGCCAGATTTGTTGGGGCCGACTTCTCCTTCTGGATATGTGTCTGTTCAGTATATTATTATTATTTTTGGCCGACTTCTTTTCTTGGAGGTTAATAACCTAATATAAATTATATTCTTGAGCCGACAAGACTTCTAGGGTTATTAGCCAACTCATTAGGGTTTTCTCTTTCTTTCTGGAGTCTTCTATTCTCGTCAGGTTCACACGTGGAGGTAAATAACTCCCGCAACTACCATAATATTAACACATACATCCCCTGTGAACGCTTGAAGGAAGACCAGAATCAAGCTCAATATTAAAAGGAATATCAAGTTTTCTTACTGCTATTAGGAGATATGTTAATGAAAACATCCAAAAGAGAATGTCCTTGATTCTTAAAAATTGTGAGTTAGCAACCAACTTTGTCTCCTTAGGCTCAAAAATGACAAATTTCAGACAATATCTTCAGGAAGACCTTGAAAATGATGAAGAATTTTACAAAGGGGCTATTTCTACTGTTATTGCAAGAGGCTCAATTCTTAGTGAATTCCATAGAAAATAAGTGGATTTGCCTTTGACAATCCGTTTAAAACAATTGAAGGCATGTTGGCTCAAGAGAATCAAAAGTTTATAGGAAATGCTAGTTGCGTGTGATGTCATAAGTGTAAAAAGAGGTGAATTATATTTAAAGTTTATTGAGTTAGAACTAGCCAAGTCAATTGAATATGTGGAGGACTGACACTTAATTATGAATTAAATGCTCTTGACAAAGTAACAAATGGAAGAAAAGATGGACTCATTAAAGATTGCATCAACAAAAAAGTTCAACAACCTGACTGAATATTCAGAGATATAGGTAGAGAGTTGGTTGGTCTATTATGTGAATACAAATGATGATATTAAGGATACCCTTCATCGACTCTCGATGGATTTTAAAGATCTGGAAAATTCAATATCTGATATTAAAGCGAGACAAGAAATAATTGTTTCACCAATGAGAGAATATATCGAAAATTGGTTAAAGAACACTTTAATTAAAATAATTAAATCAGATCAAGAAGAAGTAGTTGCAACAGGTCAGGTAGTTCCATCAAAACAAAATATAAAGGACATCCTAGACAAAAAATAGAGAGAGATAACTTCCATCATTGTAAGTAAAGAGGTCATCTTTCATAACTTCTTGTCTTCTATACTTCTCATTTTGAAATCATCCAACTGTTTCTTTTCATTCATTGAAAATTCATAGTCAATTTCCGATTGTTTTCCTCTTTTCTTCCAGGTTTAGATTAGTCTTTTAATGCCTACGTGAGCCCTAATCCCCATCCCAATATGTTTGGATGAACTCTTTCATTTCAATTTTATACTTCATTTTAAAACCAAACAATTATTTTTGAACTCCCCAGTGAACTATCTCGAGGTACAACTTTAATGGCTTCTCAGAATTTGAATTTCTGAGTATGAGATTTTTGGAGCATTCCTATCATATTCTCTTTCATTTTTAAATGTGATACTAATTTAAAATTCTTTGCATTGTGGCGTTTATCTTTTCCTATCTCATGGTATGAATGAGTCTTGCTTATATTGTGATGGATGTGAGGAATATGTTAACTTTATGTTATGTTTTCTTTACTTTTTTATAATACTATAAATATATCATATTGTGTTTTGAATAAATTCGTGGTCCTCTTCTCAGGAACCTTTATTTGTGAATATATTTTTATTTATTTTAAATTGTGTTTTCATAATCTATTTTAATCAATAATAGAGGAGTACCACCTCTTTAAAAACACATGGAGATTTATCCTCGTGAGGTTGTTGTTAATATTTTTAAGCATTCTAAACATCAATAGTGATATAGGTGATTAATGATTGAATCTATGATATACAATTTTATAATATTATCACTTTAAAGATGTTATCAGAATCAATGTGATCATTAATGAATTAATTAATTAATTAAATATATTGGTGATAAATTTATGGGAAAACTCAAGTTATAATAAAAAAACAAATTAGAGCTGCAAGTCTCTAACTTAGGTCAATATTATGATCTATTTTAAGGTAACATATGCATAAGCCAAAGGATTTAAAGTGCATAAGTATAAAAAATGTATCTCTTAGTATTTGAAGTTTAATCCATTTACTTAGTAGAATGGAGTACTCGCGAGACAATTTTACTTGAGATGATTATCATGGTAACAACCAGTGTTGATGATTATCATGGTAACAACCAGTGTTTATCTAATTTAATATAAAGTGGTTTGCCCAATTATAATGTAGGTATTGGTTAAGAAAAATAGAGTTTTTCCTCATCATTCTAAAATCAATTGAGTCAATGGATTCTTTTATGTTATTCTATTTATTTTGGATATTCAATATATGAACTACATATTAATTACATAGGTGATATTGATGGATTTCATCATGGGGTTTCCTATGACCCTACAAAGGCATAACTCCATAATGGTGGTCATGGAATATTTGACCAAAAGTGCCCATTTCATCCCAGTGAAGACCATTTATAAGGAACCCGATGTGGTCAAGGTGTTTATTGGTAAAATAGTGAGACTTCATGGGTTCCCAAGAATATCATCTCTAACAGTGCACCAATGTTCACAGATAAATTTTGGATAGGGTTCTAGGTAGCCTTGGGAACCTGATTGAACTCTAGTACAACATACCACCCTGATGTAGATGGCTAGGTGGAGAGGATGATCCAGGTTTTAAAGGAATTTATTTGCATGTATATGATGGATCAACAAAGCCATTAGGATGAGTACCTTCCCTTAGTTGAGTTTTCATATAATAACAATTTCTGCAACTTTGTTTTTATGTCCCCATTTAATCTCTTCTAAAGGTGGCCCAATAGGACCCCTTTCAGTTGGGATAGTTTGGAGGACATAAATTTGGTTGGGAATGATATCATCAAAGATATGGAGGATTAGACAAGGATTATTAGGTAGAGGTTGAAAGACGATTAAGATAGGTAGACGAGCTATGAAAATGTCCATGGGATAGATAAGAGTTACTAGGTCAAGGAAAGTATCTTCTTGTAGGTGAGACCCAATAAGAGTTCCATCAAGTTTGGTAAGATATCTTGAGTGATGGGTAGAGTATACAAAATATGATTACAACCCATAAATTAAACTCAAATATCTAATTGGCATATGAGACAAAAGGCTATCCATACTTAGAAACCTGACATTGTTTGGAATTGAGAGCAAAGAATTTATGTTGCATTGTCATATGGGTTGTTTTATGCAGGTTATGCAGAGAAAGGAGATAGATAATCATTCTAAAGTAAAGACTACACTGAGAACAAAGAACTCACATAGCATTTGTATCTAGTGACTAGATCTAGAGTATTTGCAGGGCATTGTTTGTTATTGATTGGATTACCATTGTGTTTCCAATTGGTTGTTGTGTGCATGTTACAACTAGTCTTATGGAAATGCAGCTAAGGGAAGAAGGGAAATTCTTTACAAGGCAGAGGAAAAAGGCATAGTATCCTTTCAGAAGACATATCTCTTTATATAAGGATGAAAATAGATCTCAGAAGAGAATTTCATAGAGGATTTGTTTTGGTGAAGCGAGTGGGATATAAGTCCCTCATTTAAGGATCATAAGGTATTAGAGAAGTTGCATCCTTGACCATGACACAACTTCCAAAACTTTGAAGACATCATTGCAAACCTTGGCATGGTAAAGCAAGCACATAGAGGTTGGAAGACTTAAGAGATAACAATGCTCAACTTCAAGAGAAGAATGAGCACTTGAAGGATTACATCCATATGTTCAACCAGAGGATAGAATAGATGGAGAAGAACCTTTATACCTTTTCCAAACTATTTCCATTGCTAAAGAATAAGTTTCATGAACGCCAAGACTCCCTCACTATGGTTGTAAAATATTGGGACAATCATAGAGTGAAGCTAGTACACCTTAGTGAGAAGGTCATTTTGTTGGATAGCTGAGAAGAATATAGGATCACTTAGATGATGGCTCAGTTACAACAAGAGTTGAAAGATAAGGAGGAGGCCTTGGTAAAGATCCAAGTGACTGTCCAAGAGCACTAGGAAGAAATCCCACTTTCCATTGTCATTTCCATAGCCAACACCATGACTGAGACCATTTTGGTAAGTTCACATTTCATAGAAATTCATCAAGAGAAGCTTTGTGAATTTGAAAAACATATCAGAGGCATTGGTTCCAAACTCTAAAGTTAGATGGGTTATGATGGACAAGGGATAGAAAAGAAAAAACAAGGAATCCTAAGCCCCGTTGTAGCTACACTGTGGCTCAAACATGAAGGCCCAGGTTTCAATGGTAGAGGGGTAAATCCCATAACTATGGTAACCATTATTGTGAAGGTGAAAGATATGACAAATTTGGATTTCTCATTGAAAGGACAACAAATGAAAGTGGCAGCCCACTACCATATCATCCTTCTTGTGGCAGACTCAAGAAGGCAAGTGATGAGAAGAGATTGAATACTTATACTACACCATCACTCAGAATAAGCATCAATTCAATCAACTAGGGAAATAAGGAGAAGAAAACCAAAAGTTTTTCCTCAAACAACATCCCTTGTATATTACCATTGAAATAAGAAATGGCATCTTGAGGCATCTTGCTGGGAGAAACAAGCCATATGCCATAAGACTGAATGTTTTTAGAGGAAGGATAATAATTCATCCTCAATCCATAAAAAAACTTAGAGGTACATGGATATTAAGACTAACTCAATCAATTCATACAACAACACTAAGAATTTTTTCCACCACTACAATTTGAGTGGTCATTGAGAAGAAAAGTGTTGATGACTTCATCCAAAGTTTCACCCTAGAAACTGCATAGCCAGGAGAAGAGTGCAGAGAGTGGAGATTGAAGAAGATGAAGAGCTTCCTGAATCTCTAGTAAAAGGAGGAAAATCTATCCAAGGAGCTATAACGACAAAGAAAGTTAGTGACACTGACTAGATGGACAACTGGTTGATGCCAAGGGTAGCCACAACCTAATGGTTGTTTCTAATATTGCATATGCAAGAACAAGAGAGTTTTTTCTATGCTGGGAAGAAACTGATCCTATCTTAATAAGGTAGGTCACACTTCCTCTTTTGGATTTATTATGTGATGATATAGCATGTTGGGGTCAACCTAAGAAAACCAACATTTGACTTTGTTTCATTGACCATGAAAATAGATCATCTCGAAGACTGAGAGTGAGATAGGATTGGATGTTGAGTGCAGAGTTTGGATCTAGAGATTTCTCAAAGCAAAGAGTTAGTGAGAAGAATTATTCATTGCAAGAACAAGCAAGAAAAAAACCAAAGCTTGATCCATAGCTAGGACTAGAGCCATGAGCTAGAGCTAGAGCCAAATTTAGAGTTGTAGCCAGGAGCCAAAGTTAGAGGCACATTCCAGAGAAGAATACAGAAGACACATTGATCCGAAATGTTCTCAATAGGGAGGTGTGATACAAAATTAATTTATACCAATGAATGGTTGTAAGACTTAGTACCTGCAATCCAATTTGGAAATTAACTAAGGTTAAGTAAGATATGTAAAACAATGCAAGTTTAAAAGTTTAATAAGGAAAAATGAAAGTGAGAAGGAAAAATAGGTTAATTAAAGGATTAAAAAAATAAAATAGGAGAGAAGGATGAGGAATGGAAAATGAAGGGTCATGGTTGTTGGCCTTCCCCTTACCCTCCAACTCTCTCAATTTCTTCCTTCACTTGCATTCTCAATGGGTCTTTTGCCAAAGAGAGAAAGAGACACAGAGAGCCATGAAACCACTATAACCAGATATTGTTGGAGTGAATCACTGAGACCCCATTCAAAGTTAGTTTTCCCATTTGGATTTCCAAGGTAAACATCATATCCATTGTGTCTTGAATGGATTGGATATTTCTCTATTTATGTGAAAAACAATCCATGTGTGAATTCATTGTGTTGTGATATAATTTTGTTGTTTGCTACACTTGTGAGATAATGTATTATTTATTTATGTATTTAATAATAATATTGGGATGGTCCCTTTAGGATAATGACTACACTTCCTTATTATTATTATTTATTTAATTGAATAATAATAATAATAATATGGGGCTCCTCGGATGGGGTGTTAGGGAGGATGGGGATATCGTAGGATCCATCAATAGCCCAAGTGGACCTGCAACATGGACAAAGGATCCCATCATGTCCATCCATGCAAAACCTCGCAAATGTGACCGTCGATGCAACCCTCTAGACTGGTTGATGACCAATTTAATGAGATACGAATGTGGCACATGTGCCTCAGATACCTGCCCCTTTGGGGGTAGCCATCGTGGAAGATTGGAGAAGGAGTTGGCATGCGACATTCATTCGGGGTTCTCTCTATATGAAAATATGTACAACAAAGGTTCAATGTCAAAGTTATTATCACTTGAGAGTAGTACCAACACCTCATTTACTGGATCCTTCATAATAAATCACTAGGGAGGAATGAGAAACAAATGTTCCAAAGGAATTAGGCCAATCTCTACTCTCTAGGATGATAAGAAATTAAAATAAATCAAAGGTTGAGACTACAAGACTGACTCAACAGGAAACGGTAGTGACAGTCGAGTGCATAGTGAACCGACACTCAGACCATCTCTAGTTCACCTCAGTATTAGATTTGGGAAGAGGATTGTGGGTTTGATGGAACCTAGGTGAGGATATCAATGTGGGTATATGCATGGGGGGGAGGGGGGGCGCACTAGTGGAGCCACCCATAAGAAATAGGGGAGAACAGACTGTTGGAGATACTTCACACACACCTAGTATTTATTTTTCCTAAGGTTTTCGCTATGTTTATTAGTCATTATTTAGTCTCCTATATTTTAGGAAGAATATTCTCTTTAGTTTTCACTTCAGTTTGATCAGTTTAGTGGAGTCTAGATGCTACATTGGTATTGTCACCATGAAACATTGGGATCATCACCAACTAATGCTTATTGTCCTTGGGATCATCACCGGACTAGCACATTACTCATGATTCCATGATCTCCTCCTCACTTCAATATGTTTCAGTCAATTAACTGAAGATTGATAGACTAGTTAACTCAGCTAGGTGGTAGTTCACTCCCGTAACTTCCCGAGAGACTAGAGTAGGTGGCAGTTTACTCTCGTAACTGCCAGTGTGTGTCTAGATCACTCTAGACCACCACTATGGCGCATTGGATTCTCCTCCAATGCGCATTGGTTGAGTTATATAGAGTATTTCAAGTGTAAATTATCAATTATTCATTTCGGTTAATGATAATTCTTCCATTCTTTTCTCTCCTGCTTCTTATTTCTCAATTTATCTCTTCAAATGTGTGTGGTATTTTCTAGCTAGATATATTATGTACAGGTTCAACACATTTACATGGTATCAGAGAACATAGTATATCTTTTTTGGATACCCTAACTGTGTGAAGGGATAAATACTTATTGATATTTCCTCAGACCAGCTCATTATTGAGAGAAGTGTCCAATTCGAGGAAAGTGCCTCGCATGTACCTCACATGTACCTCTTCATATGAGAGTTTTGATTCATAGGATTTAGATGATCCAGATACAAAGTTTGTACATTTAGATGAAGAGTCATTTCATCTAGATGCAGATGCAGGGCTAGAGAAGAGGTCTAAGTGGGCCTAGACTACTCTTCATGATGTAGTGGATCTTGTTGGTGATCCAACTGATACTAGGAGGAATCGATCTGATTTCGAGGAGCCTCCTCTTTCACTCACTGCCATTGAACCATTGCCACTCGGGCATCTTTTCTTGGTTCAGTCTTCAGATCTGCATTCTTATGGCGAGGCTGTTGGAAATACCTTTTGGGAATCTGCCATGCAGGAGGAGTACAACTCCCTCCTTGAGAACCAAACTTTGGATCTGGTTCCCCTTCTTTCTAGAAGGAAACTTGTCATATGCAGATGGGTTTACAGGACCAAGAGTGCAGTGGATGGAAATATTATCATATACAAAGCCATGCTTGTTGCCAAAGGCTTTCAGCAGGTGCATGGAATTGACAATGATGGGACCTTCTCTCCAGTAGCGAAGATGGATTCCATATGTTTGGCTCTTTCCATTGCGGCAACCAAGGGATGGGAAGTCCATCAGATGTACGTGAAGAACGAATTTCTTCACGATGATCTCTTTGAGGAGATCTATATGGAGCATCCCCAAGGATCTATGCAAGATTCATCTTTGGTCTGTCGACTGAAGAAATATCTTTATGGCCTCAAGCAGGCTCTGAGGGAATGGTATGCCAAGATGGACTCCTACATGTTGTCACAAAACTTTGTACATTGTAAATCAGACCCAAATTTTTACATGCTCGGGACAAATGATTCACTTCTACTCTTAGTTATGTATGTTGATGATTTATTTATCAATGGTTTCTCAACTTTAGTGATTTATGCAGTCAAGACGATTCTACATGACAGGTTCTTGATGACAGACATGGGTCCACTACATTTCTTTCTTGGATTCGAGATCAATCAGGATGCATCAAGAATCAAACTATCTCAGGCCAAGTATGCACGAGATCTCCTTGAGAGATTTCGCATGAAAGAATGCAAGTCTGCCACGAATCCTTTCCCATAAGGAGTCAAACTTGAGGATGGAGGGGACACTCCACTGGTTGAAAACACACTGTACAAACATCTAGTGGGGAGCTTGTTGTATCTCACACACTCTAGAACAAACCTCTCCTATGCAGTTGGCACAATTTCCAGGTTCATGCAGGAGTCGCATGAGATACATTGGAAGGCTGCCAAGCGTATCCTTCGATACGTACAAGGCACCATCACCTTTGGGATTCAATATGCAGCATACTCTATATTGTATCTCATCGGGTTCACTGATTTTGACTGGGCTGGAAATAACATTGATTGCAAGTCCACATTTGGTTACTCACTCAGTCTTGGTTTCAAGCCTATCTATTGGTCGAGCAAGAAGCAAGCTACTATTTCTCTATATTTAGTTGAGGTAGAGTACAGAGGGGTAGTTAACATAACCATTTAGGCTATGTGGCTACAACATTTTATGACCGAGTTGGGCATTCAGATTCATCAGTTGATTTTCATCTTGTGTGACAACTAGAGCACTCTGAAGTTTTGCAGAGATCCAGTTCAGAGGCAGCGGATGAAGCACATCGAGATCCACATGCACTACATCCGGGACTTAGTACACGAGGGGATCATCGATCTTCAGTTCTGTTCTTCAGCAGAACAGACCGCAGACATCTTCACAAAGACCTTCACTAAGAAGAAGTTCCATTCTCTGAGAAGTCATCTTGGAGTGAAGGACACAATTGCCTAGAAACTGTTAGTTCTTACTTTTTACATACATTGTACTTTGAGGGGGGGGGGGGTTTCCCATGAGGTTTTCCCTCTTTCCTCTCTTTATTTTAGTGTATCTTTCGTATATGGGTACCTAACATGGCCTCGTTGTTGGGACCCATTATTTATTTTCACCATAGTGATGTTCAAGGGAGGTGTTGGAGTTATTTCACACACACCTAGGATTTCTTTTTCCTAAGGTTTTTCCTATTTTTATTAGTCATTATTTAGTCTCCTATATTTTAAGAAGAATATTCTCTTCAGTTTGATCAGTTGAGTGGAGTCTAAATGCTACATTGGTATTATCACCATGCAACATTGGGATCATCACCAGCTAATGCACATTGTCCTTGGGATCATCACCATACTAGTGCATTACTCATGATTATCTAATCTCCTCCTCACTTCACTTTGTTTCAGTCAGTTAACCAAAGACTGATAGACTAGTTAACTAAGCTAGGTGGCAGTTCACTCTCGTAACTACCTGAGAGACTAGACTAGGTGGCAACTTACTCCCGTAATTGTTGGTGTGTGTCCAGATCATTCTATACCACCATTATGGTGCATTGGCTTCTCCTCCAATGTGCATTGGTTGAGTTATACTAAGTATTTCATGTGTAAATTATCAATTATTCATTTCGGTTAATGAGAATTCTTCCATTCTTTTCTCTCCTTCTTCTTCTTTCTCAATTTATCTCTGCAAATCTGTGTGCTATTTTCTAGCTAGATCTATTATGTGCAGGTTCAACACATTTACATGGACCTCCAACACTCATGTATAATGAGACGCACAAGCTATGCTGATGAAATTCTAGGAGGCAACCCCACCACACACTCAAGCACACCTGGAGGAAGTGCAAGTTGAAATTCACATGGAACACAACTTAACGTCGACCTAGGAGGTGGAGGAGGCAATCATCAACTAGGTTCCATATATTTGAATCTTGAGAGGTCATGAAACTAAGTACTGGGAAATAGTAGAATTGTACTAGCACCTCAAGATGTTGTTAGGTCAGATGTCGCAAACCTGAGAGGATTCTCATAATAAAATCCAATTGTAATTGCACAAGTTCCACCTGCTACTCCAATAGGTCTTGTCTCGACTCCCACCTTCAACTCTGTGACAACAACAATAGTGTCAAATAATTCCCAACCAAAGGCTATGAGCCACCTCAGCAGCCTAAGGCATACTCACCAGATGAATGAATAATATGTACTTTTTTTTTTTTTTTGTATCATGATGGACAATAGTAGATATGCCATAGCCTCTAGTAGAGTTCAAATATTTCTTTACAATGTTTATATATCTAGACAGGGTATAAGAAAAAACTTGGTTCACACTCAATGGACAAAAAACTTGTTTCTTTGTTGATGGTCTCATTTCCCAAGTGATAAGCTGGAAGCAAAGAATTTTTGTATGATTTTCCCATAGTTAGACTAATATAAATTGTTACGTATGCTTACAAAATAATAATAATAATAATATGAGGCATGATATTTTTAATGTTACTTGTAATTAAATTTTTGATGGAAATGAAAAATTATCTATTATTAGCAACACTAAATTCTCTTCCCATTCAAATCCAATGACTTTGTGATGATTTTCATCCATTTAATGGAGCCCTTGAGATCAATGGACATAATAACAACATTGTTTCAAGTTCTTAGTTGAGTTAGCATTTTTAAATCTCAATTTTATCCATTCAAATTTCTTACTCAACTACTCTCTTCCACGAGCAATTTTATCTTTATTCAAAGTCGTATGCTCTCTCTCTTTGAGCGATTTCTCATTTTTTTGGGAGAATTATTCCTTCCCTTACTGCAATTCCATTGCTTGGGATGAATTGATCCCCCCCAGACAGTTTTATCTCACCCACGCGGTTGTACGATGTACCTACAGACCGTGCGTTGGTCATACAAGCCATACATGCTTTGTGTGAGCTACTTATTTCTCCTTGGATCGTTTTCTCACTCATTGAGTTTAATTTCCTTCTTCTTGGTCGACTTGTTTTCTTTCCTAACCAACAATTTCTATCAATTATAAAGGGAATCGATCATATGGAGTCATCCACATATGTTGTGCACCCATTGATGCATTAAATCGGATTGAACTTTGTAATCCAACCTCAATGTATTCATTTATATGTTTCCCATGATTATTATTATTATTATTATTATTATTATAACCTCAATGTATTCATTTATATGTTTCCCATGATTTTATTATTATTATTATTATTATTATTATATATTCTATAGAGAGATGAGTTTAATGTATCATTCCTTTCCACCACAACAAAGAAAACATTGTGGAAATCATTTCTTCTCTTCAATTATTAGTTAGGTGGATATAATTCATTGATTGTTTGGGTGTTGGGGTGTGGCTTGTATTCATTTATGCATTCAAATGCATATTTGGTGATTGGTATTTTGCTACTACATTTTAGAAGAAAGAACATATCCATATTCCCATTACCTCGTCTTCAGTCAAGAAACCATTAAGACAAGTATTTTCGTGGATACGAGTGCTCATTGTGATCTTATGTTCTAATTGAACAACATACATGGCTACTCCTTCATTTGAATTATGAGAATATAGAGTGTTGGGTAGAGTATACTAATGACAAAGTACAACCCATAAATTCAACCTAGAGATCTGATTGGAATACAAGACATCATGTTATTTAGAATTAGAGACCTAACATTGGTTAGATCATCGAGAACATAGAATTTCCATTGCATTTTCATTTCGGTCCTTGTGTGTAGTTTACATGAAAAAATGAGCCAGATAATCATTCCATATCAGAGGCTACCACAAGTTGGTAGGTATTGTAACCATGAATTGTCATGGTGTGGCCCACGTTCTCTATAGATGTTTTCATTGGCACATGGTATTCTTCCCAAGGTTTGTATCCCATGGTATTCCAAATAATGAAGCATAATTAATAGGATCATGTCTCCATTCTAAGAATCCCTTTGAGTGGCCAAGATAGCCACTTTGTCCAAGGTGAACATACATATGTTCTAAGTAGTTTTCTCCCTTTTGGGTTTCCAATACAGATTTGTTGTTTGATCTATGTGTTTGTATGGTGGTGATTTCAACATGATATCAAATTAAGGATGCCTAAACTCTCTAGCGAGATGTAGAAATTTTGAAAATCCACTACAAGTATAACACCTTCTAGTAGAGGTTTTTAGTGTTACAAAATTTGACAAAAAAAACTCCGCTACAACCTCCTCTATTGGTTGTAGAGGTTTTAATGGATGTTCCATATAACTTAAAAAAATTGGGCCGGTGGAGGTTGTAGCAGAGGTTTTTTGTTTGTTTGTTTGTTTTCTTTTTTTATAATCCAGTTCTTTTATTGTCAAAACACACCGGTGCACAGACATAAATGAGAAGCATCGGTCCACACACATAAATGAGAAGCATCGTTCCACACACATAAATGAGAAGCATTGATGCACACACATAATTGAAAATCACTAGTGCACACACATAAATGAAAAAAATCGGTGATTTTTATGGTTATGCATGCACTGGTGCATATTGTAATCATGTGCATCAAAATATTTTGAAACAATACAAATATAAGCGTACACTATGCCATTTAAAGCAGTGTTTTTTTCTCACAATTTTTAGCACCAATGCGTATAACTCATAAAAATGCACCATTTAGTGAGTTCAAAAGAATGTAGTGCACCGATATGTATATAGTTTAATTAATTGGTTTTTTTTTTACAAATTTTCAATTAATCATCTCAAAATCAAATATTTGTTATAATAATCTTGATTTTTATATTTTTGTTATTGCATTAATGCGTTATCCAATGGATTACACCTTTATTAGTTGTAACAATGTAAGTCTTCCATATATTAATTAATCAACAACACAACATTTGATAATGCAGTAAAATAAGAAACCCATTTTACTATATATGAATAAGTGACCCATCATCATATAAAATGGGACAAAGTAAAGGTCCACAATAATCAAAATTCAACCAATATGTAGTTGTTACACTCATTGGTAACATGTTCTCACGCAATTGGGATAATATGTCAAGTACATCAAACAAAATCCCTAATTTTCAGAGACAAATATTCCAAAACATACAAGTTGTAGTAACATTCAATTATAGTGATTGCCATTCGACATTGCTTGAACTACAATCATCACTCGAGCTACGTGCATGCCTAATTTCTTCATCACTTGTAGGTGATATTGTACTTTGTTTATTTAACCTAATGTTTTCTTGATCCACTTGCTTTTTATGTTCCACCTCTTCATGTTCCATCTACAAACATAGAAATAAAGTGGAATGAGTGTGTGTGTGTGTGATTTCATAAATAAAAAAGTGTACCAAATTAGTGATTATTTCATAAACAATACACATTCTTTTGAAGCCATGCTTCATGTCATCTCTCAAAATATCTTATGTTGGATGCACTCCATACTTTGTTTCCCATGTGTTTAATGCACATCATGACAAAGCAAATTCGATATAATTAATATAAAGGTTTTTTTTCATTCCATTAATTATAAAACGAGGGAAGTTAAACAACATAGCTACTTAGAAATTGTTCAATTAAACCTGCTACTTCAACATATACTCACAACCTATACTTAACTCAATTTCTATCAATTATTTAGTTGGCTCTTCTTTGTATGTTAGGAGCTATTAGAAGACATCCATGGATGAGTGTGAATTAATTATTTAAATATAAATATCATTAAAAAGATGAAATTTTAAGTAAGATAAAAAAAACTAAGTACTCACAAGCTTTGTGATCAACCCTTTTATTTCTCGTCGTCATGTCTTATGTGCTAAATGGGCTTCATTTTTTTTTTCTTTTCGATGTACATAAAATAATAAATGAATGATTACATGCCTCTTATGCAAATTGTAATTGTTGGGATGGCTCCTCCTATGATGCAATTATGTTCATTTCTCTTACCATCTCCTTGTACACTTTTTTGGACATCCCCACCAACATGTATTTTTTTCCCTCATTTGTCCCTTGGAATTTCCATGACATTCCTTGACCAACACACATCATTAATTTAAACCTACAAATAATTCAAAGATATTAATTTTTTAATACATCTTAAAGAACTTTCCTTGTTCTCTTGTCGGGATGAGCTACCATCACACTCGCTACAATAAGTTGTTTTCCTTGAACTTATATTGGCCATATTCTATCAAAAAACGACAAGAATCATCATATATAAAAGCTATGATTTTTTTTTACAAAATAAGATTAATAGAAGCACCAATTCTCTGTAGATTAATAGAAGAATCGGTGCTTTATTAATTAATAGAAGCACTAGTGTCTCATTACTATTTATTGCACACTTCCTAACATGTGAACAAAGTTATTTTTATTTTAAAATCCATGGTGTTTTTAACAAGAACATGAGCATCAGGGCGCTTTGTTATTAGGGGAGAACCGGTGCGCTTTGTTATTGGGGAGCACCACAATGCATTTTAGTTCTTATAAAATAAAAAAAAATATTTTGGTATTTTATATTAATAACAGTTATCGAAAGAACTGGGGAATCGTTTTTTGGAGCACCACTGCACTTTGTTATTGTGAAGAGCACCGGTTCACACTGTCAACTTAGGAACACGGGTATTTTTGATCTGAAATTGATCTTTTAAAGACTTTGGTTAAGTTTATGCATGAATTGATTTACCACTTAGGAATTAAGAGAAGAATAATATTTTAATGAAAGAATGTTGCAGCCATCATAAAGAATACAAAACAGAAATTAAACATTGAAAACAAAAAACCATAAAACCAATATTGTTAACAGAGTTTGGAAAGGTTGCCTATGTCTCCAAACCTTTGTCTTAGTGGGGGAGGATTTCTTATTAATATTCAATGCTGAAAAATTATATCAAAAGTATATCAAATGGATTACAAACTGACCTTGTTGTTTTATGCTCGACCTCAAGAATCCAACACAACCGACGACACTGAAAATTTTTGAGCGTAGCTCCCAGAAAAGGCCTCCAAAGTTTGTTTCCTCAATGGCTTCCCTGCATAAAAATGGATTAAGCTTCCAAATTCTTCAGCATTTTGATGTTTTTGAACCTTATTTGTGTTAGAAAAACAATACTGTGGAGCAATAAAATAAAACAAATGTGGAAACAAAACACAGAAGATACACAATACAATAGAGACACAGATTTACGTGGTTCACCCAGTGTGGGCTATGTCCACCAGAGAAATTGCCAGGTCCTTCCTTTATTATTATCTAGCATATGAAGGGATACAACCTACAACAAACCCGTTGTAACTTCCTCTTGTTTCTCTCACAGTATCCTATCTCAGAATACAATATTCACCATCAACCATAGCTGCAATACATTTCCCTCATAAAAGAGGGTTGCCTTCTAGGGAAAAAAACCCTAACATAATCTCTACTGTTAGATCTGCGACCTTATAAGGAACGGTCCAGATTTACAATGAAATTACAATATACATTTACAAGGCAATTTTTCCTTCGGGGGCTTCGCCCCCGAACCCCCGCTTGCCCCCAGACCCCACAGAGGGGGTACCCCCTCTGTACTCCCCCGCATGGAAGAGTGTACATACTTTTGGGGTGTAAATACTTCATGGGGTATAAACACGGCTGAAAGCAAGGACCTATGAATCAGGAAGATAACCAGGCTCCACAACCAACAATTTGACTATCAAAAACCTCTAATTTATATATATATTGAGTTGGGAATCCTAACCCAACTTCTTCCTAAGATCTATCCTCAGAAAGGGTTCCAGATCCCCCCAAAATGGTCAAAATTCAATAAAATCAGGATGAAAATTCATAAAAAAATAAAAAACTATGGGTTAAAACCCACTTTGGGAAATTATTGGCACACTAGCCCCTTTTCCCCGGGCTCCTAGTCACATGCAGGTTCCATGTGTCCGAGCTTTGGGCTAAATAGTTAGGCCGTCCCAACTTGTTGGCACCTAGTCGTGTGAATTGTTTCCATATGGCCATGGCTTGACACCTTATCCTCCGCAAGCTCTTGGTCGTGGTCTAGCCCCCTGCTAACTGAGGCCTATCCCATAAACTGCACCCACTTCACTTTAAAAGAAAAATGCGATGAATGGTTGACACAAAACACAAATATCCCAGATGGTTAGTTCTCTTGGTGTAGTCCGTGGGGGTTCGAATCCTTTGAAGGCAAAAAACAATTTTTTCCTAAGCCTCTTTGGCCTTATCCGGGGTTCCATGTGGTGCCCTGTGATTGGGCCATGTGTCACCATGTGATTGGTTCATACTATTGACGAATCGGTCTAGTCACCACACAGTCAACTGCCCAGTCAGCATGAGCACATCATTATTGTACCTTCCATGTGTCTCAACCAGATGATGCCATATCACTACCATACCGACCACGTCTCATGCTACCACTAGTGCCACGTCATGTAAGGATTGTTTTCGTACAATGCCATGTGTCAAATCCATATCGTGCCAACTCAACCTAAAAATGCCAAATCTGCCTGCCATGTGTTAGCCTCTGGTGCTGACACATCACCCTACTGACATCATTGCTGACATCATCAACAATACTATTGACATCATCAACCGTACTGCTGATGTCATCAGTTGACTTTGATCGGTTGACTTTGACTTTTTTTTGTTTGACCAGATCTTCAGATCATGATAACTTTTGCATACGGTGTCCATTTTTAGAAAAATATATATGGCCGAAATCAGCTTGAGAAGCCCAACGTGATGGTGTTGGTTTTGTCTGATTCCAATTACTTTGGTTTTTAGGCCTTCCCGAATCCATTTGGATCACACCTCCCCACTAAGACCTTTTGGTCCTCCAAAATGATATTAACCAGTCATCAAGTGTGGGATAGGCCTCCCCACTTGTCCTTTGTCTTTAAACTTTGTCATGTGCATCTATCACATCATAATCAATTGCATAATAACCATGACAATTGAAAGCATATTGTTAGCCACTTGAACTCATTCACATTACTGAATCTACTACCATCCATGTAGAAAACATTAGTAGTGATAACATAAAAAATATGACTGCAAATGAACCAATATGTTTGATAGACTTGCATGACATTAACTTGTATTGAAACAAAGTATGATTGAACTCCCATCCTACAACCATCTCATGTTCATTCTTAAGATCAATTGCTTTACTTGGTACAATTATAGGTGTATTGATTGCATAAGTTTCCTTCTTTAATTGTTCCATTGTTAGAAGAGATTGATTTTCTTTTATGTGATGAGAATGTAAAACATATTCATTTCCTTATTTAGTTAAGTGATATTGATTATGTTCCCTAGAGAAGATTTATTTTTGATCATATAAATAAGGGTTTCCTAAGACCATTCCACATGTTTCTAGTGGCACCACCTCACATGTTACTTCATCCACATACTTAGAGGTAATTTCAAAATTTATGATACATTGCTTTGTTATGGGAAATTTATGATCTTTGCTTATCCAATTTAGTGAATAGGGTTTGTGATGCATCTTAGTGTTTAATCCCAATTTCTTAACCACTTCTTCTAAAATTAAGTTAGATTGAGATCCACTATCTATCAA
>ML777645.1:443633-479355 GCA_009831015.1 Picea engelmannii
CCCCCCCCCCCCCCTCTCCTTGTATTCTCCTAGAGTTTCCTTGTGAACCCTAACATCATGCTTCTAGGGTTTCGTTAAGAACCCTAACATCATGCTCCTAAGTTTTCTTCATGAACCCTAACATTGTTCTCCCTACAAGACTTCTCCAACACAATGTGAATAATAGAGTACAATGATGATAATTAATACACTAGTTATCTTCTCCCTTTATATATACAATAGGTGAGGGAGGATAACATAAAACAAGGACATAAGTCCATACAAGTAACCAAAAAGACAACCCCACATGGAGTACTCTAAAATAAAAGGATGAAAATGTGTCAAACTAGGATTTATTAAACCCCCAAAGTGTCCCTCCAATCGTGATCCAACAAGTTGTTAGCCCAATGCTCCCTCTTCTACTATGGTTTTTTATCCATGTGTCCTCATGCATGATGATATTCCTCTAACTATGTGCCACATGTCCTTTCATCTCTCCAATACTACTCTTGCATGTTCTAGGGTGGTCACTAAGCTCTAATTCTCCTCCTCAACATATATCTAAGTCGATAACCAACCTCCATGAAGTATTCTTCTCAACACAAGAATCATCAAGTCAAGTTCCCAAACTCCAAGGTGTATATCACATGGTCCCAAGATCTTACGGATAAGTGCTCTCCTCCAAATTCCTATCACTCCTCCTCCTAGGTAGGTACCTCCTCTAATCAAGGAACTAACTCCCTCTTTGTGTGCACTTAGGTAAGGGCTATGTTATAATTGACTAACCAAGGTCCAAGCATCCACCTAAATTGAACCATCCATACGTCCATGAAGCATTTATATGGGGATAAGCAACATATCACTCTCTTAGCAAGGTTAAAACGCTTTTGGAGTAACCCTAAACACTAACATGAGAGTGGTTTATGTTATTAGGAGCCTTGTGTTGATATCAAAGTTGCAAAAGTGAAGTTGTGGAAAATAGTAGGAGGACACATTCTCATGGATAATGAGAATGCCATTTCTAGATAATTTATATATGATTATATTAGGTTAATAGATCTTTTCCATTTCATAGTATCTTGTACAATGGCATGCATCCTAAGGTTTATCCTAAGGATATTTTTCATGTGGAATGATTGCTCTTGAAGTTAGGATATGCTAGTTTGCTAGATATATTGAGCATGATATTGTTGTAACATGGATATTGATTTTTGTGCATGGGTTTAGATTGTTGGAGTTATTATCAAATGTAATAATTGATCTATGTTCTAATTAAGTAATTGATTTTCTTGGAGCAAGCATGGAAACAATGTTGTAGATACATAACCAAGGGGTTTTGATGGAATCTGTGGTGGAACAATGAGATTGGCCACATGGATTTTCTATGAGTGATTTGGAGGAGGCCCCTTCAAGAGTTAAACTAAATGTGAGCATCAATATTGTGATTTAGTGAAACGTGGTGTTAAATGAGTGTAGAAGTGTAGAAGAGGTAGTGAATGAGTAGACGTTGTAGCTAGAGTGAAAATTAATGAGTAGACAATAGGAAAGAGACTCGATAAGAGTCCAACAGGTTCAAGATCAAGTGGAGAAGTGTCACCCTGATTGGATCAAAACTCAAGCATAGATATGTGGATTGTGGCAGATAGTGAAAGTGGAGGAAACTTTGATGTGGTAAGGTGATAATAAAGGCATTCTCATGGTCACATGGGTGGAGTTTGTGAGCATGCAGATATGTGATATGTCTGATGTGGATGATAAATAGTACCAAATTATAGGAGGGAGATCAAGGAAATCATTGAATTGGACTGAGTCAATTTGAATTTTGTGGAATACATCTCTAGTAAAGCATAGATTTGTTGGACATGACAAACCTAAACTTGGTAATAAACTGCCTTTTTATGCAAATAAGATTGAGTCTCATTGTTTTTTCATGTGTTGAATTGGTTTTTGTTGAATCCTTTTAGTTTTCACATGGATCACATTCATTGGGAGATAAATCAATGATTGTAATGATTCCCAAATAACCAAAAAAACTTAGAGGGGATAGGTTATTTATCCCAACTAAGTCAAGTTTAAGAGGGATCCTCAAGTTATTATAACCTTGACTTATCAAATTTTGGTCCATGTTCATTATAGATGGTTTCAGTGGCACATGGTATTTATTCTTAGGGGATGTAGCCCATGGTATTCCAAATAATGAAGCCTATTTAAGAGGTTCGTGTCTTCATTTTATTATGCCTCAAGTGGACCACTTAGTCACATTGGCTAAGGGAATAAAGATATATCTTTGAAGTAGGATTTTCTTACTGATGGGTTTTCCCATGATATTTTTTATGTTGATCTATGTGTGTGTCCATGTTATTTATTATCTCTCATCAATTTTAACACAATTTATATCTGATCATTTCTTTCCACTGGCCTATGGGAAATTATTCTATAAGTGGAAAACAAAATCTCTTAGACTAGTGGCAATTCACCTTCATATTTTCTAGTTCTCTATCCACTTCAATATTAGTTTTGCACATTATACATAGTGTACTACTATAAGTATTAATTTTTTAATTTTTTCTGAAGGAAGGAATTAGAACCACTCAATATGAAAGCCAACTCTACAAAAATTAAAACCCCTACAAGAGAATACCACTAAAAAATAAAACAATGACTTAAGGGCCCACCAAACAAATGATGTAGAAAACATTAGACCATAAATGGATGTGAAACTTGTGTTCTCTTAAGCCTATATATATATATATATATATATATATATATATATATATATATATATATATATATATATATATATATATATATATATATATATATATATATATATATATATATATATATATATACTTGCAACTCCACCGATGTCTTTCAAGGAGATAGACGCTAAGAGACTTATGCATATACAAAATAGTTTACATTGACACTATTCACATTACCCTATTAGGTAATTTCAAACCTTTTGATCGATGTATTTTGTAATGTCAATAAAAACAACACCATTTTTAACTAGTAGAGGTGTTGAAATATGAGGGTGGTGAGTGTGATGGTGAAAATAGTTTTGGAATCAATAGTGGCTCAACAACTTACCTTACTATTTTCACGCATCGATGGATTCTATGCAGTGATAAAAATTCAACTCTTTTCAACACTTCCAAGGGGTTAAAACCTATCCTAGAAGTGTAATTCAAAAATCACCCTTCAAAAAAATATAAAATTTTAATTCACTTGTCATTTATAAAGTACAAAAAATATTATAAAATTTCAAAAGAAGGGTTATATTTTCAACAACCCATCAATTTTGCTACTCCCAAGGCATGACTATCCAATGGTGATTGTACCTTTAGTATTTAATGAGGGTAAATGTAAAGCATGATCAAGATTTATGATTCAACGCCCACTACTTGTCTTTGGCATCAAAAGACTAAGATTATTTCTAATATCATTCTACAATGTACCCATCCATAACATAAAATATATTGCATAGCCTACAATTTTAAGTGTCACCTAATAAAATTTTGTGTACCTCGTCTTCTTGCATCCCCACGTGAATTTGTGTTATGAGCATTGTCAATCCTCATCAATCATAATATTAACATGTCTTTATTGTCCATAATTAAATTTCCCATCTCCAACATTCTTCCATAATGCAATTTCCTTTGTTATATTTGATCTCCACCCTTGGTTTTGCAAAACCCTAAAGCAAGTAGTTATTACCCATGGGTGTAAATTGCAATGGCATTGGCAATGAATTATAAATATTAACTATAAATGCATGGCTCAATGACAATTATGATGAGAAAACAACATACATTAAGTATCCATGAGGAAATGGATGTCTAACTTTCTTCACTTTCACATGTTCCATCTCTCTAAAGATATCTAACATGTTGATTCATCGTTATTTTGTTACATTGGTAATGATATGTGCCTATATGTTATCCATTATGATGTGATTATTATTTTACCACATTAGATAACCTCTCAACCATTTAATTTGCAGTTCATGTCATCTATGATATTTCAATTGATAGTCAATGGGAATGAAACACAAAATTAATACTTGAATGTAATGCTCTCAACAATCCATCTAGATCTTCAAGAAGTTTGCTCAAGTTCATGGAAAATAAAATGAGTAGTCTTTATTTGTTTCACTTAGAAGTCTATTAATGCTTCTATTTGGAATAAAAATTGTTATCAAGATCAATGAAAATTCCTAACATGTATGATCTTGGTTAAGTTTAGATACGAATAAAATGGAACATACAAAAATAAAAAAAACCTAAAATTGTAATTACAGTGGTCAGAATTATGATTATGTTCATTTATTTTTCATCATTGAATCCTCACTTCTCTTTTCTCTAGATTGATCGTTCCTCCTTTATCGATTCTATGCATATTATATATCAAATTGTTTCACTTTCCTCTTGAGGTTTATAACAACACTAACATCTATGTGATGCTACTTCTCTTTGTCAAATATTTTGAGAATGGCCCCAAAGAACTCTATTTTTGTGCCTCATCTCATGTCCAACAACCATGAGATGTATCCTTTGCAGTTTTTAGTACTTGGAGAAACATTTTTTATGCATGGGTGGAATTATTAAATAAACTTTGGAGAAGATAATAGAACTATTGTTATCATCATATCTATGCATAAAGGTTTATGCTCTAACATCCAATCTAATAGACATTTTTTCATGGTTTGTAGAGATCACATTTAAGAAACAATTTTCCATTAGCTTGGTAATAGAAAAATTTAGCAACTAGATTATAAAACCCATTGGTATTTGCGTCTAAAGAACCTCACCCTTCTTTTGTTCTTTGGAGTGGTTCGGTTCAGTTCCCTCACCCTCACCCTCGCCCCCTGTATCTTTAGAGTGACTCCATCCCTCTATCTCTGAGGTAAGGAGAGTAACTAAAGGCTCCTCTCCATATCGGTCGAGCAACTAAAAAGTTCCTAAGCCATTGCCATTGCGAAGAGGGGCAAATTAATTAAGTGGGATAGACAAAGATTGAGAGAAAGTGAACATTAAGAAATATCCTTAATAAGAATATTAGAATTAGTGGTCTTGATCAATTTTTTCATTTATATCTTGTTTGTATGGATCTAACGATGTTCTGAAACATGGCAATGTGAGCCTAAATAATCAAACAAGGATGAAATCATGTTAAATTTGCATATTCCTAGAGGAACATAAAGCAAGTAGGCTTCATTCTAGTGACTTATATTATTTTGAAATAATTCTTACCATTTGGAAAAGGTATCAAGGTCTCCTAAAATTTGTTATTTCCTAATGGAATCTACAACTAACATGCCAAATGTGCTAATTGGAAGTTTAAAATGCAATGAATCCTATGATTGAACACATTTGTTGGTATGCCCAAGACACCAATCCATGATGATATGGCTATTCATCATATGTATAAATAGAGAAAGTCACTCCTCTTTTATATGGGTGTAAATAGGCATTGTGTCCAAAGATTTATGTTATGATTTTTAACAATTTGAAATTCCTAGAAAAAATGCCCATATTTTTATGGAAATTTGCAAAGGATACATTTAAAATTACAAAGTATACTTATTATTAGTTTTTTATTGAAATTACAATTTTTTTATTTGGTGGTTGGTTAGTTATTAACATTGTAAAAAATTATTTTATTTAGAATTTTCTTTTATAAAATGTGTGTTTAGTTTGTTATTGTGAATTAAAACACGACTCCTTATACAAATTATCATCATGGAAGGGAAGGTTAGATTGAGCATATGCTTTTCAAACTGAAATTAGGACCAACTCTTTAAATTTGATCATTGATACTCATTCTATGTAAATATAAAAAAGACTCGTCCACGTGATGTAACATAGTTAGAATGTATTACAACACTGGTAAGTCATAAGCCACCTGAGAAGGGGAGGAAATTTTTGAAACTTGGGAGGCAGGAAAAAATTTCAAGAAGTTTCAAGTTCAATGGTGACCTTCTTAGAATGTCTATGACTACGTAAGAGGTTACAAGGTGTTTTGGTAAACGATGGAGGACCTTTTGGGGACCTGGTTAGAGGTTACAAGGTGCATAGGTTTTTTGATGGAGGCCTTTTTGGGGACCTGGTTATATTTTTAAGAACTTAAAGTACTGTTTTTGCGAGTTACGAGCCTCACCGAGCTTCTGGAAGTAACATTTTATTCCATATGTGTCTGTTTTATTTGATACATTAACTATCTTAATTGTCACCCTACTATTTTGGTTTGTTTTTTGATGATCTCTAGCTCTCTTTTAGTGGATTTATTGGCACTATTTTGAGCTTTCTATAGTTTAGTGGATTGTTAGCTTGTGGTCGCAGCCATAAAAATAGTTTATGTCTCCCCTACTCTCTTTAACCTACGCGAACCTCGGTACTTTCCCACTTATGAGACTACTAGACTGATAGAGGTGTCCTCAAAATCTGAGGTAGCAGGCGTTGGAGGATTATGGAAGCAACAAAATGGAAGCTGGGGTCATGGGACTATTGGATGTGGATGACGAGGTGCATTGGGAGAGGGTGGGTCTATTTACATCGGTGTACGAGCTATGCAGTAGATATGAAAAGATGCACCATTATAATGGGGGAATTAATGCTTCCATTACTATGGTGGTAGAGGACCCTTACCATCCAAACTCTAGCACTATTCCCTCACATTTGGCAGAAAGAGAGACTACTTTATTGAACCAATAGTTATTGACCCCTCGACCAAAGGGGAAAGATGTAGGAATAAATTTTGGTTGTGGAGAGCAGGGTAAGGTTGCAAAGGTGTAGAGAACACAACCTGCAGACACCTTTCTTCCATCTGAGGCTAGACTATCGAGGCCACAGGGTGACCATACCACACAGAAGAGAGGAATCCATAAACGTATGACAGGGGTGTGGAGGCCAAAGCATAAAAAACATAGACTATTCATGGGGATGGATGTCAATTTAGATGAAGCATGCAATCTAGCACTCTGTTCTTTGGTGGGAGGTTATCTTATTGGTCTAGGTGAAAACAATCCCTTACGTAATGGATGCAATGCAATTGGGAGCCAGTATTGGGTTAGTCACCTAAAGTTTGGTCTCTTCCAAGTGGGTGGTTAGGATTTGTATTCAAGAACCTAGAAGACTCTACGAATATTTTAGAAATATTTTAGGGCTATGGGGGTGGGAGCTTGATGTTGAAGAGGTGGTGGATAAGTTTTAATCCATCGACGGAGTACTTCAGCTTCCACCACCTTTGAGTGCTTCTTCTGGGATTATCACTTCATTTGTGGAATGCGAAGGCATTGGAGGTGATAGGTAATGCCTTAGGCCGTTTTATTAAGGTTGATACTCAAGATTTACTCTCTTCATATAAAAGGATGGCCAAGTTTCTCATAGAGGTAGAAATCCATGCATGATTACTGGAAACACTCGAGATAGAATGGAGGGGTCAATTGTTTGTACATACGTTGGATTATCTGGGCCTTCCTTTCCATTGCTCTCTTTGTAGACAAAATAGGCACATTTGAAAGGATTGCACCCAGATATATGGGGCCTTGTTTGAGGAGGACTCATCAGAGGAAACACCATTCTAAAACTACTCTCCATCAATGGATGCACAAGAACCAGGGGATTACTCAGGATTGAGGACTGAGGAGATCCTTGTACCAGCATACACTAATTTTATTGGTAAGATTAAATTTTACCGTCCTTCATTGTATTGATCGATATCTACTTGGGAAAGAGATCATTTAGACAGTGTGTTCCTCTTGGAACTGTTACACCAGCTAGGGGTGGGTAAAGGAAAATCTCTGGACTTAGTTCACAAGACACAAGACTTAGTAGAAGACCAAAGACTACCTACTCATGGGACTGTAAATACACAAGAGAAGAGACCTACAGTCCTACCTGAAACCATGGAAATGGATGACTCTATCATATTCCTGGGTTATGGTGAACCTGTCTCCAGTGACCATTCATTGGAAAGGATGATTTTGGCTTTAGTTCCCTCCTCTAGCGAGACTACTATCCCTACTCTGTTTCTAACTTACTTGGGGAAGGAAGTAGTGGATAGAAATAATTATTTAGGTCTCCTTAGAGATTCTAGGGGTGATGGGAGTGCTTCAGAGAAGGATCATGACTGTTCGAGGGGTTTGGGGTTTGAAATTTCCCCAATCAAAACAAGGAGTGCCCGCAAAAAGGCAGGAAACCCTGATCTTTTACTTGTAAAACAGACTCCTTCAAACTCAGAACAGGGGGCGCTTAGAGGCATGAAATACCTGGAAAGGGATAAATAATGATCCTCCTTTCTCTCAATATTAGAGGGGTAGGAGGATCCCTAAAATTGGCCTCCATGAGAAGACTATTATCTAAAAATATTCCTAATATAATTTTTCTACAAGAAACACTAGTGGCAACGGAAAAGGCAAGGAACTTTATGTATTTACTTAGACCTGACTGGATTATTTTGGAGTGAGTTATGTGGGGAAGTCATGAGGGATACTTGTATCTTGGGATCCCAATGTCTTTGACTTAGTTCTGGTCCTAAGTTGCAATGGGATTTTTTTGACAGGTACCAGCTTAGTGAATAAGAGGAAGATGTCCTTTCTGAATGTGTATGGACCTCCTCAAGACCGAAATAATTTTTGGGATAAAGTGGATAGTAGGGGATTATTAGCACATGATGATTTGATAATGGCAGGGGACATGAACTTCAAGACAAACTTAGAGGAGGTTTGGGGAGTGTCATCATTGACAGATCCTTTGGCGGTCTTTTTTAAGGATTTTTTTTTTTTAAATAATCTAGTAGATGTGGTCCTAGCCATGGTGGTTCCAATGTGGAGAAATGGAAGGGTTGGAGATGAAGGCATTGAAAAAAGGTTAGATAGAATCTATGTGGCATAGGATCTCATCACTTCAGTATTGAGGTATAGAGCATGGGTAGAATATCCTTTCATTTATGATCATGCACCAATATTACTTCAGTTGGATGATGGACTATTGTCGATGGCTCATCCCTTCAAGTTAAATTTTTCCTTGTTAGGAAAAGAAACTTTTTATTTAATGGTACGAGATGTGTGGAGTGATTTAAATCCTCATCTATTTGCGGGAGCTCAAAGAATATTAATAGAGAATTTATCAACTCTTAAATCTCGGGTGAGGTTATGGTCAAGGAAAAACATTTTCTGGAACGTTTAGAGATGGATAATATTGATGCAGGAATAAAAAATATTTTACATCAGAAGGCACATGGCATACAAAACACAGTTATTGATCAATAGTTGATAAAGTTGGAGGCTGATGGCAAAAAACTATTATTGGAGGAGGAAGAACGATTACGAAAAAAATGTAGGGCCATCTGGATTACAAGTGGAGACAAGAAAATGAAATTCTTCCACCGATTTTCTAGATATATAAGGAATAAAAAACATATATGGGAGATAGAGGATGCAGCAGGTCGACTTCACATAGACTAGGAGGCCATAAAGGAGGAAGCGATCAATTTCTTAGATTCCTTCTATCATCAGAGTGGCACAAATTATATTGGAGAACAAGTAGATATTGTCAGGATTTTTCCAAAAATGGTATTGGAGGATGAAGTTACAATTCTATAAAATCTATGTACAAGGGAGGAAATTCCAGAAGTTCTAAAAGGATTTGCAAAGGATAAAATTCTTGGGCCAGATGGCTGGACTGTAGATGGCTGGAGCTGGTTGGATAGGATTTGCTCAATTTTGTGGAGGAGACTAGAATCAGAGGCGATGTAATTAAATAGATCAACTAAAATTTCTTATCTTTGATTCATAAAGTTAATAGGCCTGGCACTTTTAATGATTTTCGCCCAATTTCTCTGTGTAATTTATGCTACAAGATCATAGCAAAACAAATAGCCAAGAGAATTAGGCCCATACTCTCCCGTGATTTATCTGAGGAACAAATGGGCTTTCTTAAGGGAAGGAATATTCTAGATGCTATTGTCATAGCATAGGAGTGCCTACATAGCATAAAAGCAAAGAAACTACAAGCAATTATTGTAAAGATTGATCTAAAAAAGGCATATGATTGTACAAATTGGGATTTTTTGAGGTTAATCCTGCTACAATGTTGATTTGGGTTGGAAACTACAAAATGGATAATGGGATATGTAACCTCTACTACTTATGAAATACTGATTAATGGTGAGGCAACCAAGTTCATCCCGAGTAGAAGAGGACTTCGCTAGGGCTTTCCTTTGTCACCTCTACTATGCATCCTTGTAATGGAAGGACTTAGCCTTTTGCTAAAAAAAGGTCAAGATGATGGTGTGTTGTCTGGGATAAAGGTATTATGAATCATTAAGGTTTTAAATTTTCTCTTTGTGGACGATGTGATAATTATGTCAAAAGTCGACATAAATGAATGGAAGGAAATCAATAATATTCTTAATGTTTTCTATCGGGTGTCGGGGTTGTAGATAAATGTTCAAAAGTATGCCTTTTTATATTCAGGAGTACAACAGGAAACTCTTGTTGAATTAAAAGAGTTATTTCAGTTTGATCATAAATATATTTCGAAAGGATTTAAATATATGGGGTATTTCTTAAAACCAAATAGCTATAAAACAGAGGACTGGCAGTGGCTCATTGAAAAAATTGAAAAATAGGATACATCTCTGGTGTAACAAATTGCTATCTTTGGGAGGCAGGTATGTGTGGATCTTTGGGAAGCAGTTCTTGAGAGCCAACCAATGTACTGGTTGGCCGTAGCTCATATTCTGATTTCTGTACTAAATAGGATCTGTAAGTTGGTATTTTATTTCCTTTGGTCAGGTAGCAAGAAAAAAAGAAGTTATCATTTATGCAACTGGGAGACTCTCTCAAAACCAAAACAGTTTGGAGGGTGTGGATTTAGAAACATCCTAATTTTCTACAGGACGTTGGAGACCAATACACTTTGGAGAGTATTAATGAAGAAAGGCTTATGGAATCGGGTGATAAAAGAAAAATATTTCCCTCATGGATTGGTGTCTACTTGGTTACGATCGACTTCAACAGTCTCGACCAATGGATCCCAGACCTGGAAAAACTTGATTAATACTTTACCATTGGTATTACAATGGTTGTCCTTGAACTTGGGCACAAGACACTCTATAATTATTGGGAAAGATGTAATATTGGGAATGGGCACAGACTCTTTATTATCAAATGAACTTGTTGCTACACTTAACCAAACAAATGTATACTTGTTGTATCAAGCATGTTGCGATGGCACACAAGGATTAATCTATTCAAATTGGATAGATAATGCAACATTGGGGCTTGAGGGAGACTTATAATATGAATGGGAAATGTTTAGAAGGAACTTGATAGGAGAAGGGATCCATCTCCTTGATCACCCATATGTATTAATATGGATGGGAGGTGATAATTCTGAGCAACTTACTGTCAAAAATGTGTACAATGCAGTTTCTACTGAACTATGGAAATTCAAAACTCGCGGATGGAGGAAAAATTGTGGAAATGGGACTACCCTCTAAAGATCAAGTTATTTGCTTTGCTGGTTGCTGAAAATAAAATACTAACGTGGAAAAATCTACAAAAAAGAGGCTGGGTGGGGCCAAGGATATGCCATCTTTGCAAAGGTAAGAGGGAATCTAGTAAGCATCTCTTTGTGAATTTCCCATTCACTATTTCATTTTGGAATGAGGTTAAACATGCTCTTAATTACATTAATGGATGGTATGGTCAAACAATGATTGAGTGCTTTGAAAATTGGGCAAAACATAACTTTGATTACCCAACCCTACCATCTTTTATTTGTTGGTTTATATGGCTTGAAATAAACAAGATGATATTTGAGGTTGGGACCCCATCTATCCAGAAGATAGTATTCCAAGCTATTGAAGTAGCGAGTATCTACAAAAAAAAGGTAAAATAAATTCATTATAGAACTACAACCTATGATTATTCAGAAGATAGAATTGTGGGATGGTTCGATGGGGCAGATCAATAGAATGGTGAACAAAGTGGGTCAGGAGGCTGGATAAAGATCAACAAAAACACGTCATACAAATGGATGCTAAATTGTGGTCGAGGAACAAACACCAAGGCAAAACTCATGGGTGTTTGGTCCTCTCTTTTCCAGGATACTAGACTATGAATTCCAGACTTACATGTGCTAGGAGACTCAAAGATAGTCATTGATTGGATTAATCAGAAAGGATCCCTCCAAGGTTGTCTTTTTAGAAAGTTGGAAGGAAAGGATTAAACACATTCTAAAATTCTTCAGGATTATAACTATTTCCCATATTTATAGAGAATAGAATCAAGAGGCGGATAGATTATCAAAAATAGCTCTATCAAAACCATCGGGAAGCATAGCCTATAATCAATGGGAGTTTTTTCATGAGGGTCCCACTCTATTCTTAAAGATGTATTAGAAGGCTCCAAGGGGAGATTTTGTGCAGTGTAGTAATAGATGATGGTAATAGTAGCTATAGTAAATATCTAAGTATGAAAGACAATATTACTATTTTTGAATTTTTTACTCTTTTGATTTGGAGGAGACGAAGTTCCTTATGTAAGGATTATGAAATGTATGAGTACCTATGTTTTTTTGTGTATATAAAGGACCTATGATGTAAGGCATGATGTGAAAACATATTATATTATTATTACTATAATGAGAAATTTCCCAAGGAAAAGATAGTTAGCATGTTAGGATCTAGTCTCAATTAGGGCATCGATTTCAACCTAAGGCTTGTGAGGTTCATTCCCTCACTCAGTAAATCATGTGGTACAATGTAAAATAAATATTAAATAAATGTTATGTGAGGAAGATTGAAATAAAAGGTGAAGGTCACTTGTTATTAAAAACTAGTTAGCATTACCTTTAAAAAAAAAAAAATTGAATTTCCATAATTTAGATATAACTTTGAAATTTGAAAGTTATATTAATTAAGAGAGGGAATTAATAAATGGATAAATTTAATCTTTTCAATGAGTTTCTTTTTCTTTGGAAAAAAAAACTTTTATATTTCATATAGAAATATACATGTTTTGTATACATTCAAAAACTGGTCTTTTTATATTATTTTCAAAAGTTGATCATTGCTCCATGTGTTGTATTCTGACTTTTTTTTAGCATAATCTTAGTTCCTTGCTATACAGACTTTTTTCAAAAACTTTGAGCATCTTTGCAACCACTATACAAGTGTCTTCATTAAAATTCAATTGTTAAAAAGACTACAGATGAAACTTTGTGGCTTCAATTTATGTCTCTTCTGCAAACTCATAATATCCAAAAGCACCAGTTTGCAACTCCAGTGCTTCTTTAGAAATTTCATCCACCTTTATTTTGAGTTCTCGTAGAATATGGTGGAAAGACATAGTTTCAAAAGCTCTGAATTCAACTCTGATATCTCTCATTATGTTTTCCATAATTTGGTTTTGGATAGAAATTTTTTCGTTATCCCAATCAATTACCATTTTAGAGTCCCCATACACCTGCAGGGTGCTTACACCCTTTTCTTTTGCTTCTTCTAATAGAGTCCAAAGGGATATAAAATCTACTCTACTATTAGTCCCTCCTCCAAGTGCATATCCGATATGAACATAGTGAGTTGAACTGAGGTGTAATACCACACTCACACCACACCTCGAGGGTTGGTCTTGGCTAGTTCCATCAAAGAAGTTGCATGGGAGGAGTAATAAATGGCAGGAGGGATCAGACAATGAGTCTTTTGTTTTCTTGGATACTCCTTGAACTCAGAGGCTATACTAAGAGTGAGTGTCGCAGTGACTTCCTGAGGGAATATCTTTTCATTGAAGACTACATTATTCTGATCCCACCATATATTAGACACCATAATACTCAGCAACCCATCATATAAGGATATCGATCTGTCCTGGATACAGGTTCTATAGAATTCTTCCAGTGAGTTCTTGTTCCATTTACCATGTGCCTTGATCTTTTCTTCAATCATCGTCGTGACCTAGCTTGCATAAGAATATGAAATGAACATATGGGATATTGATTCAGAATATGTCTTGCAAAGAAGACATCTATTTGTACCACACCATCCTCTCTTCTACTCATTATCCCATGTCAACAATTTATTATTCATTGTAAGCCAGAAAATTATTTTGCATCTGGTCAAGATTTTAAACTTCCACATGGGCTTCCACCAGCACTGAGGAGGATTGACCAGTCCATTTTCCATCCAGGCTTTGTATCCTAATTTTATTATGTAACAACCATTTTTTGGGTTGGGAGACTATCTAAGGGAATCCTCAGAGTCCTCATCCAGAGATATGAAATTTTCACACAGAAGTCTTGCGTAAGAGTTCCATTCTTTAGATAATTCAACAAGGAGACAAAGGATGGTTGTATTCTTCCATCCCATGCACCCTCTCGGTTGAGGAAAGCCCATGTAGGCGTCATTTATAGTATGGTTGTTATTTTCTCTTAAAATATTTATGAGAGGAGGGGATAGTATGAACACTTCTATTGGTCCTAACCAGGGATTGACTCCAATCCTCACATTTCTTCTATTTCCAATTCGCCATACTATCCAGTTCCCTACCATTGGGAAAACCTCCAACAAATATTTTCATAGTATGGAGCCTTTGGAAGATTTCGATGGAGATTAGAACCATTCTTCCATAGATAAAGTTGGGAAATACTTGGAGTTTATTATTCTCATCCACAATGTAGAGCCCTAGGTCATTCTCCAAAGGTTCCAACCTGTTAGAGCCTTAGCAAAAGGGTGGAATTCCTTCAGACCCCAACTGCCTGCTTCCTTTTGGATTGCAATGGATTTCCAAGAAGCGAGATGGATTCCCCTTGAGGATTTTTTCCTACCCATAAAAAATGAGAGCATACCCTTCATATTTTATCCAGAACTCCTCTGGGGACCACTTCAATTGAGTTCCAATATACCATGATGATTTCCATTACCGATTTGAAAAGAACCAATCGACCACCTCTTGAAAGAATTCTATTGACCCACATTGAAATACAAACCTCTAATTTTCTAATTATCCATCCCTAGTCCTCCTTTATGTAGCTATCAGGTTTAAGGAAAAATCCTAAATATTTGAAACTTTGCTAAGGTGATTGCATTGGGAAAGAAAAATATTGGTGAAGGAGGTCACCTCGATATCTGAGTAGTGATTTGCGATTTTTCCAAATTTACTCTCATTCTTTTGGTTCTGCAAAAAAGGTCTAATATATTCTTCAAGGTTTAAATATCCTATAAAGTTGCATAGACGCCTATAAAAATGTCATCCACGAATAATAGGTGAGAAACTGATTCAATTTATGACACTTTAATCCCTCTCAAAGAAACATTGGATTAAGCCTCCTTTAGAAATCTACTTAAGGCCTCCACTATCAGTAGGAAAAAGAAGGGAGAGAGAGGGAAACCTTGTTGAAGCCCTATGGAGGATCTGAAGAAAGGGGATGGAGAACCGCTAATGAGTACTTTGAAGGATGCACTCTCAATGCATCCCATTATCCAGTTTACCGCATATATATTAATTCCCATATGAATGAGATCTAGGCTCAAGAAGGTCCATTCCACTCTCTCATAATCCTTCACAATATCCAAATTGAGTATTTTTTCCTTAAGGTTCCTTTTTTTACTGAATGGAGGACCTCCTGGGTGTTGTTATTTTATACATACAACTAGAATTTACAATTCTTCTTATGTTATTAAAATTAATTAGCACATAATCTACATATATAAGATAACTGAAAGAGAGACAATCACAAAAATAAGATAGACACAAAGATTATCCTGGAAACTCTCTCAGGGAAGAAAACCCAACAAACTTCTTCTAAATAGATTCTTCAACCAAGAATAATACCAAGATAGAAAACAAAAGGTCCTTTTGTTGCACCACCCCTCTCTCCAAAACTTGTGCACCTTTCTCTGTCTTATACTTGAGTGAGATGAGTGAGTGAATGAGGTGCCTAGCCTCTCTTATTTATACACAAGTGACTTTCCCTCTTTAACTGTTAGGGCCAACTTGTCAGTTTGACTTTATTTAAAAATAAAGGCCACAATGGGGATGACTTCATTAATACAATATAATAATATGCTTTAGGGTTTTTGCATGATCAAGTATAATAGGAGAATATATTTTGCAACTACATATTCTTCAACACTCCCTCTTAGCTAGGAAGGTATTGTTCTGGAACAATCTTCTTTTGCATGTATTCACACATCGGTCATTGTCTTGTTGAATTTCATGAATCTATATGTCATAAGAATTTATGCACTTTCACTGGTATTTAATAGTGAAGTAATATATCATCATGCATTAGGGTTACCAACCTGCATTGGGGTAGTGTACCAGCCTACGTTTGGGTTTCCAACTTGCACTGGGGTAGCGTACTAGCTTACATTGGGGTAGCAGACCAAATTGCATTGGGGTTACCAACCTGCACTGGGGTAGCATACCAGCCTGCATTGGGTTTACCAACCTACGTTGGGGTAGCATACCAACCTGCATTGGGGTTACCAACCTGTGTTGGGGTAGCGTACCAACATGTGTTGGGGTAGCGTACCAACCTATGTTGGGGTAGTGTATTATCATGTGTTGGGGTTACCATCCTGCATTAGGGTAGTGTACCATCCTGCGTTGGAGTTACCGACCTGCATTGGGGTAGCGTATCGACCTGCATTGGGGTAGCGTACCAACCTACGTTGGGGTAGCATACCAACCTCCATTAGGGTTACCAACCTACACTAGGGTAGCTCATCACCTACCTCTACTAGAGATCACATCACCTCCCTCTAATAGGGATCACATCATCTCCCTCTACTGGGGATCGCATCATCTCCCTCTACTAGGGATTGCATCATTTCCCTCTACTAGGGATCACATCATCTCCCTCTACTGGGGATCACATCATCTCCCTCTATTGGGAATCACATCACTTCCCTCTACTAGGGATCACATCTCACTACTGGAGAAAATAATGACTTCTCACTGTTGTAGAAGTATTTATGGATCACTCCAATCTTGTCTCTGAAATACTCGAACTTAACTCTAGACAGGGGCTTGGTCAACACATATGATACATGTTCATCGGTGACGATATACTGGAGTCTTACTGCTCCCTTCTGTACCATGTTCTGGGCATAGTGGTATTTGATCTCAATGTGTTTTGATTTGTCATGAAACACATGGTTCTCTGACAACTTCATACAACTCTGGTTTTCACAAGAAATGGAAGTTGTCTCTAATTTGAGATCAAATAATCCTTCCATAAAAATTTTGAGCCATGCTTCTTATTTATTGGCTAAGCATGTTGCAATATATTCTTCTTCAGTTGTACTGAGTGCCACACTAGTTTGTTTCATGTTGAACCATGCAATCACAGTTGATCCTAGACTGAAGCAACATCCGAATGTAATTTTTTGATCTGCTACACTACCGACCCAATCTGAATCAAAATAGACATGTAGGCTTATCTTCTTATCTGAGGTATATCTGATACCATAATAAATTGTACCCTTAAGGTACATCAATATGTGTTTTTCCACAATTAGGTGAACATGTCTCGGCTCAACCATATACTGACTCAAGGTGTTCACCACAAAACATATCTCTGGTCTTGTGTTTTTCAAATACATCAGTGATTTGATCATCTATCTATACATGGTGATATCTACTATTTATGAGGATGTATCACTTAGTGACTTCATATTTGTCATCACGGGCATAGGCATGGCCTTGCAATTCATCATATCAAACCTCTTCATAATATCTACTGTATATTTTCCTTGGTTTAGGAAAATTTCATTTTGTCTTTGCCATACCTCTAGACCTAGGAATTAGTGCATTATCCCTAGATATTTCATCTTGAATTATGCAACAAGCTTCCTCTTTCTCTTAGCGATGGGCTTCTCTTCTCTTGTCAGAAAAAAGTCATCTATGTCTAGTAATAGTATTACTGGACTTCCATCCTCAACCTTGTAGTATAGGTTGGGATCTGCTTTACTTTTGGTAAAGCCCAAACTCATCAGGAAGTTATCCATTCTCCCATACCAAGCCATGGGGTCTTCTTTCAAACCATACAAGGCTTTCTTTATCCTACACACATGTGATTACCTGTCATGTGTCTCAAAACCTTGTGGCTGCTCCAGATACACTTCCTCTTCTATCTCACCATTCAGGAAGGTTGTCTTCACGTCCATCTGGTGTATATTCCATTTCTTTATTGCAGCTATTACAAGTACAATCCTAATGGAAGTGTATCATGCTACATGAGAAAAATTCTCCTCATAATCAATGCCTTCTTTCTGGGAGAATCCTCATGCTACAAACCTTGCTTTGTATTTTTTAATACCGCCAGCTACTGCATGTTTTAGTTTGTAAATCCGTTTTGAGCTCACAACTGATTTTTCTCGTGGTATTGAAACCACATCCCAAACAATTTTTTTTAAAATGGATTGGTACTCCTCAATCATGGAATCCTTCCATGCCTTATTTTATGCATCCTTTTCATAACATGTAGGTTCTGTATCGATAATATCACTAAGGAGTACCACATAAATGGAATAGGGTATGGTTTCTTGCTTTATTTATAAGTTTCTTCTGGAGCACCATATTTTTCTGCATCTTGTATATTCTCACGGGCCCAATCTGGCCTCTTATTTCCTCTAGGTGGATCTGTGGGTATTTTTTGCTATGCCATGTCATGATCTTCTATATCGTGTTCTTCAGGTATAATATCAATTCTCGATTCTACAACTCTTGGAGCTATCGGTTCTTCATTATGGTATTCATATGTAAGACACTTCCTTGAATTGTTGAATGTTGCATCCTCATCGAAAGTGACATCTTTACTGATCTCAAAATGTTTGTGACTAGGGATGTAGACTCTGTATGCTTTCAATGTTTCAATGTAACCGACAAATATTCCCCTCTTTCCTAAAGGGTCCAATTTGGATCTCTTGTCCTTGGGAACATATACATATACCAGAAAGACAAATATTCTCAGGTGGCTGACTTCTGGCTTCTTTCATGTGAACATTTCTTCTAGGATCTTACTTTCATGGACACAATGGGATGTTCTATTCTAAACATACACTACAGTCCTTGATGCTTTTTCCCATAGATGTTTCGATAAGTTTTGATCATGAAGAATGGCCTTTACTGCTTCCATTATGGTTCAGTTCTTTATTTCTTCCACACCATTTTGTTGAGGGTTGTATGGAGTAGAGAGCTCCCTCTTAATCCCAACTTCCCCACAGAATGCATTGAATTCATGTGATGTGAATTCTTCACCATTGTCTGATCTCAAGACTTTAATCTTCTTTTCAGATAGGTTTTCTATGACGGTCTTGGATTCCTTAAATTTGCTAAACACTTCACCTTTTGTATTCAAGAAGTAAATCCAAGTTTTTTATGAAAAGTCATCAATGAAGGAGGCATAGTATACATACCCATTGGATGAAGAGATGAACATAGGTCCACATATGTCTGTGTATAATATCCAATACGCCTTTGTCTTTGCTTTCACTGCTTTGAAATGGGCTCTTCATGCTCTTTCCTTTTGCACATCCCTTGCATATGCCTTCATGGTCCACCTGGATCTCAGGTAGTCCCGTCACCATCTTTCTCATGATAGGTAATGCCTTATAGTGTAGATGAGCAAGTATTTTGTGCCATAACTCACATGGGTTTATGATATTGTGGACTAGGGATGTTTCTGAGTCTCCTTTTAGTTTGTATAAGCCTCCCTCTTGGACACCAATCACAATTTCATCATTTAATTATTTCCCGTTTGGCCACATTAGAACTTCTCCATCGACAAATGAAATTTTGAAACCATTCTCTTCTAGAGATGAAATGGAGAGAATATTCTTCCTTAACCCATGTATGAGTAAGACATATTTTACCTTCATTAATTTCCTAGAATCCAACTTGAAGGAATCTTATCCTACACCTTCGATAGGATACTGATAATCATCTCCAAGTTTCACTTTATGAGGTGATTCCTTCTTGATCAAATTTGACAGAGAGTACGGGTATCTCGTCATGTTCTTAGAACCACCACTATCAATGAGCCAAGTGTCACTTCCATGAGTGACAGTTCCTAAAAGGGATGATATTAAAATATTTGGTTCACCATCACTTTCTCCCTCTAGATCTTTAGATATTATGAGATCATTCTCTTCTAGAATGTACCTCCATTCTTGGTAGTCATCGGATCCTTCAAGCTTTCCATCAAGACCGAAACTAGTAGTCATCCTTCCCAGAACAAGTAAACAACAATTAATATTTTAAGATATGGATCTAGACCTTACCAGAGATTTTTGTTGCACCAAGGTGAATTTTTCCACAGGAACTGCAACAATTGCAACCAGATGTCCAGATCTAGGGTTTATGAGGAAACCCAAATTTTTCAATTTTTTGATTTTCAAATTCTAGTCGAGGGAAGTGATGCGCCTTGCTTGAATGAATTTCTAGGTGTCCTTAGATCCTCCAACATCCTCCAATAAAGGGTAAAATTTCACTCTAGGGTTTATGCAAAAACCTTAATTCTGCAGCAACTACAAAACTAAAATTTGAAACTTGGAGAGGGTGCGTTGAGGTTATCCAAGACTCTATAAGTTGTGATTTGGTCTCGTTTAGGCCTTCTTTGATACCATGTTGTTATTTTACATATAAAACTATAAGTTACAATTATTCTTATGTTATTACAATTAATTATCACATTATTTGCGTATATAAGTGTTGGCCCTTGACCAAGTTTTGGGAGATCCTTGGTCAAGTTTGACCTATTTTGGGACTTTGACAGCCTGTCAAAGGAGGAGCGCAAGATGAAGCAGAGATTGCGAGATATCGACCCCTTTTTGGGTCCTTTTTGGGATTTGGGATTATGTAATGGGTATGGGATGTCATCCCATGGGTTTACCCATGTTTAGGCCTAGTTTATATGTATAAATAGATGCTAAAGCAATGTAGTGGGTACGAATGGCTAAGTGCTAGATCTATGTGATTGAAGTATTGTAAGTGCTATGTGCATACTATGTGAGACTTGCAGAGCTACGTGCAAGTAATTGTAAGAACGCTTGGTGCTTTACCCTAACTCAAAGAAGGAGGATCTGGCAGAGTGCGCACAAATATCTTGTCTTCTATGGAGTAGGATTTTGATGCTATGTGTTTGTAAGAAGATTGATATAGATAATAAAGAAGAAGAGTTGGTGGACGTAGCCCCAGGGTGGGGGTGAAATAGATATATGCTGTGTTTCTCTACTTTGTGCAATGTGTTGATGTGTTTATGTCTTTACTTGCTAAGTGATTTGATATAGATAGATAGATTTGTCTATGCTTTGTGCTAATGATGTACATGGATGTTAGATATGACTTATATGAATTTGTTAGTGCCTGAATCTGTTATATCTAACCTACTTCTCTATGATAAGTGCTTAGATACATCATATCCGAATGAATGATGCGATGATATGTTTTATCTACGGAGTAGATAGTGGTTAAATATTGATGAAATGTCGGTGCTAAGTGCTCTATTAAGTATTACAATCATAGATCTGTGTCCCAGCTAAGGTTGCAGACACCTGAGTCCTACAACCACCCCTGTCTCTACCTTGGGTGAGACTTCATTTGCTTCGCAAGTGTTTCTGAAAGGGTCGGTAGTTAGGGTTTTGTTGGTGTGTTGTTGCAACGTTGAACCCTGGGTCTGCCCCTGTGCCAAAAAATGGTTCTGTTGCTGGGACCTGAAACTGTGATTACTGGGAACTAAGGAAGAAGAAGCTTTGTGCAAATATCTGTCATAAAACTGTGAAAGCTCTGTATGTAGATCTGTTTCCCTAGTGCACAACATTATACTTGACTTGTGAAGCTCTGTGCCAAGAAAAGAGGTAAGATCTGAAGAAAAGAGGTAAGATCTGCAAGCTCTATGCTCTGGTAAAGGTAAGAATAGTGAAAACTTCTAGACCTGAAATCTTTGTGCTCTGTAGAAGTAAGATAAGTGGAAATTTTTGTTTCAAAAGTATGGATCTAGGTATGTTTGATAGATTTTGTCCTAACATGAAAACTAGGGCACTAATAGATGAAAGAAGGTTTGATATGAGTATATCTGATAAAAATAGTGAAAGATATGTTATACCTATGCATAGAAAGAATGTTTGGACTAACTAGTGGATGCAGGATCCTAGAAATAAATGTTTGCAGGTTAGCTACTATGACCCTAGCGCGCAGTATAGAAAGAGTTGGGAATCATTTAAAAGAAAGAGAGGATTAACCCTCTGTTATAGTTGCAGAAAACCGAGACATCTTGCTAAGGAATTCCCTGGGAGAAGACCTAGTTGTCTTTGTTGCAAAGCTATGGACCATGAAGTGTTGGATTTCCCTAGAATGATTATTAAGCTTGAAGAAATGAATGTGAAACAAGAAATCCCTAAGGCAGATCCAGAAACTACGATTATGGCAGAACCCCGGAAAGAATCAGAGAAAGTATTGCTATAGATGAAAGAAACCCTGAATGATCACCGACATGTCAATTTATCAGAGGTCTTCAAAGAAAAAGAATGCCTTGAAGCAAGAATAGGAGAGTTCGACATTGACCATGTTTGAGGAAACACAGGTGAATATCATGACAGAGAGAACTTGGGAACTTTTAGGGAAGCCTGCTATGAGTCTTTCATTGGGAGGAATAGTTCTATTTAGAGGAAAGATAATAAACCTATGTGGAAAGTTCACCGAGATATTTATGAATTCCAATGGAACTTCGACAGAGGAATATTTTGAGATTATTAAATTTATTGAGAACAATGCCCCATTTACCATGTTACTAGGAAAACCATGTATTGAAAGAAGTTAGGCTAGAAGGCAAGAAGAAGAAGAATTTTTAGCGCAAAAGAAGCAAGAGTTAAAATATTTCATGACTAGAAGGATCTCACACTTAATTAAAGAAGAGAAGAACATGTTGAAGCTATTTAACACCAAAGACCTGGATATCAAAGTTGCAAGAACACTAGACGACCCACAAAATATTGAAGTACCTGTTCCAAATAAAGAAGAAGTATCACCCTCGAATCTTAGGAAAGAATCTCAATAGCACGAAGTAACTATGCAAAAAGAAGATAAGAATCATAATGGAAAAATTCATACCAATATGAAGCTCACTGGAAAGAAAGATAGAAAGATAATTAAGAAGAGAGCTAAGATCGATAAGTTACAGAAGGTTCCAGAGGGAACTTCCTAGAAGGAAAATTTGAAAAACTGGATCTTCGTTGGGATAACAGAACAACGTCACATGGCACTTCACCAGGGTGAAGAAATATAGTCGTTGGGACCAATATAACCGTTCAGTCGACCCCCCCAAACAGGTAGAAAGGCATCTATGGTTTGCCACCATACCGTTGGACCACGCCATAATGGACAACACAGAGTTAATGAAGGTTTCTCGACCGTTGCAAGCAATCTATTGCCAAGTTATCTATTTATTCTATTTCACCATGCATCGAGAACACTTTTTCTAACCGTGAATCTGAGCCCACATACTTTTTGATTTTATCATTGCGCTATTTCCCTCTCTTCCATTGTAGTGTCTAAGTTACTCCTCAAACCTTAATATTTCCAACCCCGAGCGTGTATGTCAGACAAGTTCAGCACTGCAGATAAAGTTGTCGAAGAAGTTCTGATCGACCTCATGATTGAAAGAGTCATTTCGATGTCTACAAGTATACAAGCTTCATCGACGAGAATTGTGCAAACCTCTTCATCGACTGCTCATGGAGCTGGACCATCCTGGCCATCAACAGAAAAGAGAACCAAGCATAAAGACGACCTTGCAAATGAAAAACTAATTCCAATCATATTTCTCAATTACATCCCACCTCTGGATGGTGTGGTGAATTTTGATAGTGTACAAGAGAATTCGAGTACACCATGGTCACTACATGCCTCTCGAAGGGGATACACACAGTTCAGATAGAGCAGGATAAGATCACAACATTGAAGTTCAACAACTTCAACCTTGGAAATCACAAGATCTATGGTATGCTCACCCCATACAAGTACCTAACCAGAACTAAGGGGAAGAATTAAAAGATAATCCCCTAGTCGTGGACGATGAACCTCACGCATTCCACCCTGTTGAATGTCATGAAGATCCCACACTTCAGAAGACACCAGGAAGTCAACGCCAGTGTCAAGCTGCTACTGTCGTGTTACCATGGCAACTACTTATGGCTATACCATTACATTACAGTTGAACCAACACCGATCCATAGGATCACAGGACTGAGTATGCAAGGACCCGACCTGCAGGAATTTTATCTAGGAAAATCCACAGATCGTGCACTCGCACAGAAGATCAAGGATACACATGGCGACATTGAGAAGGGAATAAGAGGCTACAAGGTACCTTCCATCCAGAGTGGCACAGTGCGCCTAGCATGTCAACTGATAGCTAGAAATTTAGTAAGGAATAACCAACCTACGCAGGTCACCAGCTTTGTCGTTGACCTCGCAGGGAAGTGCGCGGAAGGCCTACAGATGAACTGGGCGAAGTACCTAGTTAACCAGCTGGAACTAGATTGTCGAGAAGCACAGGATCAGGTTTATGAATTTCATTTCAGATGAATCCTGGTCCTCATTGCATTTGTTTCCTGGGAGATGCTGAAAGGAGAAACCTTCCTAGACATTGAGCCATTTGAACCGCTTGACGCGAAGTTCGCTACCTTGTGGTATTCAACTGATATGAACAAACAGTGGCAGTCAAATTTTGTGTTTCATACATACTATCTCCAGCTAAAGAAATCCATCAAAGTCGAGACTTGCATGACTTTGAACACCTTACAAAGGTTCTGACCCCTGATGAAGTTCAGCTCAGATCGACACTTCATCTACATTACAGCATGAACAGATGAACATAAAGAGCATATGCAATCATATTATAATCTTACAGAACAAGACCTTGAAGAAATCACTAAGGAATGGTCCACTGACCTCCTTATCCCTGCCAACCCCGCAGAGATATGTGATCTTGACAGCCCATAGGGCACTCATAAAGAACAGAATCCACCTAGAACCAGCAAACAGAAGAAGACTGAGGAGGTCCAAAACTTAAGAAACACCTCAGGGAAGACTCCTTTAGTGTCACTTGACCGAGGGGGTGATGATGAAGTAGAAGCTGAAAAGAAGCCCGACGAAGTAACACTGCCTAGAGACAAGGTTGACCCCTTAAAGAAGAGGAAGGTTTCCCCCCTGAAACCTTCTTCCCAGAAGAAATCGAAAGCCACCATGACCAAGATGCAAACTGTCCTCACCTCTGATGATTTTGACATCATCATTGTAGCCCTAAACGATGATTCACTGGAAATTGTAATGAACCTCAAATTCACCATAAAAAAATAAAAATCTATGACATAATTCTATTTCGTTTAAGATTAGAATTTAAGAGAAAGTAAGACTCATTTATGTCCATAATGACATTATTACGCCAGTCTAGTTTTACTTCGAATCAAAAAGCTTATGTGGATAAATTTTGTCCATAATTCTATCACTTCCCTTAACTCTCAAACTACTCCAACATACTCATATGTATATAGGCAACATCTAAACTTAGGTTGAAGGAACCTTTGAGGTTCAGAGAAATAAATCTCAGGGGGAAGCACAACTGTCATTAGATCAAAAGGATTTGGACGCACAGAGTTTAACCTCTGAGAGGTCGCGCAGGAGAGAAACTGAATGAACGATGGAGACACTTCGGAGAGAAGTGCCAAAATTGCAAGAGTCGTCAAATCCAGAAAAGGTGCGCGAGGTTTAAAACTCATAACAGTAGAAGGAAGAGGACTCGTCAAGTCCCGAAAGCATCGAGACCGTCCAATTTGGAGGACAGATATCAAATATCCAAGCCCATCGGGGATTTGGACACCGGGGATATGAGAGTGAAGACTCTCCCAAATTCTCGAAAAGATCACAACTGTTGATCATGGCTAAAAGATTGAAGCCGTCCATTGGAGGGACACGTGGTTTCCAGTTGGTGTTTTGGCACCTGGGAAACCAAAGGGTGAGACCCCTCATTTTCGTAAGTTGCGAAATTCCGATATAAGAAAACCCTGAATCGATTTAGCGTGAAAAAGGGTTTTCGGCATTTTGACACCAAGGAAACCAAAGGGAAATATCCCTTGTCTCCGCAGTCATGAAATTCCAGTACACGAAACCCCGAATCAGTTTAGCGTGAACAAGGTTTTCGGCATTTCGGCACCCAAGAAACCAAAGGGAAATATCCCTTGTCTCAGCAAGTCGCGAAATCCCGGTATATGAAACCCCAAATCAGTTTAGCGTGAATAGGTTTCGGTGTTTTGGCACCCGAAATTCCAAAGGGAAAGAAGATGCAAGAGTCCCAAAACCCCGAAACGCCGAAAGGTGTAAGTGTTGGTTAAGGATAGAAGAAAGAAAGGTTATAGTTTAAGAGATGTAAAATCTTTTGGGGTGGCAAAAAAAAATGAACCGTCATTCTTGTCGAGTAAGGGTTTGTTATTGAATGACTCCTCAAAAAGGAATTCAACCATCATATCTTTTGTCGTTACGAATTCCAGAAATTTTACTAAGGTTTATTTAGAATGTTGTTCTCTACTGTTTTTCCGTAGTTGTTGTCTCTACAGTCTGAGTTCTTATGCATTGTATGGAATCTATGCATTTCCAAAGGCCCACATATTTTGAATCACATCTCAACAAAAGAAAAGGGGCTCTAGAATATTAATTTGTTGTACAGTTATCAAGCAAGATACAAATATATGCATATAATCCTATTAAATGCATATCATGGTCATGCATCGATATTTTAGTGATGTTGTTACTTTGCATAGATTATTACCGAAATATACAAGTACTCAGTCATTTTTGTTCCTGTTTATACATCAACATTTCTTAGATCATTATCATCATCTAAGGGAATCTATACAGAGAAATGAAAAGGAAGAATGGAGTCTGAGTTTGTCAAAGTAATCAGTTATGCACAGTTAATTGTTCTTTTAATTGCAAGGTTGATATTTTGGCATTCGGGACTTGCTTGTTACATATATGCGGAGTTCCTTTTCTCTATTAAACTTCAAAATCTCGAACCCCGAAACCCCGAAAACGCTGGGCCACAGTATTTTCACATTTCGCGATTCAACATTCCTTATTTCATTTTGTTTGCGCGTCGGGTGTTCGTAAACCCTGAATTCCCGAACCCTAAAACCCTGAAACACTAGGCCACAATCTTTTCACATTTCGTGATTCGACATATAGCGTGGTCTTTGTCTTTTGTGTTCAGCGTGCGTAATTGTCGAAACCCAATTGACCTTTGTTTTTTCACACCATTTTGTTCTCTACGGTTTATGCCATTAAACAAAAGTCTAAGTTGATTTATCGGTAAAGGTCCTGAATAAATGTCTCCGAACCCTTATGATTACGGAGAATTATAATTTTGTAAACTCCTACTTATTACCGGAATATATATATATATATATATATATATATATATATATATATATATATATATATATGTAAAATAAATATTGACTGTGATTCATGTCGTACTTGGTTGTTATTTTTTTTTGGACTATTAAGTTCCCAAACAAACCCCAATCATTATCGTAACTTGGCACATGATTTTCTTACCGAAGTATAAATACCCTATGTAAAGTTCTTAGGTTCAATTCCATTTACAATAGATAAATTTTGTACACTGGAGTTTCAAAATACTGGTAATTATCCTACAACTGCCTCCATGGTAATAACCTAGTTTATAAAGGGACTATTCCAGAATTTAACCATATAATTTACTTCCGATTATCATTGAACAGATTTCACCCAGGTTATTGTATCCATACCGAATTAAATAGATGCATTACAACTGTGCCTAAATAATTCAAAGAGATGGAACATGATTTCATTTTAGATTTAACAAATACACTGCATCAGATATACGAGCATTTAAACAGAAAATGGAAAGCATTTCAGTTCAGATTTAACAAATACATTGCATCATATATAAAATCATTCAGACGGAGAGGAATATAGAAACATATATGAAACAACTTGTGGGAAGACAAAGGGAACAACCACGTTCCTCCCAACCATAGAATAGGGCAGTCAAAACACTTGCCCGATTCACTCCCTAGCCTGACCATGAATCCATGAGGGAAAACATGGAATCTCCTCCTCAGCAAATGTCTTTCCGTTCCAGCAAACTCCTCTTGCCTCACACTCAATCCATAGTGTTCATAACAGCAAGAGAACTCAAAAAAAAATTCCCCAACATACTTGGCAGCGTCCTGCCTCCTCACAAATGTTATTTATCAATTTTGCCTAGGTCCTTTTCCCTCCCTTGGGAATTTTCCCAGCTTTCTAAATCCTTGATTTTCAGGGGCTGCCAATGGCGAAATCTCTGATTTTCCACTTGTAATAATCATCCCAGAGGTAGTTCCAACATGTTCCCCACTCATGGATTCATGGTCAACTGATTTTAACATGGTTGTTCCATTTGTCCTCCTGCAATTAACATAATTATTATGTTTTATACAAGTGTCATAGTCAAATAGTTAGTTGAGTTAAATCAAATCTCTGCCCAACAGTCATAATAATTAATTACAAATATCAAATTCGGAATTCAGAATTTCCATAAATGGAAAAAAATTTCCAAATTCGAATTTACTAAAAATTGAATAAATTTCTAGTAAATTTAAATTTCAAAAAATATTTTATTTTTGGGGATGTCACATCCTTTCCCCCTTTAGTAAAACAATGTCCTCGGTGTTCGTTCCTTTCTTGGAACAAGATTGGATGAGATTTCCGCAAATCTCTCTCCAACTCCCAAGTGGCCTCCTCAGGAGTAAAGTGCTTCCATTGCACCTTTACCTGAGCGACAACTCTGTTCCGAAGTGTTATTTCTCTCTGGTCCAGAATGCGCAGGGGTTCCACCTGGAAATCGCCTTCGTGTTCCACATGCACCAAGTTCCAATCAATCTTATGAGTAGGGTCATGAATATACTTTTTCAACAACTAAACATGAAATACATTATGAATTCTTAGATTAGCTGGAAGTGCAAGTTGATATGCTACGGGTCCAATTCGAGTTAGTATCTCGAAGGGCCCACAAAACCTGGGTGCCATCTTGGCACAATTCCCTAACTTCAACGAGATTTTTTGGTCTTTGAACTTCAAGTAAACATGGTATCCCACTTGAAATTCCAAGTGTCTTCTTTTCTGATCTGCATAGCTCTTTTGTCTGTCCTATGCTTCTTTCAAGTTATGTTGTACCTTTCTTACCATGTTCTCCATTTCTTGGAGCATCTCTGGTCCTACCATGAGTCTGTCAGTCAGGTTATCCCAGCTAATTGGAGTTGTACACTTTCTTCCATATAGTATTTCGAAAGGGCTCAACTTAGCCGAAGTTTGGTACCCATTGTTATATGCAAATTCTACCAACTGTAGGTAGTCTTCCCACTTATTCGGTTTTGTTATTACATACATGCGGAGCATATCCTCTATGATTTGGTTTGTCCTTTCGGTCTGTACATCTGTTTGTGGATGATAACTCGTACTGAAATTCAAATTAGTATTTATCCCTGCAAACAATTCCTTCCAAAAAGTGGATGTGAATTTTACATCTCTATCTGAAATCACCATTTTATGAATACCATGCAGTCTAAAAATTTCTTTCATGAATATTTCAGCAATGTTTATAGATTTAAAAGTAGACTTTACAAGAATAAAGTGTGTAGACTTACTGAGTTTATCGATTACAACCATGATAGAATCATTATGTTTCTGAGTTTTAGGCAAACCTGTTATAAATTCCAATGATATGGTCTCCCATTTCCATTCTGGTATTGGTAATGGTTATAATAGGCTGGCTGGATGCTAGTGTTCGACCTTAACTTGCTGACAATCCTAGCACCTAGCAAAGTATTATGATGTTTCGTCTTTCATATTAGGCCAGTAAAACATTTTTCTAAGTGTTGTTATCGTTTTTTGGTAACCTGGATGACCAGAATATGGTTTCTTATGCACTTCGTCCAAAACTATTAATTTTAACTCTGGTGAATCTGGTATGTAAAGTCTATTTTTAAATCGTAATAATCCCTTCTTGTCAATACTTAGATCTGGTTTATCTGAGTCTGCGATATTGTTTTGTAATTCTTCCATCATCTTAGTGTAATTTTCATTGCTAATGTCGGTCGTCCTTACCTTTTGTTCCAAATCACTTTCTGCTCTGCTAATATTTACCTCAAATAACCCATGGACTCTTCTACTTAAAGAGTCTTCTATTTTATTTTATTTTCCCTTGATATGTCTGACTTCGAAGTCGAATTCGCTCAAGAAAGCTAACCATCTGGATTGTCGTGCATTGAGATTTGGTTGACTAAACAGATATTTCACACCGCTATTATCCGTCAATAGTAGAAATTTCCTTCCCATTATGTAGTGTCACCAGATATTTAATGTGTGTATTACCGCTGCCAATTCTAAGTCCTGAGTGACATAATTTCGCTCATGTTCCTTTAGTTTCCGAGACTCATAACAAATAACGTTTCCTTCCTGAGTTAGGACACCACCTAGTCCTTCTTTACTTGAATCAACACATACTTTGAAGTCTTTATCTGAGTCTGCTTCCTTCAAAATGGGCGTCGATGTCAATAATTCTTTCAGCTTGTTAAAACTGTCTTGACACTTTTGCAACCAGTTAAACTTGGTCCCTTTCTTTTCTAATGATGTGATAGGGTAGGCTATCTTGGAAAATCCTTCTATAAACCTACGGTAATATCCAGTGATTCCCATGAATGATTATATATCTGCTACATCCTTAGGTACTGGCCATTCCATAATGGTTTTTGTCTTCTCTGGGTCTACGACAATGCCTTCTATTGAAATTACATGTCCTAGATATTGTATTTCTTTTTGATAAAATTCACACTTGTCAAATTTGGCATACAGTTTGTGTTTTCTCAACGTTTGTAGCACTATCCTTAAGTGTTCATCATGTTCTTCCTCCATTTTTTAATAGACCAAAATATCGTCAATAAATACTACCATGAACTTGTCTAAGTATTGACTGAAAATATTGTTCATCAAGAACATAAATGTGGTTGGCGCGTTAGTGAGTCCAAAAGGTATGACTACGAATTTTTAGTGTCCATATCTTGTCCGAAAAGTTGTTTTGTTTATGTCCTTGTCTTTTATCCTAATTTGATGATAACTAGATCGTAAATTCAACTTTGAAAAGATCTTGGCCCCACCCACTTGATTGAACAGATCATTTATCCTTGGTAAAGGGTATTTGTTCTTAATAGTCATTTTTGTTCAGTTGTCTATAATCGATACATAGTCTTAGAGTACCATCTTTATTTTTCACAAAGAAGACTAATGCTCCCCATGGCAAGACACTCGGTTTGATGTACTCTTTGTCCAACAATTCATGTAATTGTATTTTTAATTCTGTCATTTCTGGTAGACTCATTCGGTAGGGTGCTTTTGAGATAGGGGCTGATCCAGGTAGTAAGTCTATGGAGAAATATATTTCCCTTATAGGAGGTAATTAAGGTATCTCATCCACAAACATGTCTTTGAATTCCCGTAGGACAACAATGTCTTCTGACTTGGGCTTATCTTCTTTTTCTAATAGATTCGTCACTTGGATGGCGTAAACTTGACATCCCTTTCTAATACATTTCTTGAGTTGCATCGTTGAAAATTGCCTGACTGATACAGGTTTTGGTATGCCTTGGGTTGTTCTAACAGTGCCAAAATTATCTTTATAGCTAAGTATATTTGTATAACAGTCTAGTATTTCTTTGTGTTGTTCCAACCAATCCATCCTGATAATCATATCATAAGATCCTAATGGTAGGATGTTCAGATTGGTCCTTATCTTTTGACCATCTAAGCTGAACTCAAGATCGGAAATAAAGCCAACTACTTTCCTTTTAGTGCATGTTGCTAGTTGTACAAGCCATGATTTTGTGTGCTTCAGTTTCTTAAGTTTATTCGACTCTACTACATCGGGAGTAATATAACTTAACATAGCTCCAGGGTCAATTAAAACAGAAATTCGAGTGTCATTGATTTTACCTTCGATTTCTACCACCGAGGACTAGTGGTCAACTTGTCCACCATCTATGGCTGCATTTATCTGATGCGGACTTCTGCCCACGTCTCCCATTGTTGAGGCTTCCTGCAAATTTTGAACAACAGTTTTGTTTGTTGCAATTAAACGTGGACAGTTCCTCCTTAGATGAGGCTCTCCACACTCCCAACACTTTAATGGCTCGCGGGAGTTGTCCCCAAACTTCTTCGTTCCCAGGTTTACCGGTTTACCGTTACCTTGCGTATTTGGATGATTGGAGTGAAAATCCTTCCTTAGAAAACTTTTTGTTGCATTCTAATAAGGAACTAGCTAGTATCCCTTCTTCCACTAGTTCATTCGATCTTGCTTCTTATCCTTGTAGGTCTTTGGAAACTCTACCCACTGTTTATACTGGTCATAGCACATTCGTGCTTTCCTGAATACCTCACTCAAGGATTTGGTGCTGTCAAACTCAATTCTGTCCCAGTAGAATTGTGGTAAACAGCTTAAGAATCGCTGGATTTTTACCTTATCCTCTCAGATGTACGGTACAAACCTTAGTAGTTCTATAAATTTATTTATAAGGTCCTCCATCATCATTTATCCGAGTCGTAACTCGTAAAATTCTTTCATCTTCCTTTCATAATAGCTTTCAGAAAGGTATTGTTTCTTGAAATACTTCTTAAATTCGGACCACTCCAACTGTTTCTCCTTTAGGCCCTTGGCCAATTTCAGGTCTTTACACCAAATGCTGGCCTTCCCCTTCAGATTTTAGATGGCCATTCTGACCTTCATGTTGCTGGAATAGTTGTAGATCTAGAAGTATTTTTTGATGTCCAACAACCATGCCTCATCTTCTTCTCCTGTCCTGGATTCTCCATCAAAGGTAGTTGGTTTAATCTTTTTAAATTCTCCTTCAAGGTGGTCTACTTGTTTTATTTTTCTGTCTGGTATAGTTTTGTCCTCAGCTGAAGGTGTCCCTTCAGATGAACTGTCTCCTTTTTCTGTTTCCGGTCCAGAATTCTTGGAGGCCCTTTTGCTGACTTCTTCTTCATGGTTATCGTCTTTTGGGTTTTTCTTGGTTACTATACTATGCAACAGGACTTCATTTATCTCTTATTGTTCCTGCTGTTCTTTCTTCAATTTTTCATTGTCGGCCTCGAAAACCTGTAGTTCAACAATAAGATTCCTCATTGTTTCCAACACCTTCATGGGTGAGCTTCCATCACTGTTCTGTATTGGATCTCCCGGAGGTCCTTGCTGCGGATTTCCTTCCATCCTGATTTCTGCACCTTCTTGAGATTCCATAATCAACACAAAACAGAAAGGATTTTTGTTTGTAACCACAAGATTTATTAGTTTTTTCATAAATCGGAATATATACTAAGCAATTATTGTGGCCCTGTTCAAGCCCAGTGTTGTATCTTTTTCTCTGATACCATATGTAATGAACCTCAAATTCACCATAAAAAAAATAAAAATTCTATGACATAATTCTATTTCGTTTAAGCTTAGAATTTAAGTGAAAGTAAGACTCATTTCTATCCATAATGAAATTATTACACCAATCTAGTTTTACTTCGAACCGAAAATCTTATGTGGATAAATTCTGTCCATAATTCTATCACTTCCCTTAACTCTCAAACTACTCCAACATACTCATATGTATATAGGCAACATCTAAACTTAGGTCAAAGGAACCTTTGAGGTTCAGAGAAATAAATCTCAGGGGGAAGCACAACTGTCGTTAGATCAAAAGGATCTGGATGCACAAAGTTTAAGCTATGAGAGGTCATGTAGGAGAGCAGTTGAATGAACGGTGGAGACACTTCGGGGAGAAGTGCCGAAATTGCGAGAGTCGTCGGATCCAGAAAAGGTGCACGAGGTTTAAACCTCATAATAGCATAAGGAAGAGGACTTGTCAAGTCATGAAAGCATCGGGACCATCCAATTTGGAGGATAGATGTCAAAGATCCAAGCCCATCGAGGATTTGGACACTGGGGAAATGGGAGTGAAGAATCTGGGAAAGGAGAAAGCCAAGATTGATCGCGACCATTGATCATCCCGAAAAGATCACAACTGTTGATCATGGCTAAAAGATCGCAGCCATCCATCGGAGGGACACGTGGCTGTCGGTTGGCGTTTTGGCACCCGCGAAACCAAAGGGCGAGACCCCTCATTTTTGTAAGTCGCAAAATCCAAATATAAGAAAACCCCAAATCGGTTTAGCATGAAAAAGGGTTATCGGCGTTTTGGCACCCGGGAAACCAAAGGGAAAGATCCCTTGTCTCCGGAAGTCACGAAATTCAGGTACACGAAACCCCGAATCGGTTTAGCGTGAAAAAGGTTTTCGGCGTTTCAGCAACCGAGAAACCAAAGGGAAAGATCCCTTGTCTCCGCAAGTTGTGAAATCCCAGTATATGAAACCCCAAATCGGTTTAGCGTGAATAGGTTTCGATGTTTCGACACCCGAAATTCCAAAGGGAAAGAAGATGCAGGAGTCCCAAAACCCTGAAACACTAAAAGGTGTAAGTGTTGGTTTAGGACAGAGGAAAGCAAGGTTATAGTTTAAGAGCTGTAAAATATTTTGGGGTGGCAAAAAAAAAATGAACCGTCATTCTTTCCGAGTAAGGGTCTGTTATTGAATGACTCCTCAAAAAGGAATTCAACAATCATATCTTTTGTCGTTACGAATTCCAAAATTTTTACTAAGGTTTAGTTAGAATGTTGTTCTCTACTGTTTTTCCATAGTTGTTGTCTGTACAGTCTGAGTTCTTATGCATTGTATGGAATCTATGCATTTCCAAAGCCCCACGTCGTTTGAATCACATCTCAACAAAAGAAAAGGGGCTCTAGAATATTAATCTTCTATACAGTTATCAAGAAAGATACAAATATATGCATATAATCCTATTAAATGCATATCTTAGTCATGCATCGATACTTTAGTGATGTTATGCTTTGCATAGCTTATTACCGAAATATACGAGTACTCAGTCATTGTCATTCTTGTTTATACATCGACATTTCTTAGATCATTATCATCATCTAAGGGAATCTATACAGAGAAATGAAAAGGAAGAAAGGAGTCTAAGTTTGTCAAAGTAATCATTTCTGCACATTTAATTGTTCTTTTAATTGCAAGGTTGATATTTTGGCATTCGGGACTTGCTTGTTACATATACGCGGAGTTCCTTTTCTCTATTAAACTCTGAAATCCTGAACCCCGAAACCCCAAAAACGTTGGGCCATAGTCTTTTCACATTCCGCGATTCGACATTCCTTCTTTCATTTTGTTTGTGCATCGGGTGTTCGTAAACCCCGAAATGTTGGGCCACAGTCTTTTCACATTTTGCGATTCAGCATACAACGTGGTCTTTGTCTTTTGTGTTCAGCGTGTGTAATTTCCAAAACCCGATTGACCTCTGTTTTTTCACAACATTTTGTTCTCTACGGTTTATGCCATTAAACAAAAGTCTAAGTTATTTTATCAGTAAAGGCACTGAATAAACATCTCTGAACCCTTATTCTTACGAAGAATTATACTTCTGTAAACATTTACTTATTACTGGAATATATATATATATATATATATATATATATATATATATATATATATATATATATATATATATATATATATATATATATATATATATATATATATATA
>ML777645.1:484750-496875 GCA_009831015.1 Picea engelmannii
ATTATGGAAGACCCAGAATTAATTAAAGGTGGGTTTACCCACCCAGAGTGAGAGGTCAGCCCTGCCAGTTGTGACCTTTCACACGTGCCAGTCTTGTATAAATAAGAGGCTAGCGCCTCACTTCAAACACACAACTCACTTGCACATTCTCTTATGAGGCAAGCTGCAATTACTAGTTGGAGAGAGGGAGAAGAGTGGCGCATCTCTTGGGGAGGAATATCTATATTGGTTTGAGTTATCTCAGCATGAACATTGTATAAGCTATTTATGATAAGGAAGTTTTGTTGGGTTTTCTTCCCCTAGAGGGTTTCTCAGGATAAATGTTATGTCTCTTGTGAATGTGTATTTCTCGGTGATCTTGTTCTTATTATGATCTTATCTATTGAAATGCAAAGAACTATAATAATGGCATAAACATTAACAAGTATAAATACCCTATGTAAAGTTCTCAGGTTCAATTCCATTTACAATAGATAAATTCTGTACACTGGAGTTTCAAAATACTGGTAATTACCCTACAACTTCCTCCGTGGTAATAACCTAGTTTATAAAGGGACTATTCCAGAATTTAACCATATAATTTACTTTTGATTATCATTGAAAATATTTTTCCCAGCTTATTGTATCCATACCAAATTAAATAGATGCATTACAACTGTGCCTAAATAATTCAAAGAGATGGAACATAATTTCAATTCAGATTTAACGAATACACTGGATCAAATATACAAGCATTTAAACAGAAAATGGAAAGCATTTCAGTTCAGATTTAACAAATACATTGCATCATATATAAAATCATTCAGAAAGAGAGGAATATAGCAACATATCTGAACCATCTTGTGGGAAGACAAAGGGAACATCCACGTTCCTCCCAACTGTAGAACAGGGTAGTCAAAACACTCGCCTGATTCACCCCCTAGCTTGACCATGAATCCATGAGGGAAAACTTGGAATCTCCTCATCAACAAATGTCTTTCTGTTCCAGCAGACTCCTCTTGCCTCACACTCAATCCGTAGTGTTCATAACAGCAAGAGAACTCAAAATCTTTTTCCCCAACATACTTGGCAGCGTCCTGCCTCCTCACATATGTTATTTATCAATTTTGCCCAGGTCTTTTTCCCTCCCTTGGGTTTCGCAACTTTCTAAATCCCTGATTTCCAGGGGCTGACAATGGCCAAATCTATGATTGTCAACTTGTAATAATCATCCCAGAGGTAGTTACAACATGTTCCCCACTCATGGAGTCATGGTCAGCTGATTTTAACATGGTTATTCCATTTGTCCTCCTGCAATTAATATAATTATTCTGTTTTTATACAAGTGTCATAGTCAAACAATTAGTTGAGTTAAATCATATCTTTGTCCAACAGTCATAATAATTAATTACAATTATCAAATTCGAAATTCAGAATTGCCATAAATGGAAAAAAAATTCCAAATTCGAATTTACTAAAAATGGAATAAATTTCCAGCAAATTTAAATTTCAAAAAATATTTTATTTTTGGGGATGTCGCAGAAATAGCAGAGAAACAAGGAGCGAAGCAGGAGGAAATGAATGATAGAATTTAAATCGAGCTCTGAGGGGTACAATAGGCCCTTCAGTCTAGTTGCACAGTCTCCACTGCACCCCTGCCATTGAGAGAACCAGAGTTGGGAGATGAGCCAACCCAACTCCACCAACTAGCTGATACAGTCAAAGCTCACCTTCGACAAGCACAAGAAGAAACATAACAAGCCACCCAAGCCTTGAAGCAATTGCAAGGAGTACTTGTAGATAAACATCGAGCTGCATAACAGCAAAAGATTGTTCTCCAAGAAAAGTTCGATGAAGAAAAAGCACAGATACAACAAGGAAAATAACAGTGGCTCACGGAGAAACTTGAAGTGAAAGAAGCGGTCAGCAGAGCACTTCGTTCTGTGACAGTCATAGAATTAAAGATAGAGGATTGAGTCACACAGCAAGTAGAGAATCTCACATAATCTATCCATCAAATACAACAACGCATAGCATACTTAGAGCTCCGTGCAGTTCCCGAGACTCCAAAGGATGTAAGATATCAAAGAGAAGAAAATGCTCGAAGCGCAGTTGAGAGAATAAAATCCCTTTCTATGTAATGTAAGAAACTTACCGATCGTAGTTCCCAGACCTACGAGAAACTCACTGAGAATCCAAAACTGAAGGCACTGGAGTCACAACTCCAAGAGGTGAAGTATCAAGCTGAAATGATACAAGTGCAACTGAAGCCCCTGTCAGCTGTGGAAAGAATGAAGAGCTCCCAAGAGAAACGCACCACCCAGTAGCAGATCCACACTATCCAGACTAGAGTTATGGAAGTAACTCAGAGGCTCCAACCTGTACAAGATAAGGCCTACCAATTGTTCCCAAAGGTCAAAGGTCAAGGAGAAGAACTCGAGTAGGTTGTCACTACCGATGAACAACGCCTAGCGGGACCTATGAATGAGGTAGTCATCCAATAGTTCACTGCACAAGAGGTCATGGCACAACAACAAGTTGAAGCAGCTCGAGCCAAGCTCGAGGCTTTCTAAGTAGAACTACCTAGATCAGAGTGACTCGGGATGAATGACAAGTGAGTGTTGGGGGCCTGTTGGCCCTTAACCAATTTTTGGGAGATCCTTGGTCAAATTGACCTATTTTGGGATTTCGACAGCCTATCGAAGGAGGAGCTCAAGATGAAGCATAAATTGGAGGATCTCAGCCCCTTTTTGGGATTTGGGATTATGTAACGGGTATGGGATGTCGACCCATGGGTTTACCCATGTTTAGGCCTAGTTTGTATGTATAAATATATGCTAAAGCAATGTATTGGGTATGAATGTCTAAGTGCTAGATCTATGTGATTGAAGGATTGTAAGTGCTCTGTGCATATTGTGTGAGACTTGCATATCTACGTGCAAGTAATTGTAAGAAGGCATGGTGATTTACCCTAACTCGAAGAAGGAGGGTCTGGCGGAGTGCACACAGATCTCCTGTCTTCTGCGGAGTAGGATTTTGATGCTATGTGCCTGTAAGAAGCTTGAAAGAGATAATAAAGAAGAAGATTTGATGGATGTATCCCCAGGGTGGGGGTGAACCACGTATATGTTGTGTTTCTCTGCTTTGTGCAATGTGTTGATGTGTTTATGTCTTTACTTGCTAAATGCTTTGATATAGATAGATAGATTTGTCTATGCTTTGTGCTAATGATGTATATGGATGTTAGATCTAACTTATATGAATGTGTTAGTGCCTAAATATATTAGATCTAACCTACTTCTCTATGATAAGTGCTTATATACATCAAATCCGAATGAATGATGCAATGCTTTGTTTTATCTGCGGAGTAGATAGTGGTTAAATATTGATGAACTGTCGGTGTTAAATGTTCTATTAAGTATTACAATCACATATATGTGTCCCAACTAAGGTTGTATACACCTGAGTCCTACAATCACCCCTGCCTCTACCTCGGGTGAGACTTCATCTGCTTCGCAGGTGTTGCCGAAAGGGACAATAGTTAGGGTTTTTTTGGTGCGTTGTTGCAGTGTTGAACCTTGGGTCTACCCCTGTGCCAAAAGTAATATCACTAAAAGAGAGACAATCACAAAAACAAGATAGAAATAGAGATATCCTCGAAAACCCTCTCGGGTAAGAAAACCCAACTAACTTCTTCTAAATAGATTCTTCAACAAAGAACAATACAAAGACAGAAAAAAAAAGGTCCTTTTTTTGTGTCACCCCTCTCTCCAAAACTAGTGCACCTTTCTTTCTCTTATATTTGAGTGAGATGAGTGAGTGAATGAGGCATCTAGCCTCTCTTATTTATACACAAGTGACTTTCCCTCTTTAACTGTTAGGGATGACTTGACAAGTGTCTCTTCATTATAATTTACATTAGCCTCAATAGGGGTTGACTTGACAATTTGAATTTATTAACAATAAAGGCCAAAATAGGGCCGACTTCATTAATACAATATAATGATATTCTTTAGGGTTTTTGCACGATCAAGTATAATAGGATAATATCTTTTGCAGCTACATATTCTTCAACACTGGGAAATTGCTATCACATCATGAATTTTCTTGTTGAAAAGGAACCCAAACTAGTCTTTGCCTATGATCTCACTGAGAATTGGTCTTAACCTTTTAGAAATTATCTTTGAGATCAACTTATAGCTAACATTATAGAATGAAATCGGGTGGAAGTCGTCGAAAGATTTTGTATTTTCTTCTTTGGAATTAGGCATAAGAAAGTGGAGTTTAGTGGCCCATAAACATTTCCTTCACGCTGAGATTCCTTCAATAACATAAGTAGGTCTTCCTTAAGAAGATCATAGAATGATTCGTTTAGCTCTATAGTAAATCCATCTTGCCTAGGGATCTTCCTGTTCTAAATAGAAGTGAGTGTCAAACATAGTTCCTCCTCCAACACATCCTCCGTCAAATATTGATTCATTCCTTCTGTGAATATAGATGGAAATTTTTAGACCACTTCTAGGATTTCCTGAATGGGACACCCAGTAGTTTCTGAGAAGATATTTATGAAGAAATTAACTCCTTCTTTTTCTTTCTCCTTGAATGAGCTAACCAACACATCATTCCTATCTTTGATTTCCCATATTGAATTAGGGTTCCTTCATAAATTCGTGTATTGGTGGAAGAACTTTGTATTATTGTCTACATCCTTGATCCATACAACCCTACATTTTTGTCACCGCTCTTGTTATTTATCTTTCAACCATTTAGTATGCATGCTTTCTAAAATTTTGAGATCTTCAAGCTGATCATTAGTGGGAGTTCCTTTGTCCAAGATTTGATAAAGGGCCTTTAGTTGTTCCTCTGTGTCCAATAAGGACCTTAATCTCCTTTCCTTCCATATGAGAACCCACTTTTTGATAGAGTATTTTAACTTTTTGAGACTTTTGGTGACCTGCACCATCATTGGAACATGTTTAAGAGGATTTATCCTGACCCAAGAATCATAGACTATCTTCCTGAAATCCTCATATTCGATCGAAACCTTATTGATTTTCATAGGGACAGGAGGGGATTCCTTGTTTGCATTCCACTGAAGGGATATCGGTCGATGAAACGAGATCCCTCCTACTTCCACCGAGGATTTGTATCTTAGTTTAAATTGTAGGAAAGATTCGAATACCAGAAACCGGTCCCAACATTTTTCCACTTCCTCTTCCCTAGTTCTAAAGTTTCTCCATGTAGGGGCTAGTTTGACAGGCTCCATGTCGACTAGCTTCAAACTTTCCGGGAAGGACGAGAAGAAACCCATTTTTGGATCTTCCCTAGGGTTTGTACCCCATACCTCTCTCAAGGATAAAGTAAAATTTAGGTCCCCTTCGACTATCATATGAGGTTCTGAGATGACACCTGTGTTTTTCAGATCTTCCTAGAACAGAGCACGGTTAGAGAAGGGACCATAAATGTTGACAACTAAAAAAGGAAATCAATATTTGTATGTTTTAAATTTATAGCAATAGAAGTCTTCACTCATGAGGAAGATAGGGCTTGGAAATCAGGGCTCCATCCTATTATGAGACTTCCATATTGTCCATCCACATCAATGGTAGAAAAAAACCAACTACTAAGCCAACTACTAAACATGGTCCTATCCTTTTCTCCTTTTCACATGGTCTCCTCGATCAAAATGATGTCCGGGTTCAGGATCGCGAGAAGGTGTTTGAGGTACAATTGTTTTGAGGGGGGTGATACCCCTCTACAATTGAAGGATAAGAGCTTCATCAGACCCTTGGGGGGAGGGATTCACCCAATCTAAGGTCCCTTTTAATGGTATCTTGTGTTCCTTTGTGAATTTCCACAACATCTTTTTATTAACATTTGGAGAGGTGTGACTTTATTCCCACCTGTGACGGAAGAGGGGGGTCAATAACTAAACCTCCACTTGAGGCCCCCGGACACTAAGACCGATATTTAGAGCACAAATCATAGCCCTTAGAAGGGGGAAGAGAAGATCCATAAGACCTTTGGGGAGAGGAGGGGTATATCAATAAAAGGGTCTTAGTTGAGACCTTAGATGGGGACCTATGAGGGGGGGCCTTCTCATAGACGAAGGAGGGATGGGGATTAAAATGGGGGGGGGGATTCATGCATCATTTCTTGGAAAGGGGGAGAGGGAGGGAAACTAGGGGAGAGGAGTCTGAGAGAGAAGGCTTCATATGGGGACCTCTAGGAAAAACCACCATAGTATAATCAAATAAAGAAAGAATGGGAGGAGAGAGACAGGAGGTAGATATAATCTTAACATGAAAAGAAGTTTTCTTGACCAGGTATCCTAAGGCCTCGATGGACACCACCACTTTGTCTGGTTCGATGATAATCTCTTTTTTTTTTCCTTCAACTGAGACAACTTCCACCAATGTTTCCTGCCTTATGGTGGATTTTGGTCTCCAAACTTTGTGAGAAGAATAAATTNATGCTCGATCTCATGGAATCCATGACATCTGAAAGGTAATTGCCAATAGTCAATCTTTTGGTGCCAAATCTTCTGAGCAAAAACAATGTTGATGCTTCCTACTAACCCTTCCTTCAGGTCAACCTCTATCAAAATCCAGGCCCACCATTGTGTTGATGTTTGGACAACATCGAGAAGACATTCTTCCCTATATATATATATATATATATATATATATATATATATATAATAAATAAGTAGTTATTTATTATTAAAGGGATGCATTCTTTCATGGATGGTCACCATATGTTCTCTATATATTGAACAGTGATCACTGTAATAATACATCGATCATATATCATCTCATATGAAAAATAAACATGGTATCAAAGAAGGACTAGGATTGACTCCCTCACAAGAGGGCCCATGAGTGTGTTTGTCTATCAATTCTGTAGAAAGAAAAATGGTAGGAGAATTCAACAAGAATGACGTCCAACATGTTGGAGTACAATTGGACACATTGTATCAATGTTGAGGTCGAATGATTCATAGTTGGGAGAGAATCACAATTTTCACTTAATAAAAAAAAAACCTCGGACCTGTCCTTCTGGAGATTCCAATTGCTGGTGTAAAGTGCATGGTATTTCTTAAGGTCTCGTAGCGGTAGACTCCTTCAGTTCAAAGCTTGGCCTCTCTTGGATGCACCTCGTCATGCATACAAAATTATGCTTGAAACGATCAATTGTACATTGAGTTCCAAGGTGTCATGGTCATGGTTGGCAGTCAATAAGTGAATATCGCGATGAACATGTCGAGTTGTGGCAGGTACCATAACGAATAAATAAAGTTTATTTTTTTGTTTTTTTTAAGGGTCGTGGTTGTGGCACTCAATGGTGGTGCACATGATTGCGAGAGGATATTCTGGTGCTTTAATGCATTTGAAGGATATGGACATATGGACAGGAATAAGGAGAATTTGAGCTCCAAGAGTGGTGACATGCAATAGATGGGTAGGGTTCATTAGGCGAGGGTTGCAAGAATAATGTGGCATAATGGAGATTACCAAACCCTTGTTGATGGCAGAGAGGACCTGCCCAATTATGTGAAGCATATTTTCTAACTATGACGGAGATTTATCATTCAATGGAGATGAAAAATGAGAAAAATAGAGTTTTCTAACCGAAACCCTTTCTCCAAGCATTGGCACAATTAGTAATGGTAGATTCCAAGAAAAGGTGTGGAGTGCTAGCTGTTGGAACTTTGAGCGGTGCTAACATGTTTTTGGGAGACTCTTTGTAGTAGTTATTTGGGGTTGCAAATTATACATGGTGGATGAGAGAGGGTTCAAACCTGCGACATGAAATTCAAAGTAGGAAAAATCAACCAAGACATTGGTTTCATGAGGAAACCTCGATATGTCTTGGGGGACATTGGTTCCATGAGGGAAACTCGATGTGTCCTAGATATGTTTGAGGAAACATCATGAGACATTATCCCCTAAGGGTCATGTATGGACTAGTAGAATGGAATGCAGACTTCATCTTGGCGTGCCTCAAATGGTCAGATGAAAGAACCAAGACATTGGTTTCACGAGGAAACCTCAATGTGTCTTGTGAGACATTGGTTCCATGAGGGAACCCTGATATGTCTTAGACATTAATTTCATGAGGGAACCTTGATATGTATTAGACATTGGTTCCATGAAGAAACTCAATATGTTTTAGAAATGTGTTCCATGAGGGAACCATGATATTTCTAGTATGGACACACTTCATGAGTGGAGCATGAGGTTGGACACTTCATGATATTTGGGTGTCCAGTATAAATTCATGTACCCAAGGAGAAAAGGACGAAACTAGACCCTTCAAGCAACAAGGGTACATTTGTGGGGTACAATGAGTCTTCAAAGGCATATCATATCTACATCCATGGTCAGAGACAAATTGAGGTGAGCAGAGATGTTACCTTTGAGGAAGAGGTAGCCTTTAGGAGATCTAGAGGATCTCACATGGAGATTGTTAAGTGAGAGATAGGAAGATATGTTGTCTTCTCCCCCTCTCACTCCAACAGTTCAGGGGGAGACATTTGAGCTTATTGATCAAATTGATCTCATTGATCTTGTAGCTCCAGTTGATGTTCCCATAGATATTTCAGTAGCTCAGAAGAGACCTACATGGGCTAGTCAAACTCTGCAGGAGGAAGAAGGACATGCATCTCCCCGCCGTACCTTCCAACAAAGAAAGAGACCTCATATATATTCACTCTATGTTTCAACTATGATCCACATCATTGATTATGATCCTTCCTATTATGAGGAGGAATCTAGTTAGCCAGTATGGAGAGATGTCATGATGGAGGAGTATCAGTCCATCATGAAGAATTATGTGTGGGATATTATTTAGAGACATGAGGGGAAATTTGTAGTGACTTCCAAGTGGATATATAATATCAAACACACAGCTGGTGAGAGCATCAAGAATAAAAAAAAAATATTTGTTGCTAGAGTGTTCTCTCGGGTGGAGGGAATAGATTATGAGGAGACATTTGCTCCTGTTGCTCGATACACTTCTATCTGGATGAATATTTCCCTTGAATAATCCATGGGTTGGAAACTACATAAGATGGATGTGAAGACAACCTTTCTCAATGGATATATTGAGGAAGAAGTATACATCAAGAATCCAAATGGTTTCGTGATACATGAGAAGCAGTCTCATGTGTGCAAGTTGAAGAAGGTCTTGTATGCAGAAACCTTGAGCACCTCGAGCAGGCACCTTGATCTTGGTATGCAAGGATTGATGGACACTTGATGAGTTTGGGCTTCAGCAAAAGTGTTTTTGATCCCAACCTGTACTAAAAGACTGTTAATGGTGAGTCCTTGATTTTGGTCCTCTACGTTGATGATTTATTTCTCAATGGTACAGAGAACCTTATTGTTGAATGAAAGTATGTGTTGGCCTCTGAAATTGACATGAAGGACCTTGGTATGATGAACTACTTCTTGGTACTATAAGTGTGGTAGATAACTAATGAGATCTTCCTGAGTCGGGGGAAGTACATAGTTGAGATATTGAAGAAGTTTGGTATGTTGAACTATAAGCCCATGGCTACACCAATGGTGCTGAACTTGAAGAAACTAAGTGTGTCTTCTTTTGATTCCGATGAGATTGATCCAAACCTATAAAGATAGTTGATTGGATCATTGATGTATATGGTAACAACATACCAAATATTTGTTATGCAGTGTGTGCACTTAGCCAGTTTATGAGTCCGCTAAGACAAACACACTGGATTGTTGTGAAGCATGTGTTGAGATGCTTGCAAGGCACAGTTGGACATGGTTTGAGATAAAATTCCAGTACTGACATGATATTGTAGGGATATACTGACTTTGATTGGGTAGGGAACGTAGTGGATAGGAAGAGCACCTTCGGGTGTTGCTTCACTTTGGGATCTGCCATGGTTTCCTGGTGTAGCAGGAAACATACTTATGTGGATTTGAGTACCGTAGAAGATGAGTACATTGCATTTAGTGTGGTGGTCCACGAAGCAGTGTGGATTTGCAATATCCTTGAATATTTATTTGTACATGTGATAGATTCTTTTAGCGTCAGAAGTCACTGCTAGATTTCTTGCAGGAGCAGAGCCTGACACCCATCAGTTCAATGTCACAATTGTTTTTATAAGGGATGATCAAATGGAGGTAAAGACTCGAGGAGATATCTCTCTAACTCAGGGACTGGGTTTGGTACATAAGAAGCAAAGGAGGTCTTGATCTAACTTCAGCCAGAGGGTTGATAAAAGGGTGAATAGGTGGAAGGCTTGGTGAGAAGGGTGAACAATCGGCTTTGGGCAACAAGCTTACGACTATTCGCAGAAGAAAGAATCTGAGTGCAAGATCAGCTTGGTTCATAGTCTCAAGAAACTGAGGAGGACTTGACTGGATCTTCCAATTCCAAGTCACTCAGCACTGGGAAAAACACAAGGACTGGCCAGAAACATCATAACTGCTACAGTGATCCTATCCAGCATCATCCTATAACAGCTATAGCTCGATTGGATCCTCCAATTCCGAGCGATTCTAACACAGTGTAACAAAGATGTAAAATAAGCTGGCATTCATCAAGCAAGAAGTCTCAAGAGTTCATACATAACCAGAGTATCAGTGCTTCATTAAAGATTTACAACCAGGAGCTCAGCTCAACCATCGATAGATACACAAATGGCGAAAAAGCCTTCATATACTCAGAACAACAATAGCGGCAAAATCAAGACACTGCATTGAAAGATTTGCGTCTGCATGGATTTTTGATAGCCAACCTCTGAAATATCGTGCAACTTATGTCAAACGCAATCTGACTCTTTGAAATTTCCAACGGCGAATCGTCGTGCCTTAAATTCATGGTCGTGCTTTCCCATTATGGCGGAGGCGATATCTAACCACCACCAACCGCTTCAATAACTGCTTCATCGGGATTGAGGATGGCCCGGCCAACTCGGCACCTTTGGGACGTGGAGGAACTCACACGCCGCCACCTGGAATAACTGACTGGCTCAAAGGATATGCGTGGAGGCCAGCACAAAAGGTGGGGTATGGGGATGGAGTGATGGGGTCGAAACTGTGAGGACGCGAAAGAAGTGGCGAGGCGTGAGAAGGGTTACAGGGGAGACACATGGAAAAAGACGATAAGCGGAGGGGGCAGGAGGGCAGATGTGATGGACACATTTTAGTGGGAGGATGACGTGGAGGGAAAGAGATACGTGGCAGGAGAAGGACAAGGTATAATGGGTGCACTTGTGGTAGGAGGCTGTCGTGGAAAGAGATGGGACACATGACCGGCGATGAATGGATTGGGAAAGGGACCATGTGGGCCAAGAGAGGGGGAGACGATAGATGTCAGAAGATGAGGAGAGGGTAGAAGGGCGCGAGCCTCATCGCACAGCCAGGAGGGAGACAGGTTTACAAGCTGACACGACGGGAAGGAGGCCCACCTTGCTAAACACAGAGCCGCTGAGAATGACGGGGTCACGCGAGTGTCGTTGATCCAGGCGCTAAAATCTCGGTCGTCGAAAAGTTGCGCCCCTAATTCCGAACCCCCCCCCCCTTCGCTTAAAGGTAGAAAGGCGGGGGGGGTCCAGAATTGCTCTTATCGCTGTTGATCCGGGCGCGCTAATCTGGGCCGTCGAAGAGGTGCGCCCCGGATTTCGGAACCCCCCCCGCTTAAAGGTAGAAAGGCGGGGGGGGTCCGGAATCACACTTGCGCTATTGATCCGGACGCCGTAATCCTTGCCGTCCAGACTTGATTTTCATTTAATCACGGGCGCATTAGCACCCCGAACTTAGGACAAGTGGGGTTTTAACCCATTCCTTTGCATTATAACCCCTTTACAAGAAATATCGCTAACATCTGGCTCCATGGGGGATAGAGTTGTCCCTGTGATGCTCTAAGAACTCTTTTGCATATTCAGTGCCTTTGCTATTGGGCTATGGAGTCATTTATTAGTCCAAAAAACAAAAACAAAAACAATACGTACAAAACAAAACAAAAAGAGCCAACTATGGCTCACAAAAAACATTTTTTCAAGAAATGCCCATTTACTGGGCTGCTGAAAGCTTCTTTGCCTTCCAGATCCTGCAACCTGTAAGTGTTGTTTGAACATGCTTCAAGGATCTTGAAAGGCCCCAACCAGAGGG
>ML777645.1:502860-541624 GCA_009831015.1 Picea engelmannii
GACTGGATCCTCCAATTCCGAGCGATTCTAACACAGTGTAACAAAGATGTAAAAGAAGCTGGCATTCATCAGGAAAGAAGTCTCAAGAGTTCATACATAACTAGAGTATCAGTGCTTCATTAAAGATTTACAACCGGGATCTCATCTCAACCATCGATAGATACACAAATGGCGAAAATGCCTTCATATACTGAGAACAACAATAGCGGAAAAATCAAGACACTGCATTGAAAGCTTTGCATCTGCATGGCTTTCTGACAGCCAACCTCTGAAAGATCATGCAACTTATGTCAGACGCAATCTGACTCTTTGACAGTTCCAACGGCGAATCATCGTGCCTTAAATTCATGGTCGTGCTTTCCCATTATGGCAGAGGCGATATCTAACCACCACCAACCGCTTCAATAACTGCTTCATCACGATTGAGGATGGCCCGACCAACTCGGCACCTTCGGGACATGGAGGAACTCACACGCCGCCACCTGGAATAACTGACTGGCTCAAAGGATATGCGTGGAGGCTAGCACAGAAGGTGGGGTATGGGGATGGAGTGATGGGGTCAAAACTGTGAGGACGCAAAAGAAGTGGCGAGGCGTGAGAAGGGTTATAGGGGAGACACATGGCAAAAAACGATAAGTGGAGGGGGCAGGAGGGCATATGTGATGGACACATTTTAGTGGGAGGATGACGTGGAGGGAAAGAGATACGTGGCAGGAGAAGAACAAGGTATAATGGGCGCACTTGTGGTAGGAGGCTGTCGTGGAAAGAGATGGGACACATGACCGGCGATGAATGGATTGGGAAAGGGACCATGTGGGCCAAGAGAGGGGGAGGCGACAGATGTCAGAAGATGAGGAGAGGGTAGAAGGGTGAGAGCCTCATCGCACGGCCAGGAGGAAGACAGGTTTACAAGATGATGCGACGGGAAGGAGGCCCACCTTGCTAAACACAGAGCCGTTGAGAATGATGGGGTCACGCGAGCGCCGTTGATCCGGGCGCTAAAATCTCGGTCATCGAAAAGCTATGCCCCTGATTCCGGACCCCCCCCCNGGGGGGGGGTCCGGAATTGCTCTTATCGCCGTTGATCCGAGCGCGCTAATATGGTCCGTCGAAGAGGTGCACCCCGGATTCCGGACCCCCCCCCCGCTTAAAGGTAGAAAGGCGGGGGGGGTCCGGAATCACACCTGCGCCGTTGATTCGGGCACCCCGATCCTTGCCGTCCAGACTTGATTTTCATTTAATCATGGGCGCATTAGCACCCCGAACTTAGGACAAGTGGGTTTTTAACCCATTCCTTTGCATTATAACCCCTTTACAAGAAATATCGCTAACAGATTCCACCATTATTCATTGTGATAACCAAATTTGTGTGAAGCTCTTAGAGAATCCATTGTTTTCATGAAAAATCAAAATACATTAAGATCAAGTACCATTAGATCTGAGACATGGTGCAGAGGAAGGAAGTACTAGTGAAATACCTTCCTACATTTGAGCAAGTTATTGATGTTCTTACCAAACCCCTTACCAGGATGAAGTTCAAGTACTTTCGTGACAGACTTGGCATGAAAAAGAATGCCTCCTTAATTGAGAGGGAGTGTTGATGTTTGCAGCTTCTTGAGACATTCTCCAAGTCATACTCCTCTGTGACTGAGTTGAGTTGATCTGTGAGGAAAATTATCCGAGAGGGATAAGGGGGTTTGGGATTATATCCCAACGTCCCTTGTGGAGAGCACATGAGGACATGTCAATGGATTTGAACTTGATGTCACACACTATGAGGAGTTAACCCTAGTTTTTCTAGAGGGAGTATCCTATAGAAGTCCACATGGGAGTGCCATGTGTGAGAGGCTTTTTGCTAATATGATGGTTGTGTACCACTGGCAGAGACTGGATGTCTCTGGACAATAGTTGTGTACTACTACTGTGGTTGTGTACCACTAGTGGAAACCCTATGTCTCTAGATGAAAGTTGTGTGCTACTACAATGGTTGTGTACCACTAGTGGAGACTCTATGTCTCTGGACAATAGTTGTGTGATACTATAGTGGTTGTGTACTACTAGCAGTGAATGTGTCTCTAGAGAGTAGTTGTGTGCTACTACAGTGGTTGTGTACCACTGGAAGTGACTGTATATCACTGGACAATATATGTGTGCTACTAGTAGTGGTTGTGTACCACTAGACAATAATTGTGTACTACTATGGATCAACACAGTTGTTTTCTATTGCATGGCATTGTAGTATTTGTATGCTACTAGTTGATTGACATGGAGACTACTAGATCACTTGGAGCGGTTGTGTGCTACTTGATCACAGAGACTCTAATGGATGATTTAATCTACCAATGACATGGTAGTATTTGTATGCTACTAGGTGATTACAGAGTAGTTAGTGGACTCCTAGATGAAGACATCATGAAAATATACCTCCCTAGATAAGAGGGAGTGTTGATTTTTCAACATCAGGCAGATATTCCCCTAGGATTGGTCAAGGTGGTTTGACCTGTGGTGAATGGCCCAAGTGTAGTATTCAAATAATAGAAGACTCGATGTGATAATGTTCCTCCATTGTGTGGAAACATCGGGTAGACTTTCACCCACAGGGGCGTACTTGTAGTGAATGTCCCAAGTAAGCATCAGGTAGACCTTCTCCTAGATTGGGTTGTAGACCAAGGGAGATAAGATACATTTATCAAAAATGTGTAATTGTGGTAAATGGGCCTAGGCATAGTCCTTCCTTGATCATGACAAGGAATAATATGGACTCAAGGTGATTGAGGTGCTTTCCACATGTCAATTATCATCGGGATGACATTCACTCATAGGGGTGTACCTGTGGTGAACGACCCTCGTGTATTATTTGTCCTAGTCAAGGTGATTTGACAAGGAATGATAAAGACTCAAGATGCTAGATTTTATCATATGCAGACCCATAGTGAGCTTGATATCATAGAGAGTCAATTGGCTCAAAGGGAGAGACGCGGAATGAGTTTCCCCTCAGTTTAGGTGGGAGAGAGACATCTTCCAAGACTGACGGATGAGTGTCATGAGTCTAGGGTGAAGTTTTTATACTTCAGAGACAAACTTTGGAATGATGAAGAATGTCTCCCTCGTTGAGAGGGAGTGTTGATGTTTGGACAAAATCGAGAAGACATTCTTCCCGATATATATATATATATATATATATATATATATATATATATATATATAATTAGTTATTTATTATCCAAGGGATGCATCCTTTCATGGATGGTCACCATATTTTATTTATATATGGAACACTCATCATTGTAATAATACATTGATCATATATCATCTCATATGAAAAATCAACGTGTCGATCTTTTTTCGATGCCCAATTTAGCTATAGTTTAACGAACTTTCCCAAGCGGTTGCCTATTGCTTAAATGGCTTCATGCTACCAAAAATCCAAGGGTAACCCTTGAAAAACCACTCAAAATTTTTTCATGTATACAGATTCCTTTGTAGGATCAAAGTCGATTATCCTTGGCTTAAGAAGAAGGCTGGAAGGTCCCCATGACCACTCTTTATTCTGAATTCACTCACAATCCTCATTGGAAAGAAACAAGAAAGAGTGTCATCCTCTTGATAGGAGATGTGTTTCCAAGGTGTACCCCAGTAGGGGTTTTCAGTGATGTTATATCCATGTTTCCAGGGCCTTTTCCCCATATATTTCCCGTTAAACCTTCCAACTAACATACTTCCAATGTATTGTGAAACTTCTGAAATTGATATATCTTCCCCTACCACCATTTTGACGGGGACCTTATCCTTTATGCACTACGCCACTTTTTTCCTGCTTATTTCTTCAATAAGATTTAGCAGGGATTCATTTCCTCTCCCTTTCTCTTTTTCCTTAGAGACAGAGGGAGGATCTCTCTCCTTCTGGGCCTCTAGGTGGGATGAGATGATTTTTTTGGAATGAAAGGAAATACTATCGCCAGATAAGGCCCCTGCCTGGCCAGGTATCACTACAAAATATTCCTCTCCACCTGAGTCGGGACCGAGATCTCAATTCTTGTTGTGGGAAGATTCATGCAGAGGACTTGAGAGCAAAGGCTCAGAATTAGAGAATGAAATAAAATCACACATGGAAAAAATACATGATCCAGGAGGGCTCACTTCATAATCCACTATATCTTCCTCCATTGCACCATGTTTCCCAGGCATGTGCAAAAAATTCCCTCTCATGAGATCAGAACGACAGAGCTACGGACTCCAGCTCGGACCTGGGGAAAGGGGTGGTCTAAAAAGGAAAGGCAGTGCTGGGAAAAGGAGTCAAGCAATGAGAAAGTGAAAGGGTCCAGGGTAGTGCCTGGAGCCCTCAGGCTGAGGCTAAGCCTCATGACTCATCGCAAAAAACACTAAAACTGTAGAACCCCAACTATGATACATAACGTTCTTTATTTTCAATGAGTTTGATTGTTTTATTTTGTTTTTTAATGATGAGGAAAAGTTCCATCTTACTTCACTTATTTTTTTGAAATTTGAGTTATTTGGATCATCTTAAAAAAAACAAAAAATCCTTAAGGTATGAGTTCCATAGTCAAAGTTCCCATCAATCAAGCGGAACTGTAAAATCCACCAAAATTTCTATCAAATTTGGGAAAGATTTTCCACCTAAAAGGGGTTGAATTTTTGCACTTCACTTGCTCCATAGATTTTAAAGTACAAACACATATTAAGAGCCAGGTTAATGACCATGGAAAATTCCAAGTTAAACCTATTTTCATTAATTTTAATGATAAAATAGAAGTTCAAACTATTACACATTTCTCAATATCAAGAATTGTGTTGCATAATTTATTATCAATAATCTTCTATTCATTATTTCTCATATCCTCATGATATGTATGTCATCGCTCTAAAAACTCAAGGGATCAAATTTCTAGTATTCATGATTAACATAAGGCTTTATGTGCTAAATGAAGAATGTACTTTGTGGTAGAAATTGAGCTTTAGCATTAGTCTTTGTGATTGTTTTAAGAATGAAACATATCAAGCTAAGATAATATATAAGTATATATTAGAAAATGCATCTTTATTATTTAGTAAGTAGGAAACATAATATTTATTAAAAGTTTTAATTAAATATTTTTTTCCAAAACAATAAATAAATAAACATACACATGATAGTAATAATAAAAAAATAAGTTGTAATTTCATTATATATAAAATATAAATTACATTTTGTAAAAGTTGACCAACATTTCTCTTTCTTACAAAAAAGAGTCTATATCTTGAATAATACCTAAAAATCTATATTCTTCGCACATCTATAAAATTCCTCAACGTTTTCAAAAAATAACAACTGTTGCATGGCAGCATAGTCCCTTCCAGGTTGGAATGGGAATACATCCAATCGAGTACAGACACGTGGGAAGCAAGTTGAGGTACATGTGGTATCCATGAAGAATTTAGCATTCCCGAATTAGTTTTCTTTGAAATTTATCAAAAATTAATAATGCATGTTATAAAAAACTCCATACTTTTGTTTCTGTTCAAAATCCTAGACACAAAAAATTCAGCATACAATAGAATAGTAATAATGTTTGTTACATCAAAAAAGGTTCTTGAATTAGTTTTATTTGAAACAATGGTTCCTGGACACAAAAAAATTGAAATTTATCAAAAATTAATATGCTAGCATATCTAAAGTTTACAAAAAAAAAAATAGCATTCAATGGACACAAAAAATTTAGCATTTTCGAATTAGTTTTCTTTGAAATTTATCAAAAACGGTTCCTAGTATCTAAATTTGATAGTACAGGAAAGATTTAACATTTAGAATTCCCAAATTAGTTTTCTTTGAAACAAAGGTTCTTGGACACAAAAAAAAAAAAAAAAATCAAAAATTAATAATGTCACATACAATAGAATAGTAATAATGTCTTGCAACAAAGGCATTATAATGTCTGTTACATATTTCTGGAAATTTAAATGCATTTTTCATATAGACTAGGATTGGGGCTCCCGTGGACCATAAATATAAATAAGTACAAGAATTAGGAATGTCGAAAGAAGAAATGCACGGCGGTAGAGAGGAGGACCTGAAAAGAAGAAATTGGAAGTTATGAGTGTTTGGTTACAATTTTCTATTTAAAGAGGTATAATAACTGGATTGATAAAGAAAACAAGGTGACAGTAAAGACTTACTATGAAGCCGATGTGTTTTTGTTTCTTTCGTCGATGGTCAGTGTAGTCATGTTAACCGATTGTTGCCCTTCCTAGATGAGGTTGTCCATTCTCCGTTGGAACCATTCTTCAATGTAGCTTCTCATGGGAGCCATGTTGATTTCATCCTAGATTTCTATGTAGTAAAGGTTGTTTTCTAATTTCCTTAGATCCATTGAAATACTATGCCGACTCTGTTCAATTTCTTCATTGTGTGTTGAATAGTCCAGTACCCAGCGCTCGATCTCATCTACACGATGTTCAACTATGTCGTAAAACGTTTCGAAAGACAACCCCTTTAAAATATCAAGTTGTTCATCGAAGGCTTCTTTGGTCATTAACAAGAATTTGAGAATTAAGTTTTGGTCTTGAACCTTGTTGGTACTTCCGACTAAGTATATTTGGACCAGGTTTGTGAATAATTCTTCCTTTTCTAATATGGCTTGTTTACATGATTTGACAATGAGCTCCAGGTTCTTAACTTTATTTTGCTAGCATGCTTTTACTTTTTTGGTCCGCTTTGGGGAGGGGAGATTCTCTTGTCTTCTTTTTCAGTTCCAAGGTGTTGATGGCATGGTTGGAAAAAGGGGTTAGCACATATTCACAGAAACGTTGATCATTTTTTAAATTCGCCTGCAAATGTTCGAGCAAATCATTTTCCCTCTTTTGGAAGGAAACTATATTTTGTGATGTTTCCCAGGCTTCAGTAACTAGCTGCATTCTTTTCTTGATGTTATTGTCTACAAGGGCTCTAGAAGATGCAAGGATGGTAGAGGATACTTTCATCTTGGTTGCAGTGGTAGCAGGCAGGTTTTTTGCTAAAGGACTGGCAAATTTTGGGGTAGCAATGAAAGCCTCCTCAAGTTCCTTGAGGTGGTCTTTCAGTCTGGCATTTTCTGCTTCAATTCCTCCATTGGAATCATCAAGAGCATCACCAGTTACTAGGTGAAATAGGGATATTTGGGATGACCGCATTTTCCTAAATTTAATCTCTGTGTGAGATTTTCCTTTCCTAGTTGTTACATCTCTCTTTTCAATGACCATATTTTTAGATTGGTTGTCAAAAAAAGTGCTCTGGAATACAAAGGATTCATCTTCGTCAAAAATGTTGGTCTCAACTATTTCCATTGTGAACGGACCAAATTTGTGCATGTGCTCAGTTTAAATTTCAAGTTGCAACTGTTCACTTTCAATTTCAAGTTTTCTCGCCTGCCCTACATTGTTTTTCCTCTTCTCCGTCAGTGGAATTTTGTGAGAACTATCAATTTTTAGGCGAGGAGGGTTCTTATCTCCTCCTCGGTTTGAATATTTCTGGGTTTCTTTCTTACTGGGGTGGGATGTTGAAGTGATGCTCCATGATGTCGTTCTCTTGGGAGTGTTGGCAGGGGACTAGCCACTCTTCTCACTGGATACTTTTCCTTGTTGTATGTACAATTCAGTCGTGCTTTGCAATGTCTCTACGTCACAATCGCTAGAAGCAGGATTGTTGTCGTCACTGTCCATGTCTTCGATCAGGTGTCTATGGATAAAAGAGATACTAAATCCAACTGCTAGTAAATGTTCTCGAAAAATCCCATTAGGGTCGAACCCTTTTAGCCTTTCAGCATATGTTAGGTTCAATTTCTTGAAATGGTCGGCAAATTCGTCAATATTATTGACATTTCTGCACACGAATTCCCCGACTTTCCAGGGCAGAGGAATGAACTGTTTTTTTTTCTTGTCATGGAACAAATGCAACCAGTGGTTGTATTGCCTTTTTATTTATGCAACAAACATCTTGCCCATGATGTGGCATGGAAGGAAAGAAGGATTTTCCTTGGAGCCAAAGACCATTAGTACATTGTGATTTTCCTTTTGTTCAAGTGTGCCCTTCCCTTTCAAAAACTTGGTTGCCTAGCCATAGATCCTTGGAGCATCCTTCCCTAATAATAAATATTTTAAAACTGAGACAAAGTCATTAAAAACTTCATAAAAACAATGGGAGGCCTTTTGCCTCCACAGGGCTTGGTACCAGAATATTACTGGGTCGAATCGATAGTTTATTTTCTTGGAGAGAGACAATTTTGGAAACTGACAGCAATGCACTATTGCAAAAATCAAGTAGGATGACATATAAAATTTATTCGATTCTTTGAATCGTGACAACTGGGAACAAATATCAATGGAAATTAGCTTCCCCCAATCGAAAATGAATTGTTCCTTGATTGTGAAGTACAAAATATAAATAATTATATGGGAAATGCTTGTCATGGATGCTTGTCCCATTATTCTTGTAAACAACCAAGCAATTTCCCGGAATGGATTTCTAAAGGAACTTACCTGCAACTTTGTGATATCTTCATAAACTGATGTCAGGTCTTCAAGGAACTCGGCTAAGATGTCCAACCCATTATCATGTTTATCTAAGAACTGCTTCCAATCTTTTCCTCTGAAGGTCAATGTTGGATCCAAAAATTTTAACATATTGTGGAAGACCTGAGGTGACAAAGAAACAGGAGAATGGTCACGCAGTGGAATAATTCTTTGGCTTGGAATATATTTTTCGACGCACCAAGAGACCAGCTCCTTACTGTCAAAAACCTCAAGGACGCAGCCTGCACAAGTGATTCTAGAGGTCCAAATCACTTCATTTTGGGCGGAATGGGATGAATAGTAAAAGTATGCCCTAGACCACTGGAAGTTCTGGTCTTGATGTCCAAAGATATTTATTGTATCTCCACAAAACTGTTGTCGACCTACTACCATAAGTTTACAAGAAAGTTTGTTTTCTTGAGACGATGAATGAAATGAAATGTTTGAAGGGATAATATAATGATGCGAAAATCTTGGTCCAATGCATGTGAATGGGAGATCTCCTCGAGACTTTCTCTCATTAATGAAAACCTCGATGGTTGTTGCATGATGCATTGTTAACATTAAACACTAGTAATTGCATACATAGAAATGCAAACATGGCGGATACGACAATGAGTGATTAAGCATCGTATATTTCTTGAATGGGCCAATGCGACAACCCATGTTTGAGATGAACAATCGAAAGGGACAATACAACTCTCCGCAAATCTTTGTTTAATGTGTAATAATGGGAGATCTCCTCGAGCATTTCTCTCATTAATGACAATGTTGACGGTTCCTGCATGGTCAATTGTTAGCATGAAAGGTTTCTAATTGCATACTAAGAAAGAAGTACAGAGGTTGCGGGGATGGGAAAAAGCAGCTTCAAAATAGGGTTACAAGGTACAAATGTTTGAGGTGAGGGCGCGAGGGTCAAATTATATGTCTAGGAACTTTTTGAGTGCAATATGCATAACACCGAAGAGGGTATGATAGGACAGTCCAGAGGGAAATTTGTATATGACTAGTAAGAGCATAACTAATGTATATTAGGAAGGATAGGAAGTTAGTGGGGATGGAAGGAAGCGACAGATACTTTGAAACATTTGTAAGTCATGGTAGAGTGAAGCTTGCGAGTTTGAGGATTCTGTGGTGGAATTGTAGATCATGGAAGTTTTGAGTGCACAATGTATATCACAGAACAAGAAGCATCAGATTTCAAAAGAGCCAACCTGGCAACCGCGGCCATAAAATTAGCTAAGTATGGAAAGGAACAATGGTCGGTTGGATTCCTCATGTGAGGATATAGATGGAGATGAAGATCTGTCAGCCCACCAACACTAGAACCCGCGATCATATAAAAGCAACTAAGTATATAACCAGAAAATGATAATACATGGGAAGAAGAAAAGGGGAAAAGGGCTAAGGAGTCTGCGGTGGAATTGTAAATTACAGAAATTTTGATTGAAAGATGTATATCATGGAACAAGAAGAAGTAGAGTTCGAATGCACCAACCCAAAACAATGACTAATAATTGGAGATTTCATGAACCCGTCAACACGAGGATCCAAAATAGGCTGACAAGGTCTCCCCAAAATATGTGAGGCCCCGACGATCAAATTGTATCACTCGAAACATTTGAATGCATAATCTGTAACATGAAGGAGGGGACGATGTCAAAACTTGGTAGTCAATTTGTATATTGTGGAGGGTCGGATGCCAACTATTTTGTACCAGTGTGTGCAGTTATCACTAATAAGAGCATAACTAATGTATATTAGGAAGGACAAGAAGTTAGTGGGGATGGAAGGCAACGACATATACTTTGAAACATTTTTGAACCATGGTAGAGTGAAGCTTGTGAGTTCGAGGAGTCTTCGGTGGAATTGTAGATCACAGAAGTTTTGAGTGCAAGATGTATATCATGGAACAAGAAGCAGCAAAGTTCGAAAGTGCCAACTAGAAAACCACAGCCATAAAATTGGCTAAGTATGGAAAGAAACAATGGTTGATCGGATTCATCATGTGAGGATATAGATGGAGATAAAGATATGTCAACCCACCAACTTTGGAACCCGCTATCATAGAAATGTGACTAAGTATATAACCAGAAAGTGATAAGACACGGGAAGAAGAAAAGGGAAAAAGGGCTAAGGATTCTGTGATGGAATTGTAGATCATAGAAATTTTGAGTAAAATATGTATATCATGGAACAAAAAGTAGCAGAGTTTGAAAGCGCCAACCCAAAAAAGTGACTAAGAATTGGAGATTTCGTGAACACGTCAACACGAGGATGCAAAATAAGGTGACAAGGTCTCCCCAGAAGACATGAGGCCCTGACGGTCAAATTGTATCACTAGGAACATTTGAATGCATAATCTCTAACATGAAAGAGGGGACAATGTCGGAACTCGATAGTCAATTTGTATATTGTGGAGGGTCGGATGCCAACTATTTTGTACCATTCTATTCAAATGTCACTAGTAAGAGCATAACTAATGTATATTAGGAAGGACAGGAAGTTAGTGGGGATCGAAGGCATCGATAGATACTTTGAAACATTTGTGAACCATGGTAGAGTGAAGCTTGCGAGTTCGAGGAGTCCATGGTGGAATTGTAGATGACATAAGTTTTGAGTGCACGATGTATATCACAGAACAAGAAGCAGCAAAGTTCAAAAGTGCCAACCCGACAACCGCGGCCATAAAATTGGCTAAGTATGGAAAGGAACAACAGTCGGTTAGATTCGTCATGTGAGAATATAGATGGAGATGAAGATATGTCATCTCGCCAACGCTGGAACCCACAATCATAGAAAGGTGACTAAGTATATAACCAGAAAGCGATAATACACGGGAAGAAGAAAAAGGAAAAAGGGTTGATTGTGCAGTGGAATTGTAGATCACGGAAATTTTGAGTGCAAGATGTATATCATGGAGCAAGAACCAGCAGAGTTCGAAAGTGCCAAACCGAAATAGTGACCAAGAATTGGACATTTTGTGAACCCGTCAACATGAGGATCCAAAACAGGATGAAAAGGTCTCTCCATAAAACGTGAGGCCCCGACGTTCAAATTGTATCACTCAAAACATTTGAATGCATAATCTGTAACATGGAAGAGAGGACGATGTCAAAATCCGATAGTCAATTTGTAAATTGCGGAGGGTCTGATGCCAACTGTTTCGTACCAGTGTGTCCAGTTGTCACTAGTAAGAGAATAACTAATGTATATTAGGAAGTACATCAAGTTAGTGGGGATGGAAGGTATCAACGGATACTTTAAAACATTTGTGAGTCGTGGTAGAGTGAAGCTTGCAAGTTCGAGGAGTCCACGGTGGAATTGTAGATCACAAAAGTTTTGAGTGCACGATGTATAACACGGAACAAGAAGCAATAGAATTTGAAAGCGCCAACCCAACAACCACAGACATAAAACTGGCAAGTATGAAAAGGAACAATGGTCAGTTGGATTCGTCATGTGAGGATATAGACTGATATGGAGATATGTCAGCCCGCCAACGCTAGAAGCCGCGATCATAGAAAGGCCACTAAGTAAATAACCAGAAAGTGATAATACACAGGAAGAATAAAAGGGAAAAAGGACTAAGGAGTCTGTGGTGGAATTGTAGATCATAGAAGTTTTGAGTGCAAGATGTATATCATGGAACAAGAAGAAGTAGAGTTCGAAAGCGCCAACCTGGCAACCGCGGGCATAAAATTGGCTAAGTATGAAAATGAAAAATGGTTGGTCAGATTCGTCATGTGAGGATATATATGTATATGAAGATATGTCAGCCTGCCAACGCTGGAACCTGCGATTATATAAAGGCAACTAAGTATATAACTAGAAAGCGATAATACATGGGAAGAAGACAAGGGAAAAAGGGCCAAGTATCTCACAGAAGAACATCTATTGTTCGTTTATTAATGAAAATCCTTTCGAACCCCTGGTGAGTTCTCACTAGTAAAGGCATAAATTTCATATCATGAAAGTTCTTTGGATGCAATATGTATATGTCGGAACAAGGGACATAAGTGTTGGATACCGCGAACAGGGGACATAAGTGATGGATATCGCAAATCACAGAACAAGAAGCAACAGAGTTCGAAAGTGCCAACCCAGTAACCGCGACCATAAAATTGGCTAAGTATGGAAAGGAACAACAGTCGGTCGGATTCTTCATGTGAGGATATAAACGAAGATGAAGATATTTTAGCCCACCAACGCTGGAACCCGTAATCATAGAAACATGACTAAGTAAATAAACAAAAAGGGATAATATGTGGGAAGAAGAAAAGGAAAAAAGGACTAAAGAGTCTATGGTGGAATTGTAGATCACATAAATTTTGAGTGCAAGATGTATATCACGGAACAAGAAGCAACAGAGTTCGAAAGTGCCAACACGGCAACCGTGGGCATAAAATTGGATAGGTATGGAAAGGAACATCGGTCGATCGGATTCATCATGTGAGGATATAGATGGAGATGAAGATATGTCATCTCACCAATGTTGAAACCCGCGATCATAGAAAGGCGACTAAGTATATAACTAGAAAGTGATAATACACGGGAAGAAGATAAGGGAATAAGGGATAAGTATCTCACAGAAGAACATCTATTGTTCGCTTATTAATGCAAATACTTTCGAACCCCTGGTGAGTTCTCACTAGTAAAGGCATAAATTGCAGATCATGGAAGTTCTTTGGGTGCAAGATGTATATGACAGAACAGGGGACATAGGTGTTGGATATCGCAAACCTGGGACTTGATGATCAGATAATTGGCTAAGTATTGAAAGGGACCGCGGTCGATCGGGATCATGGTGTGAAGATATAGATAAAGAGTTTCCAATTTGTGAATCCATGAGGTCGTGATCATGCTCGAAATAAATATAGAACCACAAAGGGATAATAGAGGGGGCGGAAAAAGGAAAATTAAGAGGTTTTATACATTCCTGTGGACAAATTGTGTAATGCGGAACTCCGGGCACTGTTTGCATCTCGCGGAAGATTTGAAACACAATTTTGAGGTCATCAATGTGGGAACCCACAATCGAAAAAGTGTGCAAGTATGGAACACGGAAATGCTGGTCGGGACTTGTTTTCACTAATATATTGAAATTTGTAATAGCTTTTCCATTACCTGGCAAGATCTTCTTTGCATGTTTCTGGGCAAGTTCTGTAGGGATGGTTGGTTGTCGAGAATTTTTCTTATTAATGATGATTTTTACAATTGTTGTATGATGTCATTTTAGTATTAAACCTTTGTTGTTGCATATTTGGAAAGAAGTATGAGGATGGGCAGAACATGAAATAGTGACTAGGAGTTGGAGTTTTTGTGAACCCACCAACGCAAGGATCCAAAATAGGGTGACAAGGTTTCCCCAGAAGACGCGAGGCCCCGACGGCCAAATTGTATAGCTCATAAAATTTGAATGCATAATGTGTAACACAGAAGAGGGGATGATGTCGGAGTTCGATAGTCAATTTGTATATGGTGGAGGAGTGGGTGTCAATTATTTCGTACCAATGTGTCCAGTTGTCACTAGTGAGAGCATAGTTAATGTATATTAGGAAGGATGAAAAGTTGGTGGGGATGGAAGGAAACGACAAATACTTTGATTGGAATTGTAGATCACGGATGTTTTGAGTGCAATATGTATATCACGGAACAATAAACAGTTGAGTTCATAAGTGCCAACCTGGTAACCGCAGCCATAAAATTGGCTAATTATGGAAAGGAACATTGGTCGGTTGGATTTGTCATGTGAATATATAGATGGATATGAAGACATGTCATCCTGCCAACCCTGGAACCAGATATCATAGAAAGGAGACTAAGTATATATCTGGCAAGCGATAACGGACGGGAAGAAGAAAAGGTGAGTTCATATGCGGCAACTTGACAACCGTGGCCATAAAATTGACTAAGTATGGAAAGGAACAACGATTGGTCGGATTTGTCATGTGAGGATATAGATGGATATGAAGATATGTCAGCCCACCAACCCTGCAACCCGCGATCATAGAAAGAAGACTAAGTATATAACTAGAAAGTGATAATGGACAGGAAGAAGAAAAGAGGAAAGGGCTAAGTATCTGACAGTAGAAAATCCATTTTTCCGTTTATTAATGCCAATGTTTTTGAACCCCTGCTGGGTTCTCACTAGTAAAAGCATAAACTGCAGATCACATAATTTATTTGGCTACAAGATGTATATGACAGAACAGGGGACATAGGTGTTGGATACCACAAACTCGGGACCTGGTGGCCAGATAATTGGCTAAGTATTGGCCAGAAGAAATTTTTTATATTTATTTCAATAGTATTCATACTAATATATATTAATGGATTATTTTTGTTTCAAATGAAAATCATCTCCCAATTTGCAGGATGTTGTTCGATTCACAAATTTCATTGAAACCACAGAAGTTTTGGCTGCAAGATGTATATAACGCAACAAGAAGAAGTAGAGTTCGAAAGCGCCAACCCAGAAACTGAGGCCATAAAATTGGCTAAGTATGGAAAGGAAAAATGGTCGGTCAGATTCATCATGTGAGAATATAGATGGAGATGAAGATATGTCAACCCACCAACCTTGGAACCTGTGATCATAGAAAGGAGACTATGTATATAAATAGAAAGAGATAATAGACGAGAAGAAGAAAAGGGGAAAAAGAGCTAAGTATCTCACGGAAGAAAATCTATTGTTCCTTTATTAATGCTAAGATTTTCAAACCCCTGGTGAGTTATCACTAGTTAAAGCATAAATTGTAGATCACGAAAGTTCTTTGGCCACAAGATGTATATGACGGAACATGGGACATAGTTGTTGGATATCACAAACCCAGGGCCCAGTGGCCAAAAGCTGAGTTATCACTAGTTAAAGCATAAATTGTAGATCACGAAAGTTCTTTGGCTGTAATATGTATATGACGAAGCAAGGGACATAGTTGTTGAATACCACAAACCCGGGACCCAGTGACCAGATAATTGGCTAAGTTTTGGCTAAGAGGAATTTTTTATATTTATTCCAATAGTACCCATATTAGTATATATGCAGAGATATTATCAAATAGAATAAGTTGCAATATATGCAAGAAATTAAATAGGAACATGGCATCAACACTTGAGTCTCCTTGTTGTAATTCATTAATTCATTCTATTTACGAGACTCGAAGAATGTAAGTAGAACAGGTCCTCCAATTTCTTTCTTTAAGTATAGGTTCGACGCCACATAAGTATGGCCTATGAAAAATTATTCTTCCATGTAAAATGTAAGCAATAGACAGAGTAGCCTTTATTTAAATTGAAGTACTGGGCAGCATAAAGAAAATATTTTCGTCCATGTTTAACAATAGACAGGAAAAAAGTTACAAAATAAAATGAAAAGCAATACTAGATATTGTAAAACACCATAAAAAAAACTGCAAATATTCTATATTCAAATAAGATGGGTTGAAAAATACATCAGAGATTATTTTCCACAATGATTGTTATTTGTCCTTCCGCCGACCAATAAAAAATATGTACAATGATGAACCTTGTTGACAATCTTCTTGACGATCAAATCCTTTATTCGTAAAAAACAACGAGTTGAATATTAATTTCGGGTCTTGGACTTAATTGGTGCTGCCAACTAGGTCTATCCTAGTTTTTTTAATAGCTTGTCTCTTCTAGATATGGCATGCTTGCATTGGCTGGTTATTCAATATTCCATTCTTTGTTAAGTATTAATTTCCCTCTGTCGTCGAAAACTTGGGGTTTAAGGTGTTTTCCTTGTAATGTTCCTGACCATTGACATCCGAGACAACTCAGAAATTCCATTAAGGCCCAATTCAAAGTAGAGGGAGTTGTTTTATGTGACATCATTTATGGGACATAAAAAAATTTCAAGTATGTTGTGATTGTTATTCTCCCTGTATTTGATCATCTGTTTGGTTGAAAAGCCTGCCTGAATATTTGTATGTTGAACTTCTTTGTTTTATTACATTAAATTGGAAGGAACATCCAATCCAGTTGAAAAATGTTCTTTTGTTGAAGTACATGACTTCATCCAGCAGCACAGGTCTGGAAAGTGTATCAAATGTTGCAGATCACATCAGCAAAGGTCTTCCAAGTGTATCAAATGTTGCAGATTGCATCATAATATATGTTTCGTCATAGTGGTGGTAGACATGGCGGCCCATAGAAAGGTCTGGAATGTTTAGAGGTGACGCCAAATATGTGGAGTCTTTAACTACATCCATAGGAAAACAAACAAACTTTGACAAAGGACATGGCTTTCTGTCAAGTCTGTTACCACACCCAGAAGTAGCTCAGCAAACTTTGAAATAGAAACTTATGTAGTTATAATATGTCGTTTTATCCACCCATACAGTTTTTTTTACCTTCTTATGGGTACATTCGTGAATGGAGTAACATTTCACATCATTTACAAACATCACAGACCATTTTCCAAGCCACGGTAAGCATGACGCCGCTGACAAAGACAAATTCTTGTGTGCTCTACAAAATTCGATACACTTGCCAAATCTGTGTTGTTGGAAGAAAATATATACTTCAACGAAGAAGTATTATGCACGTGACCTGAAAATCCATTCCAACTCCTAGAAATAGAACAAATAAGATCAACAAACAAATATCTAGGCAGGATTTTCAACCAACCAAAGCATCGAATACAGGGAGAACACCAACCAGAAGATACTTGCTCTTTTTTTTCCCCCATGTCTGAGTTTTTGTTGGATAACAAAGTTTATTTTGGTTCAAAGCTCACGTCACATAAAACCAATCTCTCTTCTTTCATTTGGGCCTCAATCAGATCTCTAAGTTGTCTTACATGTCCATGACCAGGAACATTAGAACGAAGGAACCCTAAATCCCAACTCTTTGATGATAGAGAGAAATGGAAATAAGTATTTAAAAGCAACACTGGAGGATTATAGTATGATATTTTGTAGATTTCGAGTTAATTCATTTTAATGAAAGATGCTCTCGATATTTTTCACTTATTAATGCCAATCTTTTCGAATATGTACACTGAATAGTGAATAATAACACATATTGCATTTCCATATTCAAGCAGATTCTCAAATTTGACATCTAACATATGCAGAATATTAAAGAGGGACATGAATTCAAGGCCTATGTGGGTGACACACTAGTGGATGATAGCGAGGTAGTACATTATTGCACTGTTATGATGATGAAGGCTTTAAAAAACTAAAAGAGCCAATTTTTTTATTTTTTTTTGCAAATTCAAAATGCAAGCAAAATAAATTACCAGATCCCATAATATTTGCCTGTCAATTCATTTTAATGGGAGATGTCCTCGATATTCTCGCTTATTAAAGCCAATATTTTTTAACCTATCTAGTTGGTTGTGACTTTTGAAAACATAATTAATGTGTATTGGGAAGGGTCGAAGGTAGCGGGGATGGAGGGGAGCGACAAATGCTTTTAAACTTTTCTAAACCCGGAAAGGCGTCAACCCGCCAAACTTTGAAAACTTGACTAAGTATAGAAAGGTGGGTTGGATAGAAAAAATCATTGTAGGTAGAGGCATGGTTGCGAGTTCGATGAGTGTGGGGTCAAATTGTGGAGCATGAAAGTTGAAGGTGCAATATGTATACACTGAACACGAGCTACCATAGTTCGATAGCACCTATCCGCGAAGCCGCGTTCATAAAATTGGCTAAGTATGCAATCGAACGATGGTCGATCGAAATCTTGATGTGAAGATATAGATGGAGATAACGATTTTTCAGTTCACCACATCAGGAACCTGCGAGAAAAGAAATGTGAGAAAGTATAGAACCAGAAACACATAATAGAGCGGAAGAACAAAAGGTAAAAAACAGGAAACTTTACAAGAGGAAAAAAAAAAGAGAGAACAACTATATCGCTTAGACAACAAAACTTGCTATCATAAATATGAAACCATAGTAAGAAAAACCATGGAAAAACCATCGCCAACTATGAAATATAGTTGGAGGCCAAAAAACTCTAGTTGAATGCGTAAGAGATGCAATTTACATCGACTGCAAAATTTTGTATGTTATTTTATCTTAATAGTATTTTATGGGGAGTCAACTGCGAAAGAATGTAACAACAAATCCAACTGTGGATGCAACACCCCGAAATTGAAAACCTCAGGCAAACAAGAGAAAGAAGCAAATAACAACCCAATTAAGAAGCACCAAAAGGCCCAACTGCAGTCGCAGGACCCGAACCCTGCAAAGTCGAATCAAACAACAATAAACAACATCTAGCGAACAAAGAAGAAAGCAACAAACAGTACACCAAGAATGTCGCAGTTCCAATCACAATTGCAGAACCCCAAACACACAAACTGCAACAATACGAACATGCAAACAAGAACAACAACAACAAGAAAATAATAAATCAGTGGAGATGCAAGAAGAAAGCATGAACCAGTGAACCAACAATGTCGATGAAGCACAATATTTTGGAAATTGAATGCAGAGAACATTGCATATAAAATAAAAAAGTGGAAGAAAATGTGTTGTAACAATCCTACTAAGTAAACATTCAACACTTCCAAGCCTGTTAGGTAAAAATTTAAGTCTATCAGAAATGCTCTGTAAACATTTAAGAAAAAATTCAATGTGGCAAGTCTTTGACGTACCAATTTTTTTTTATTATAATTATTTATGTAACAATAGTTCGAACAGTAGAGAATGCATTCGAAGGACAAACTTTGGATATGCCAACATATCAAACATTGGCATAAATTTAGCTAGAAGAAAATGCTAAGACAAACATTCGAACTAATGCTAGCATTAATCCACCTTCAAGAAATACATAGGAAAAATATATGATTCAAAAATACTGTACACAATAAAAAAGTTTGGATATGCTAACATATAAAAATTGGGAATAGCGAAGCCGAAAATAAGACCTCCAATCTGTTATCCAATCAGATCACTACATATATGGTACTTTTTAGTATATAAAAATCAATGTTTTTAGTTACCTAGATCCAACAATAGAGATTATGCAAATATTTGTGGTCAAAGGACAAAATAATATGAAGTCAATGAATTATCGATCGCTATAGTCCCTCTATGCCTACGACAGGGACTAATAAAGTCCATATCAGTTCAGAATATTTATATATCAAAAACATAAAATAGATCAATCCCCATGATCTCAGTATCATCAAACTAATAAAAGGATGGATGTGCATAATCAAAAGTATGACCCTCCTCCGCAAAAATCTTCGATTGACCAAACAACAAACAAACCAACTTTGGAGAGTTCATATAACAACATTTTCTTTTCTCTAAAGACATTATCAAAGGAGATGGGATTAAAAACCAATTTTGAATCTCATCGAGAATGGCCCTTAGCATAAAACTACCCATATTTATTTTTCCCTCCATCCATTTAATCACTACCCGAGAGTAACAAAGGGGAGGAATAGAATACGGGTCCACTTGACTTAACTATATGTGTCTGTATATTGTAGGACGTGTTGCTACAAAGGGCATACTATTAGGTGGGGTTTCATTCAAAGCCCTACCCCATATTGTTGCCTTTCTCCTCTATGTGTAAGTAAGTTACTCTAAATGAAGTGGTTCTCCCAACCAATCCATCTGTCTCTTCAAAGAGGGAGGCTCTCTTACTGTACTGATAGTAGGAAAACTTTTATTTTGATTACACCTTTTTTAGCTACTAGTATAAGTGATACTTTAGGTTGATTGTGTGCCTTGACCCATTTCATTTTTAAATTTTAACATGTGAGTTTGGAAAATAAACTAATATTCCAACTCCACATACCTCTGTGGGTCCCCTTGTGTCGCACCATAAAAATAAATCTATGCATCAATCCAATCTATGTTTTCTATCAAGATCTACCTTGGAGTATTTTCTCCTTTGTGTTGTTTAAAACTACTAAGAATGATCATGATTTGCATTGCACACTGAATAGGTAAAATGAATCTATCTTCAAACAAGTTTTAATTCCTTGTGAGCCATATTCCCCATGCAATTATTAATGGAAACACTTTAACTCCTTTGATAGATGAATTCACACACCAGGTATTTAGGCTTTCCTCAATCGATAGAACCCCATATACATTGTTAATCCTAAAATAAATTTTACTTCCTTCCAAACCTTCTCATAATATACATAGACCGTCAATACATGTTGGATCGATTCTTCATTCTCCTTACACAATAATCATATACGAGGACCATGCCAACTTACTTTTTTCAAACTATTTCATGTTAAAACCTTATTTTTAAGGGCCAACCACATAAAAATATAGGATTTTAAGGGACACTTGAACTTATAAACCTTCTTCCACCACCAAACTAGTTATCCTATATCTTCTCCCTCATAGTAAGCCTTGTGTCCAAGATTTGGACCATATAATCTTGTATAAGGATTCTTTGACTAGAGTAATCTATCATTAATATATTTTATCTTTACATGAATAGTCCCAAGCTTGACCAGATATCCTTCCCACAACAAAGCATGTTCATCTCATTGAATTCCATTCGTGTCTCCATATAGTAATATTATTTGGATATGCCATCTGGGAAATATTAAAATACCTATTCCTAAGTATAAAAATTAGGTTTTCTAGTATTTTTTATCTTTCACGACAACCAACCCATAGGTATTCACCAAGTATAACTCTATTACCATCCTCCACTTTCTAGATAATCCACCTTCTAACTTATGAAGAAGATAATATTGTTACCTTGCAAATAATTCGTAGACTGTGACAATTACTCATTGGGAATATTAACCAATCCTCTATTATTGGTGGCTCAATACACTTATGTGTAACCACTTGACACCAAAATTGTTGACCATATATTGAATTCTAAATACTTTCGTTGCTAAATCTTTGGAAAAGTGGATGATATTTTTTAGTCCCCACCCTCTCATCTCTTTTGGCACTACCACCCTTTGCCATTTTACTAAAGGAATACCCTTATTTTCTTTACTTCCTGACCATAAGAATCTATCACTAATTTTTCTAATATTTTATAGTGCTCCCTTTAGAATGAAGTCTAGGGTCATCTAATGAACATGAATGGATTCAATTACATACTTCACTAAGACTAATATCCCCCCCTAGGGAACCAATAGTTACACTATACTATGAGTCTCTTTTCAACTTTTTCAATTAACCAACCTTGATCTTTTTTCCCATATTCATTGGTATTTATGTAAAAACCCAAATGTTTCAAGATATTTTGCATCTCAATCTACTAATGTGGGAAACATTTAGCAAACAATTGTATATCCTCATCATTTACACCCATATATGAGACAAATGAATTACTTGCATTAATATTCATACATGTGGTAGTACAATACATGTCAAGGATCTCCTTGAACTTTATTGTATCTCTTCTTGTTTCATTACAAAAAAAAGATAAAAATACCATCTACAAATAACAATTGGGGAAAATACAACATTCTTCCAATTTTTATGCCCTTAAAGGAATAGGTTCCCTTTGCCTCAATCAAACATCTACTTAAGCCTTCACTAATAATACTAAATAATAAAGGTGATAGTGAGAAGCCCTACCTCAATTCTCTTCCAAGCCTAAAAAATTCTAAGGCAAATCCATTGATCAATATTGAGAAACACACCCAAATGAATTAGCATTAACCTCAAGTATAACCAACTTGCCTAATCATTTTCTTTTGATAAGTCTATTTTAATCACCATAGTTAACAATCTCTTTGTTTTTATGGAGTGGATACCCTCCCAGGTTACCCCTATCACCTCATGAATTTGTCTTCCAAATAAAAATTCAAATTGCTCATGTGATATTACTTCTAATCATAACTTCTTAACCCTCAATGCTATTATCTTATCCATAATCTTATAAATGCAATTACATAATGAAATGGGCCTATTCACCAGTATTTTCCCCAAAGTTTTGGATTCCTCTATTACCATCATTACCTCATATAATTAAATAAAATCCTCTACCATCCAACCATCAGACTCCAAACTCTTATCTTTTGGGAAGATATGAATAACCTCTTGCAAATCATACTTTGAGACTTCCTCCACTAGCCTCACATTATCTTCTTCATTCGCAAAACTAGGAGAAAAAAATGTCATTCTGTCCACCCCAAAAATAGTAACTCTACTTTCTGCTTTATAAATCTCACCAAAATGTTACACCTAATCTCTAGATACAATGTATTTGAAATTGTTAACAACATCATGATCATTCCTTATGACCTTCCAAGTTGTTTTGGCATCATTTCTATGATTTCCATATGAATTAATGAACTTGGTGTTTTCATCTCCTTTGCAAGCTAGAGATCTCTACTCTTCAACCTCCAATATGCCTCTCCATTTTCCAAGAGTTTTGTTTTCCTCTAATATAGGAGACTTGTTGGAAATATTGTTGCCATTGATTTCAAAGATAGGGAGAGACTACAAATATCCAAGATAAAGATTGCCAGATAGAGATTGTTGGAAATATTGTTTTTGTATTTTTTATGCTCAGTTTGGATACCCTATATTTGAAGGAATTTTTACTCTAAATACCTATCTCAAATGGGAGCATATATTATATGGTTGGAAATATTATTTTGATACCTTTCCAATAGTATATGGCACTCTCTCTAACTCATTAGGAATGGGGAGATATGAATTTTTTTGTCAGAAAACCTAGTCAAAAAGTGTAGGTCAGCCCAACAAGTCTTTATAGGTCATCCCTAAATGTGAGCATGAAAACACTATAAATATTGGATAGATGTTCATATTTGAAGATTATACAAGAAAGAAGATCAATTTTTAGTTGCKCAAAAGAGATATGAGGTGTGCAAGATAAGTTGGAGAGTATTCTTAGGGTCTAAAGGTGTGCAAGATAAGTTGGAGAGTATTCTTAGGGTCTAAAGGTGTGCAAGAAGAGTTTATTGGAGTTTTAAGGGTGCGCTATGAAGTACTAAGGCCTATGATGATGCAAAGTGATATTTTTTTTATTTTGTGATATTGTAGTCTAGGAATATATTATGGGAATGATGCTACGAGGTTCACTAGGGCATGAAGGCTAAATCTGACTAGGGTTTGAATCTATGTCTGGGTTTGAAGCAAAGAGAGGTGTTGGAGAATGAAAGCTAAGGGTGTGACGATGCTATGAAATATATGAAGTATGAAGCAAGCAAGTTAAGTCATAATTATTCTATGTATGAAGATATTAGGATGGTGTCTATACAATTCTTACTGATTTGGTGCTCATCTGAGGAGATTGGTGTCTCTAGTAAGTTGGTGCCTACACAATATATTTCTCTTTTGGTGATCAACTGAGGAGATTGGTATCTCTAGTAGGTTGGTTCCTACACAATATCTTGTTGATTTTGTGCTCAGCTAAGGATATTTGTGTCTCTAGTAGGATGTTTCCTACAAGATTTGAAATAGTAGGTTGGTGCCTACAGACATTTATAAAGATAAGTTTTTTTGGTTTTCTCCTACAAGGGTTTCCAAGTTAAACTTTGTGTACCGTTATTTGAGTTTACATGCATTTATTGTTTTAAATTTAATGAATGGTTTATGTATTACCAATTAAAGTAAAAAGTATATTATACTAATTCACCCCTTCTCTTAGTACAAGCATACGTTCAACAATTGGTATCATAGTGGGTTCCTTCAGAAACAATTTTACCACTAGAAGGAAAATCTCGAGCACATATGGATTGTATGGAAAGTCTCCCTACAAACAGAGACTCTTTTTTCTATGGAACAAACTATGAACCATGGATTATAAGAATGAAGACATATTTGATGGCCCTTGGGTTTAGTATCTAGGAATCATTCATAACAGGTTATACAAATGAAGCTGGGAAGGAGGCAAGTGAATAGAATGAAAAATTAATAGATGTTCTTAAGTGGTTTATCAGATTCTCAGTCTGTCAAGGTAATGAAGTGTACATCAACTAAACAGATTTGGTACAAACTACAAAACATTTATGAAGAGAGATCTAGTGATTGTTCTAGCTATGAATTAGAGATTGAAGAAGCACAATTTGTGATAAAGTTAAAAGGAGGACCTAAAAAATACAAAGAAAGGGAAGACAATGATGATGAAGAAGGATATCTCTCCATAACCATGAAAAAGAAACTTGTTGATGAATAAAATGAAGATAATCATAAACAAAATCCATATTCAGAGGAAGTGAATTTTGAAGCAGAAATCGTTCATGCCTTAGAAGAAATAGACAGACTCGGGGGAAAGAATATAAAGCAAAAGGAGAAATTGTAGAAACATGAAAATAAGGATCATGATCTTGAAGAAACATAGAAGACAATTTTCATCTTGAAGACTCAACTAGAAGAGGCAAAAAAGATAGAAGTGGTGAGGAGCTAGCTGAAAGAAAAGGAAGGAAATTGTGAGAAGCTAGAAGCTGAAATAGTTTCCTTAAGAAAGGAACTAGAGAAAACAAATGATCAATTAAATAGAAGCTTGAAGTTTGGAAAGAGTATTGAAATATTAGATAATATTCTTAGTTTCCAAAGGTCACCATTCATCAATATAGGTCTTGGATACAACGAAATAAAAACACCCTCGAGGGAGATGCAAGCACCAAGGTCACAAAGCCATCAAAAAAGTAAAATGAAGGAAAGCCTAATAGCTATGATAACATTCTCAAAAGGTCCATAAACAATGAAAGAAACAATAGGAAAGGAAATTATGATCAACAGACACATGATTATTCTCACAAGAACAACAAGAATGAGTTCAAAAGAGTTGTTCCACCAAGAAGGCATTTCACAACTTGGTATCAAAATATCTTCCTTGGCTACTATTTTTCTTGCAATAATTTTGGTCATAAATAAATAGATTGTAGATCTTATACAAGAAGTGACCATGTGAGAAACAGAAACACGGATCCTTACAGGACCTCAAAGGATGATTATGTGAGAAAAACAACCAAAATTTATCATGGGTTTGCTAACAAAAATTACAATTCATTTTCTCCTCTACTTGATTACGATACTAAATGTTATAAGTGTAATAACTATGGGCACATATCATGTGACTTTATAAGTAGCATAATAAAGTATCCTAAACAAAACAGGGAAGAAGATGTTCTTACCAAGCATAGAAAAGAATACACAAGGGTGTGGAAAAGGAAGCAAGAAGAACCAAAGAAGGAAGAATGTAGACTTGCAATGTATGTTAAAGATAAAGGAAGCCAATGGTATATTGATAATGGATGTTCAAAACACATGATAGGGTATCAAAAAAAAATTATCATCCTAAAGTAAGAAAAAGGAGGCAACATTACCTTTGGGTATAATGCTTCTACAAGGATAGTTGGAAAATTTACCATTAGTCTTGATAATGGAAAGACTAAAACAAAAAAGTTCTTATATGTTGAAGGGTTAAAAAACAATCTTCTAAGTGTCATTCAAATTTGTGATCAAGGTTACAACCTCAAATTTTATTCTAAAGGATGTGAAATAAGGAAAGTAGGTTCAAGAATATTAGTGGCAAATGAAAACAAAACCCCAAACAATGTATATTTTCTCGATGAAGTACAAGGATAAAAATGTTGTATGTGAGTAATATCCCTCTCATCTCATTAGTAAAGGGGAGAACAATATTAAGGGGAGAAACCATGTGCCATTGATGTTAAAGGGGGAGAAGTTGCAAACAAGGGAAGAATTGCATACACAAGGAAAGTTGCAGAGATGAAGAGTATTATAGAATTGAATAATGGTTTCCATCAATCAAAAAGGGGGCGATTGTTGGAAATATTATTTTCAATAATTTGGGGGAGACTACAGATGTCCAAGATAAAGATTGCAAGATTTAGATTGTTGGAGATATTGTTTTTGGATTTTTGATGCTCAATTTGGATACCCTATCTTTGAAGTATGTTTTTCTCTAAATACCTAGTTCAAATGGGATCATAGGTTATATGGTTGGAAATATTATTCCAATACATTTCCATTGGTATATGGAACTCCATCTAACTTCTTAGGAATGAGAAGATATGAATTTTTCTGTTAGACAACCTAGCCAAAAAATTCAGGTTGGCCCAACTAATCTTTATAGTTCGTCCATAAAAGTGAGAACATAAACACTATAAATATAGGATAAATGTGTTCATTTGAAGAGAATTCAAGCAAGAATATCAAGTTTGAGGTGCACAAGAGAAGTTGGAGAGTCTTATTGGGGTCTAAAGGTGTGCAAGAGGAGTTTCTTGGAGTTTTAAGGTTGTGTTATGAAGGAATAAGGTCTATGTTGTTGCAAAGTGAGTTTTTTTGAGGTTGTGATATTGTATTTATGATGCAGAAGCATCTCAAGAAAGCCAGCGCAGAGGCAAAAGACAGCTGGAAAATCACCCAACGCAAATTTTGAAAATGTCTTGAAACATTAATAAAGTCATCAAGTGGAGGCACATTTGTAAATTGTAAACGGACCTTGAGCAATCCGCTCTCGTCCTTAGTAGGTAGAAGGCATTTATAATAGTTAATGCAAGTAGATAGAATTTAATGTGTAGATTAGACAATTTATAATGAGAGAGGGAAACGGGATATAGACACCCTCATTGTGATTGTAACATAGAGAAGGAGAGTGAAGAACATTACCAAGAGAAGAGAATACAGAGCTGGAACAGAGAAAATGTGTTTGAAAAACACCCATGTACAAATATTTGAATTAATAGAATAAGTCTTAATTCAGATTCATGGCGTTGTATTTGTTTCTTGTATGGGTATGCTAAATGGTATGTTCATGGTTTTACTCTTTCTGTCATGCAATTGCTTTTATGCTATGTATGAATGATTTCTTGTTGAATGTTTGAAATCTGAGAGGAAAGGGTAAAGGAATGAGTTTCAATTGTTTCTCTATCTGAGCAAGAGTTCCTGCAAGGAGTGCAATTGAATTGTCTGCAAGGAGTGCATTGAAAAAGGGTTTAGAGGTTTGTCTCTGAAAGCTCAGATAAGATATCTTTTGTTCTCATTCCCTCAGAAGTGCAGTTAGGCACCGGAGCTATGCAAGGTGTGCGCAGGCTGAGTAGAGATTTAGGTCTTGTAACCTGAATGAAGTATTGAGAGACTGTTGCTGCAGGAAGTGTGCAAAGTCAAAGGATTTCAATTCCTTGGAGTAATTAAGAAATTTTCCGCAAGGAGTGCATGCAAGAGTCTTCTTCAAGACTCAGAGTTGGAGAAAGATCAGAAGGGATAGAGTCTCCACTGTCGTCGAAGGAAGCATAGGAAGTTTGTGTATTGGAATAGTGAGAAGGTGTTGCAAGTTTGTCTCGCAGGTAGTTAAGTACTATGGGAAAACCACTTTGGTAAAAAGTTGCATAAGTCCTTGTGAAGGAAAGGGACGGAAGGTCATAATTCTCTGTGGAGAATTCAAAAAGTCCCGTGAACCGTTAGATCTCACGGAGGAGCAGGGGAATTATGGCGAGTATTCCCAGAGGTTTAAGCTCAGGAGAGACAGAACCATAGATTCAATCCAACAAGAGTCATTGGATTTAACCGTGGATTTCTATTTCAGGGTTTCGTGAGTTGAAGTCCCAAAATCTTTGTAACAGGACTCGCAAAATCACGAAACACAAAGTCCCGAAGGGGTGAAAGGATTGTGTGGGCCATAGAATCGACAGGGAGGACAGGTGGTGTACTATCGATACGGAAGTCAAATTTCGTTGACCATTTCAGGGTTTCGAGGGGTGAAGTCCCGAAACCTTTGCATCAGGATTTGCGAAACCGCGAAGTCTGAAGTCCCGACGGAGTGAAAGGTCATTGAAAGGTCAACCTTGCGAGCGCATCATAGTTTCGGTAAATCGAGTTTTGGGAGTCAAAGGGATGAGTTGCTTGACATTGAAACTCCCGAAATCGGGATAAGGAGAAACCTGAAATAGAGAGGGAAAGGGTCAAGTGTTGATTGTTTTTGGGTTTCGGAGATTGAGAGACAAGGCGCTTGACCACCAGATTTGTGAAAGGACAATGTTCGATCTCCTGAAGTATAAGGGGGGAATTTCTCGAAGTTATTTTTGGGTGCAAATTTCCCGAAAGGGAAATAGGAGAGCCATTTCTAAAATCTCTTCGGGCCAGTGGAAGAGAAAGATCCTGTGTACGTGGACTTTCGACCTGCGGGTAGGGAGGGCGTGCGTACATCATTTGGTGCATACATTTGTAGCAGGGAAAAGGAGAATTCACCATGCCACCGAGAAGAAGGGACAGGCAAACACCCGATCCACCAGAGAAGAGGGAAATGTCAAGAAGAAGGGGTAGGCAGATGCCCGATCCAGCCATAGAAAGAGAAATGTGTGACCTACATGCCAGACTTGAAGACATGGAGACAACACAGAGGCACACAGTCGGTGCTGGGGATCTTAGTGATTCTGAAAGTGAAGTTGAGGCTGGACATGAAGGGGAAGAAGTTGCAGCCGAAGATGCAGCAAATGAACGCTTGATTAGGGCTATTGCAAGAATGGGTGCAAGAGAGAAAATGGGCATTCCATTTTATGAGGGAAACTTGCATGCAGAGGAGCTTCTAAACTGGATTAGAGCTTTGGACACATATTTTGACTATGAATATGTCGAAGAGGACAAGAAGGTCAAACATGTTGTCACAAGATTGAAGGGGCATGCAACATTGTGGTGGGATGAACTACAAGCTGACAAACACTGCAAAGGCAAGCAGAAGATCAAAAGTTGGGACAAAATGATCACGAAGATGAAGGAAAAATGCATCCCTAGATATTATCAAATTACTTTGTTTCGAAGGATGCAAAACTTGAGACAGAAGCTGATGACAGTGAAAGAATACACTGAGGAATTCTACAAGCTGAAGATCAGGGCAGGTCATCGATAAAGCGATGATGAAAAAGTTTCCAGTTACATGAATGGCCTGAGATACGACATTCAGGATGAGATGAGCATGATGACCATCCGAACAGTGGAAGATTCTTATCATATGGCTCTAAAAGTAGAAGAGAAGCTGAGCCAAAAGCAGGGTCAAAGAGGCCGAGGCAGAATTCATCCCAAAGGCAAATCAGTTGCCCAAGATAAAAATTAGAAACCCAAGGAGGACTGAAATAAACCTCAGACTCGAACTGAGAGAGGTGGAAGCTCACAGCGAGGGAAATATGTTGAAAAACGAGGGAAACATAACAAACAGGGAGGAGATTACGATGATAATAATATTTTTCCTCGTACCAGAGGTAGAGGAAGAGGAAGAGGTGGAGTAATAACATGATTCACATGTGGAAAGAATGGGCACAAGTCTTATGAGTGTCCAAATAAAAAGAAAGAGAGTGGAGAGACTCACATCAATGAAGCACAGAGGCGAGATATTGAGGCAGAAGATCGTTGATGATGCAAAAATCTCTTTTGACACCAGAGAAGGAGGTGGAGAGTTCAGTCCAAAGAAACTGACTTTTTCAGACTGCTTGCAAAACCAAGGATAGGGTATGCAAGGTCATTGTGGACAGTGGTAGCACAGATAACCTCATTTCTACAGAGATGGTAGAAAAGTTGGAGCTGGAGATGATTGATCATCCTAGCCCATACAAAGTTTTGTGGCTACAAAAAGGACATCAGGTAACTGTCACTAAACAGTTTTTAGTTGAATTTAAGATAGGAGGATATAATGATAAGATACTTTGTGATTTCATTCCCATGGATGTTTGTCATCTATTGCTGGGTAGACCGTGGAAATATGACAGAAATGTGATTCATGATGGGAGAATGAACACATACACCCTAGAGAAGAATGGGAGAACTCACATGTTGCTTCCAATCAAGGATAAGGAGGTGAAACCTGAAGTAAGCAACACTGTACTTCTCATGAGTGGGAAGGAACTTCTTACAGAGGTCAAGAAGAAGGAGGAACCATAATTCATTGTGGTCAGGAAACCGAAGATTGTTTTGACCAACACAAGGATAGATGATTTACCAGAAGAAGTTCAGGAACTAATGGAAGAGTTCGTTGACATAGTAGTGGACGAACTACCTCGTTCGTTGCCACCAATCAAAAGTGTGAGTCATCATATTGATCTCATACCAGGAGCTAGTTTTCCAAACAAAGAAGCATACAGATTGATGCCGCAAGACAATGAAGAGGTCAAAAGACAAGTCCAGGATTTGTTGGACAAAGGTTTGGTCAAGGAAAGCTTGAGTCTGTGTGTTGTTCCGACAGTACTCAGTCCAAAGAAAGAAGGAGGTTGGAGGATGTGTACTAAATCGAGGGAAATTAACAAAATAACCATTAGGTACAGATTTCCATTGCCAAGGATGGATGATCTGATGGATTGCTTGAGTGGAGCAAAATATTTTTCAAAGATTGATTTGAAAAGCAGTTATCTTCAAATCCACATGAGAGAAGGTCATGAATGGAAGACAGCCTTCAAAACAAATGAAGGGTTGTATGAATGGCTTGTTATGTCATTTGGCTTAACAAATGCACCGAGTACCTTCATGAGGTTGATGAACAAAGTCCTAAGGGAGTTCATCGGAAAAATTGTTATCGTATATCTAGATGACATATTGATTTTCAATAAAACAGTGGTAGAGGATCTGAAACATTTGGCTACAGTGATGAGGAAGTTACAGCAGGAGAAGTTGTTGATAAACATGAAGAAGTCCTCATTCATGAAGACAGAGCTCATTTATTTGGGTTTTGTTATTTCTACAGATAAGTTGAGGATGGATCCAGATAAGGTGGAGGTAATCAAGAATTGGCCATCACCGAAGAGTATATTTGAAGTGAGAAGTTTTCACAGATTGGCTAGTTTCTACCAGAAGTTCATTAGAAATTTCAGTGGAATTAGTGCACCGATGATGGACACAGTGAAGAAGAGACATAAATCTTTTCACTGGACAAAAGAAGCTGAGAAGAGTTTTAATCTATTGAAGAGGAAAATCATGGAACAACCAATTCTGGTGTTGCTTGATTTCCAAAAGACATTTCAAGTGAAATGCGATGCAAGTGGGTTTGCTATAGTGGCAGTCTTGAGTCAAGAATACATGTCGATAGCATACTTCAGTGAGAAGCTGAATGAAGCAAAAGTGAAGTACTCCACATATGATAAGGAGTTTTATTCTATTATACAAGCATTGAAGAAATGGAGACATTACTTGATCCCGAAGCAGTTTGTCTTATACAGTGACAATCATGCACTGGAGTTTGTGACTCAACAGGAAAAGTTGAATCAGAGATATGTTAAATGGGTTGAATATATGCAGAACTTTACTTTTGTGATTAAACATATTTCTGGTACTGCTAACAAAGTTGTTGATGCTTTGAGCAGGAAGTGTTTGTTATTGCAGGAGTTTAGAGTCAAAACGTTGGGTTTTGATGATCTTAGGGACATGTACAAAGATGATCCAGATTTTAAAGAGGCATATGAAGCAGCTGAGAATCCAATTCTCATAGATAGAAGCCAATGGACAGAATACATGATCCAGGAAGGATTATTGTTTAAAAGTAATCAACTTTGTATTCCAAAATGCTCCATGAGGGAGAATTTGCTGAAGGAGAAACACAGTGGAGGATTGGTCGGACACTTTGGTCATGACAAGAAGTTCGTAAAGTTGAATGAGTCATATTTTTGGCCAAGAATGTGAGAATATGTCAAGAGATTCGTGGATAGATGCAAAATTTTCCATCATTCGAAGGGAAAGAAACAGAATGCAGGGTTTTATCAACCATTGCCCATACCTGAGAAGCCGTGGGATGCAATTAGCATGGATTTCATATTGGGGTTGCCAAGAACACAAAGAGGGTTTGACTCAATATTTGTGGTGGTGGATAGATTTTCCAAGATGGCACACTTCATTCCATGTCAGAAGACCAGTGACAGAACTCACATTGCGAATCTGTTTTTCAAAGAAGTCATTTGGCTTCATGGCTTGCCAAGAAGCATAGTTTCGGATCGAGACACTAAGTTTGTAGGAAACTTTTGGAGGACCTTATGGAAGAAGCTGGGAACTAACTTATCATTTAGTTCGGCTTATCATCCTCAGATGGATGGATAGACAGAAGTGGTAAGCAGAAATCTAGGAGACTTGTTGAGAAGCCTGGTGACAGAACACCACAGCCAGTGGGACACCATATTACCACAGGCGGAATTTTCTTATAACGACTCAGATAACTGAAGCACGGGGTAGAGTTCATTTCAAATTGTCTATGGCATGCAGCTGAGAGGAATTTATGAATTGAGAGATTCATAACAGACTGCAATTAGGAGTGCTAGTGCATAATATTTCGCAGAGGCAATGAAGGAACTTCACAGTCAGGTGAAGGAACGATTGCAGAATTCGAGCCAGGAATATAAGCGCAGAGCAGATCAACACAGGAGACAACTTCAATTTGAGGTTGGTGATTTGATTCTAGCACATTTGAGAAAGGAAATATTCTCGAGAGGAACTTATAATAAATTGAAAATGAAGAAAATCGAACCATGTAAGGTCTTGAAGAAATTTGGGGCAAATGCTTACGATATTGAATTACCCGATGGGATCAAAATTTCTCCGATATTCAATATCTCATATTTGTACCCATATAAAGCTGAGGAAGTGGAAGAAAAAAATGAACATCCAAAGTTCCAGTGGAAAAAACAGATGCAGGTTGCAGAAAAGCCGCAGATGGAGCACATACTGGACAAAAGGGTCGGCAAGAAGACCAGGCGAAAGCAATAATTTGAATATTTGGTTAAGTGGAAGGGACATCCAGTTGAAGATGCCAGCTGGGAGAACGAAGAAGAGATCCAGAGGCATGGACACACCATACGTGAGCTCATGGAAAGGATCCCATGAAAATTTTCAAGCAAGGGAGTATGATGCAGGAGCATCTCAAGCGAGCCAGCGTGGAGGCAAAAGACAACTGGAAAAGCACCCAGCGCAAATTTTGAAAATGTATTGAAACGTTAATGAAGTCATCAAGTGGAGGCACACTTCTAAATTGTAAATGGACCTTGAGAAATCTTCTCTCGTCCTTAGTAGGTAGAAGGCATTTATAATAGTTAATTCAAGTAGATAGAATTCAATGTGTAGATTAGACAGTTTAGAATGAGAGAGGGAAATAGGATATAGACACCCTCATTGTATAAGGTAACATAGAGAAGGAGAGTGAAGAAAATTACCAAGAGAAGAGCATACAGAGTTGGAACAGAGAAATTGTGTTTGAAAAACACCCATGTACAGAGATTTGAATTAATAGAAGAAGTCTTAATTCAGATTCATGGCGTTGTATTTGTTTCTTGTATGGGTATGCTAAATGGTATGTTCATGGTTTTAATCTTTTTGTCATGCAATTTCTTTTATGCTATGTATGAATGATTTCTTGTTGAATGTTTGAAATCTAAGAGGAAAGGGTAAAGGAATGAGTTTCAATTGTTTCTCTATCTGATCAAGAGTTCCTGCAAGGAGTGCAGTTGAATTGTCTGCAAGGAGTGTGTTTACAAAGGGTTCAGAGGTTTGTCTCTGAAATCTCAGATAAGATAGCTTTTGTTCTCATTCCCTCAGAAGTGAAGTTAGGCACCGAAGTCATGCAAGGTGTGTGCAAGCTGAGTAGAGCTTCAGGTCTTATAACATGAATGAAGTATTGAGAGACTGCTACTGCAGGAAGTGTGCAGAGTCAAAGGATTTCAATTCCTTGGAGTAATTAAGAAATTTTCCACAAGGAGTGCGTGAAGGAGTCTTCTTCAAGACTCAGAGTTGGAGAAAGCTCAGAAGGGATAGAGTCTCCACTGTCATCAAAGGAAGCATAGGAATTTTGTGTATTGGAACAGTGAGAAGGTGTTGCAAGTTTGTCTCGCAGGCAGTTAAGTACTGTGGGAAAACAACTTTGGTAAAAAGTTGCAAAATTCCTTGTAAAGGAAAGGGACGGACGGTCAGAATTATCTGTGGAGAATTCATGAAGTCTCATGAACCGTCAGATCTCACGGAGGAGAAGGGGAGTTACGATGAGTATTCCCAGAGGTTTAAGCTCAGGAGAGACAGAACTGTAGATTCAAGCCAATAGGAGTCGTTGGATTTAACCGTGGATTTCTATTTTGGGGTTTCGTGAGTTGAAGTCCCAAAATATTTGTAACAGGACTCGCGAAATCATGAAACGCAAAGTCCCGAAGGGGTGAAAGGATTGTGTGGGACATAGAATCGGCAGGGAGGACAGGTGGCATACTATCGATACGGAAGTCAAATTCCATTGACCATTTCGGGGTTTCGAGGGGTGAAGTACCAAAACCTTTGCATCAGGATTTGTGAAACCGTGAAGTCGAAAGTCCCAATGGAGTGAAAGGTTTTTGAAAGGTCAACCTTGCGAGTGCATTGGAGTTTCGGTAAATCGGGTTTCGGGAGTCGAAGGGATGAGTTGCTTGACATCGAAACTCCGGAAATCGCGATAAGGAGAAACCCGAAATAGAGAGGGAAAGGGTCAAGTGTTGATTGTTTTCGGGTTTCAGAGATTGAGAGACAAGGTGCTTGACCACTGGATTCACGAAAGGGCGAAGTCCGATCTCCCGAAGTATAAGGGGGGAATTTCTCGAAGTTATTTGTGGGTGCAGATTTCCCGAAAGGGAAATAGGAGAGCCATTTCTGAAAGATCTTCGGGCGAGTGGAAGAGAAAGATCCTGTGTACATGGACTTTCGACCTGCGGGTAGGGAAGGCATGCATACATCAATTTTGGAATTATATTTTGGGAATGATGCTACAAGGTTCGTTAGGGCATGCAGGCTAAATCTGACTAGGGTTTGAATCTATGTCTGGGGTATGAAGCAAAGAGAGGTGTTGGAGCATGAAAGTTAAGGGTATGATGATGACATGAAATATATGAAGTATGAAGCATGCAATTCAAGTCAAAAGCACTTTGTGTATGAATATATTAGGTTGGTTTATATACAAATATTACTAAGTTGGTGCTCAGTTGAGTATATTGGTGTCTCTAGTAGGTTGGTGCCTATACAATAGCTTGCCAAGTTGGTGCTCAGTTGAGGAGATTGGTGTATCCCTTAGGTTGGTGCCTACACAATATCTTGTTGAGTTGGTACTCAGTTGAGGATATTGGTTTATCCAATGGGTTGTTTCCTACAATCTTTGTAACAGTAGGTTGGTGCCTAGAGACATTTATAAAGATATTTTTTTGGGTTTTCTCCCGCAAGGGTTTCCGAGTTAAACTCTATGTACCGTGATTTGAGTATACATTCATTTATCATTTTCAAGATAATGAGTGATTGATGGATGATCAATAAAGTAAAAATTATCTTATATTGATTCACCCCCCCCCTCAGTATAAGAATATGTTAAACGAGACTTACCTCATTATTATACTCTTCAATTGGATAGCTTGCTATCTCTTGTTTGTATTGTCTTTCCAATTGGGCCTCAACAAAAGATTCATAATCATCCTTTATCTTTGTCTCATGATCCCAAGTTGTTTCCACATGTTTTACCTTTTTTAATTATGTAGAAAATTGTAGTGATGTTGAATCTATTTGATTCATATCAAAAGGGACCCATTGATCCTTGTGTAACCTAAAAAAGTATTCCTCTTCCAGCCAATATGGGTTAAACTTGAATGGATTGTGGGGTTTTCTTCCAGTGTTAGTAAGCTCTAGAAAGATAGAAAAATGATTTGAATCACCCCCTATTCCTATCGATTTTCTAATATTATCCTAATCATTAATGAAACTTCCAAACAAGAGAAATATATCCAATATTTTTGTTACCATTTCCTCTCCTATCGGTTTTTTTCTTCATGTGGGGTTAGGATTAACTACTTTAATGAGATAAATCCCCCATCCTTCCCATAAAAAGATCAATTAAAGGATATATTTGAGTAGCAGTACCCCAAAATTCAACTCTACCCTAGAGGAAATTGAGGTCTCCTCTAATAATTATATTCACCTAAACCAACAAAACCATTGCAAACATATTTTCCTAGATAACCACCCTATTAGAATAATTCCCATATATATTTAATATTGATATCTCCTTACCCAACTCATCGCAGTACATTATATTTCTCAAACCCATAGTAAAGAGAGAAGGTTAAATCATGATAGTACTCTAGGCCTCCACCCTGAAATTAAATCCCCCAAGCAACCCCTTGCATCAATAAAATTAAATCCCCATCCCCCAAGCGGTTTCATCAAATTTGAGACATTTTTTTTCTAGTTCCCCCATATTTTCCTATAGTAAAATAATGTTAGTCTTGTGGACATCCACTAAATGTAAGTGATTTTTTTAGGTGTTTTCCAACCCTTGACAATTCAAGGATATGCAGAACATGAATCACCCTCATTTGGGATGCACTTTTCTCTAAGTATCCCTATCAAAGAAGAGTTCTTCCCTTTATCACTTCATCATATTCAACTTTCTACCCCTATCCTATAGTAAAATAATGTTAGTCTTGTGGACATCCACTAAATGTAAGTGATTTTTTTAGGTGTTTTCCAACCCTTGACAATTCAAGGATATGCAGAACATGAATCACCCTCATTTGGGATGCACTTTTCTCTAAGTATCCCTATCAAAGAAGAGTTCTTCCCTTTATCACTTCATCATATTCAACTTTCTACCCCTATCCACTACCTTCATCCCTTTTCCTACATTCAACTCTATCCATCCTACGTCACTACCCAATACAACATTTTTCTTTTTCCTACCTTTGAATTTATACCTTGGTGAACCAATCAAACTGCATTCAACCTACTTAGAGATTTATGTATCCCTTATTAAAATATATTTCTCCTTCTCTACTTTATAATCTTCAATCATAATCATGTTGGACACACCTACCACACTTAGAGGGAGGGGGTGAATGAGTGTGGGGCTCTTTTTCCCAATATTTCCCTCTTACACAAAACTCATTAGTTAGCATTCAACATTTTACTCATTACTCATTGTTTTCATTTATAACCAGTTATATGTGAACACATATAAGCAAAATATATCAACAATATATCATCAACAAATCATATCCACAAGGAACGCAAGATGTATGTATGTTTTTTCTTTTTATTATGGACTTCAATCCAGGGGTTTTTTAGCAACAACTGAATAGAGTACAACTCTACAATACCATCAGCTCTATATGCAAGACTCAACTTACATTATCAGCACCAACTGAGATGAGGCAACAATCCTCAACAGATATCAATATGTACCATAAACAAGTGCATCAACCATGCACCAACCTGTGCCAAACAACATGGAATCAACCTATACCATAAACAAGTGCATCCAACCATGTACCAAGTATATACCAATCATGTGTCAACCACTCATCAATATGTACCAACACCAACAACTATACACCTCATGTATATGCCAACTCATCAACTACTTGTCTCAACCATGACTAGTTTTGGATTAGTCAACAACCCTAACTTGAAATAATCATAAATTTGTACATGTAATGAATAAAGATCTGAAACTGATATACAATGTTCTTCAGTGTGTTTTATGCAATTCCTCCAAGTGTCACTACTTGGAACCTCTCAGAAAAGGAGTTATAGAAAAAATGGCATACCTTGCTAAATTTTGGTTTATTCTAGAGAGCGACCTTGTAGATCATTCCCCGCACAGAATATTTGTTGAATCGATCTGAAACTTAGAAAGCATCATGAAAAGAATTTATCCTCCCTTGAATTTTGGCCCTCTTTTCTTCACCTTCCCTCTAAAATTCGGCTTAGATATCCTTTGGTTACCTCAGTCACCTATAGATATTCAATATGCTCAAGTGTTCCACACCAAAAATTCTCAAGAAGCTCTCACAAGAAGCTCTCCACCAATACTCCAAAAGATATTCTCACAAGAAGCTCTCCATTGATCCACAAAAAGGATATTCTACAAGAGACCATTGCTATCTTATTTATACTTTCATCCTCTAGGTCACTTAACCCATTTTTAGGTCACTTAACCCATTTTTAGATCACTTAACATATTTTCCTTATTTTAAGGTTAACCACTTTCCATAAATAGAAAGTTCTCCAATAATTTATCATTTAAATATTTCTTCTTGATTTTGTCACCTTACTTTATCATTTTTTGATTTTGTCACTTCTCTTTATTATTTAAATAATCCACCTTGAATTTGTCACTTTACTTTATAATTTAAATAATAATAACCCATTTCTAGGTCACTTAACCTATTTTCCTTATTTTAGGGTTAACCACTTTCCATAAATAGAAAGTTCTCCAATACTTTATCATTTAAATATTCCTTCTTGATTTTGTTACCTTACTTTATCATTTCTTGATTTTGTCA
>ML777645.1:541674-586604 GCA_009831015.1 Picea engelmannii
TTGTCACTTTACTTTATCATTTAAATAATGATTTCTTCTTTTAGGTCACTTTGACTTCTTTGACCTTGGGGGCTTCAAGCCTTCATGTGGGGGTCCTTCATCTTTGTAAGGCCATAACTCTCAAACCATGAGGATTTATGTGATATTCCACATACCACCGGAAATGGCATGACAAGCACTATCCATCTAGGATAGTTTCACCAACAATTTCCTTGATATTCATCTCATTATTCCACATACAAGCATGGGTCCTCCAACCATTATTCTAGGATAACTCAATCCGCAAAGAGTCTTCCCATGAGGGCTTTCACCATAAGGGGACCACTTTGGAGTTCATCCATTTGTACACTTTATCAATCATGCTAAGACAATAATGATAGCATGGGTCCTCCAACCATTCTTCTAGGATAACTCAATCCGCAAAGCATCTTACCATGAGGGATTTCACCATAAGGGGACCACTTTGGAGTTCATCCATTTGTGCACCTTATCAATCATGGTAAGACAATAATGATTCATCTATAATTTTTTCCAACAGTGCATCATATACCAATGAAACCACATCGGTCCATCTTCATCATGTATCAATGACAACTCATTGATCCATCTTCATCATATCAATGAAAACTCATTGATCCATCTTCATCTATGCATTCTCATCAAGGAAAATGCATATTACGTTACATCAATCATCAATCAATCAATCCTTTGACATCAGTCAATCACTTGACATCAATCAATGACATCAACCAATCAAACCATTGGCATCAATGACAACATGATCCAGCAAATCCATCCCCTTCTTCCAAGCATAAAACCTAAAGAAAAATGATAAATATCTAAAATATTAGGACCCATTTTAGAAGAGTAATTACTATATGATGTATCAAGCATTTTAGATTCCATACTATCCTAAATACCGATATATATCCCCTTATCTAAATGGTGAGATAAAACAACCATGGTCATGTCTTTTACAAACTTATGAGACACCATTGGTGGCACATCCAAATTGGTGCATACTCTTAGCTCAATATCTTGAGAAACAAATATAGGTTGTTCATTCTTAGTTTCTATTGATATATTTTAAGGGATCCTCTTGTACACCAACAACCTCCAAAATATTTTCTACAATATCATAAACCTCCAATTGTGTTGACTTTGGATAAATATTTTTCCATAGGGAATTCTACTTTAACTCTGATTCCTCACCCTGAATTTTATCCTTCCTAACCAAAATCTTCCTTTCATTGAATGGAATTTCACATTCCACTACTAGGTGACCATATTCCTGGCACCTTATGCATCAAATAGGAACACCATAATAATCCAAATGTTGAACAAATGAGGTTGAATTCTTCTAAAGAGTTATTTCGACAACTTGTTATGAACATAAAAAATACATATAAATAGATATTCATAACATAGTAATTAATTAGAAAATAGTAAATATTAATAATGAAAGGACATGTTCTTAAAAGACATGTCTATTGGTTAAAGGGCACCCCTGCGTGGGTATATAAACAAGCCCTCATTCTCAATTTTAATCATCATATATTTTATCAATTATTTATATTTTATATATTACTATACAATTGCATACCTGGTTATTTATTACATTGGTATCAGAGTAGATCAGTCCTCCCCCCAAAACCCTACAACCCATATCATAAAATCACACTCACTCACGCCCAACCTTCCGTCATATCCCTCACACCCCCTTTCCATCTCCTGTAACTTCTTCCCAACCTAATTTCTGTCCCGCAAATTGATTAAAACAAAAAAGGAAAAAACATATTGTAAAAGCATTCCAGTAAACCCTCCCCATTCCCCGTGACCTATCCCCACCATCCCCCACACCGTTGTTCCCATTCCCCATCCCCCACACCGTTGTCCCCTCCTCCTATCCCTGGTTGTCCTCCCACCGTATCTCCCTTCCCTCCCCTTTCCCATCCCCCTCAACTCCCGTAAATTCCCCCCCCTCCTCTTCGCTACCATCATTCTCGTCCCCCTCAACCCCCGTAACCCCCCTCCTATTCCCTTCCCACTCCTTCCTCTCCCTTTTCTTTCCGCTCCCCATTCCTTCTCTATTCACTGCCATCATTCTCGTCCCCCTCAACCCCGTAATTCCCCATCTTGTTCCCTTCCCGCTCCTTTCCGCTCCCCGTTCCTTCCGTAACCATCCCCATAGACTACCGTAACCCTCCTTGTACACTCTCCCGTAAAAACCCTCCCACATACCCTATTCCCAGCCATAAAATTCTAGCATATCGCCCCCATCACCCTGTCGGCCACCATCCTATATAGAATATCACACCCCTTTGACAAGTCGCACCTTTACAAATATTTTTTTTTTTATTATTATTAAGAATATATATATATATATATATATATATATAATTACTATTTTTAGCAAGCGGAGCAGCGAAAGACAGCACAATCAGTCAAAATTGTCGGGAAATATTCACCCCCAAGTACCAGGAAAATGGCAGAATTAAAAAATCAAATTGAAAAAATAGACCAAGAATGCAAAAACGCCCGACAGTTACTTGAAAAAGCATTACAAAAAACTAATGACGAATTGCGAGAAGAAATAAAGGTCAATAATGATGCACTCAGACAAGAACTAACCCAAAATCTAAAATAAGAGATTTCAAAAGAAGTTGGAAGCGAATTACGAAAAGGCAAAGAAATTATAAAACGAGATCTTAAAGACTATATTTTTCAAGAAATTGGGATTAACTTACAACAAGGTTTGGGAAACTTTAAAAGAGAAATAACAGAAGAATTACAACAAAGTCTGGGTCTAATAACACAACAACAACAAACAAAGCATGATGAGCTCTTAAAGTTAATAAAAGATCAAGGCCACCAACAAGTTCCCCAATCACAATCAAATGATTCAAGCACTTCTAACACATCACCACCTCCACTGCCACCGCCTCCCTACAATTCAAATCATCAAACCACATCACAATATCAACATCTAATTATTTATCCTCCCAAAGCCAAAATTGAACTATCAAAATACAATGGAAACGATAACCAATGCGTGGCTTGGTTTAACAAAACTGAAGAATATTTCCAAATATACAATATTACAACTGATGAAGAAAAAGTAAAATATGCATCCATGTTCCTCGAAGGCACAACATACAATTGGTACATATGGTGGAAAGGAAGAATCCAATCATACACTTGGAACTCCTTTAAAAATGATTTTTTTTAAAGATTTCAGGGCATCTCGGAGAAATAATTCTTTTCCAAACTCACCAGGCTACAACAAAAAGGCAATGTAGATGAATTTACACATCAATGGGAATCCTTGGCCACCCGAGTATTTGGATTATCTGATGATCAATTACTCCAATCTTACATAGGTGGTCTCAAGCCGCATATCCAAGACGAGTTAAAATTACATGAGGTCACTAATGTTGAAATAGCTAGACGCAAGGCAAAAGCAGCAAAAGAAAAGCTAGAAGGCCAATCAAGACTCGACAAGTTTTATTCAAGAAGAAACATAAACCAGAACACAAACACAGAAACTTACAAATATATACCACCCAACTTATGAGAAGATAGAAGAAGTCGGGATTACCAAAGAATAAGAGAAGGTAAATGTAAATACTGTGGTGAAAAATGGGACCCAAGACACAGATGTGGCACAGAAGATAAGTCAAAAAAATTATACACTTTCCAAGAAGAAAACATCGAGGAATCAGACACAGAAGAATCAGTTACAGAAGAAATGGGAAACAATCAAAATGACATGTCAGATCTCTTAGATAATGACACACCAAGAATATCATTAGCAGCCATCACAGGCATCATCCAACCACAAACTTTAAAATTAAAAGGACACATAAAAAAAGATAATGTCACAGTATTAATCGACATTGGAAGTACCCACAATTTTCTCGACATCAATGTCGGAAGGAACCTTAAATTGTTTGTATATCCAGTACCAGATATGAAAGTGATGGTCGCAGATGGTAAGAAAATTGAAAATGTAGGAAAATGCCATAAGGTGAAACTCCAAATTCAAGATTTCAATTTGGAATCCGAATTTCACACCGTACCCCTGGGAGGAGTAGACGTGGTTTTAGGAGTCCAATGGTTGCAAACCTTAGGCACCTACTCAGTCGATCACCAAGAGCATTTTATCAAATTCAAATGGCAGGGGAAGACTTATAAATTATATGGTTTTCAACCCCCCCAAACACAAGTTTTATCATCTCAACAGATGGAAAAAATGATTCGAAAAGGAGCAACTACCTATTTTATCCAATGCCACCACATGGGAATACAAGAACCAGAACAAGACTCCAAAAATTCAGAAATCCAAGACCTAATTCAAACACACAAGAAGGTGTTTCAAGACCTCCCCATGGACTTACCTCCGCAAAGAAGAATTGAACACTTAATTGAAATTAAACTAGGGTCAAGATTAGACCATACAGATAACCCCATCATCATAAAACAAAAATAGAAAGATTAGTTCAAGACTTGTTAAAATGTGGGATTATCACAAAAAGTAGAAGCCCATATTCAGCCCCAGTTGTACTAGTACGAAAGAAAGATGGTTCTTTCAGGTTGTGCATAGATTATCATGGGCTTAATAAGATAACAATTAAAAATAAATTTCTCATTCCTTTCATCGACGAAATGTTGGATGAACTTCATGGAGCCAAAAAAAATTCAAAACTCGATTTGAGATCATGATATTACCAGATTAGGGTAAGATTAGAAGATGTACCAAAGACCGCCTTCCAAACCCATGAAGGACACTACGAATTCAAGGTGATGCCTTTTGGGCTAACTAATGCCCCAACCACCTTCCAAGCAACTATGAATGAACTATTTCACCCACACCTAAGAAAATATGTTTTAGTCTTCTTTGATGACATTTTAGTGTACAACAAAACATGGAAGGAACACATAAATCATTTAGGACAAGTATTATCTATTCTAGAAAAAATCAATTCTACGCAAAAATGTCAAAATGCACTTTCGGCAAGGAGGAAGTAGAATATCTCGGTCACATTATTTCCAAAAATGGAGTTCAGGTAGACCCAAACAAAATCAAAGCAATTACAGAATGGCCCCGACCAAAAAGTATATCTAAATTAAGAGGATTTTTAGGCTTGGCAGGATACTACCGACGATTCGTCAAAAACTGTGCTCACCTAACTTCCCCCCTAAAAAATATCCTAAAGAAGAACATCTTCCATTGGAATGAAGAATATGAAAAATGTTTTAGAAATTTAAAATAAATTATGTCCACAACCCCCGTGTTAGCTACCCCTGATTTCTCCAAACCCTTCATAATTGAATGTGATGCTTTAGGTTTTGGGATCGGAGCAGTCATGATGCAAGATGGACACCCAATAGCATTTGAAAGTAGGAAACTAAACAAAAAAGAATGTTTACAATCCACATACAATAAAGAAATGCTTGCAATCATGCATGCATTAACCAAATGGCGACAATACCTCTTAGGAAGCAAGTTCTTGGTACGTACAGATCATAATAGCCTACAATATTTGTTACAACAAAAAATATTAACTACTAAACAACAAAAGTGGATAGAAAAAAATTTCACATTTGATATGGAGATATTACATAAGAGAGGAAAAGATAACATAGTGTTTGATGCTCTTTCACGAAAAGATGAAGAAGCACAAGTTTTTGCAGTATCAATCACAATTCCGGAATGGTTGAACGAAATCCAAAGTGAATATGCCAAAAACACAGAGACATGCTCCATAATCAATGATTTAACCCAATACCCCAAGTTCGAATGGAAGAATGACATCTTATGGTATAAAGGAAGAATTTATATGAACAATAACTCAAAATTTAAAATCAATGTACTCCAAGAAGTTCATGACTATCCAGCCACAGGCCACGTTGGATTTTTCAAAACATATTATAATGCTCGTCAATCATTTTTTTGGAAAGGGATGAGCACAGACATTCAAAAGTATGTAGTAGAATGTGATATTTGCCAAAGAAACAAAACTAAAAATATATCAACACCAGGAGTACTCCATCTGTTACATGTTCCTAACCAAAAATGGGAGGAAATCTCAATGGATTTTATTGAAGGATTACCAATATCAGAAGGAAAAGATAAAATCTTAGTGATAGTAGACATACTAACCAAGTATGCACATTTTATGGGAGTAAGAAAAACAGATTCTGCAAAACAAACAGCGGAAGTCTTCTGTAAAAACATTTATAAATTACATGGTTTTCCCAAAGTCATCGTTAGTGATAGAGACGCCAAATTTAAAGGGAAATTTTGGAGAGAGTTTTGCAAACAAATCGGGACGTCTCTTAATATGATCTCATATTATCATCCACAAATAGATGGACAAACAGAAATTGTCAACAAGTACTTAGAAACTTACCTTCATTGCTTTGTCACTGATAAGGAAAATAAATGTCTTCAATGGTTGCACCTCATTGAATGGTGGTATAACTCCACATATCACACATCAGCTAAAATGGCATTGTTTCAATCTCTTTATGGATATCCACCACCATCATGGAAAGAGTTAGCCACAAATCAAACAAAAGTCGCATCAATAAAAGAGCTTTTAGACGAAAGTCAAAAAGTTGTGCAAATTCTCAAGGAAAACTTGGTTATAGCAAGAAATAGAATGAAGCAACAAGTTGATCAACACCGAACAGAAAGAGAATTCGAAGTTGGAGAATGGGTATTTTTGAGACTTCAACCCTACAAACAATTATCACTTAAACAACAAGGAAAGAATAAATTAGCCCCGAAATATTACAGACCATATTAAATTAACAGAAAAATCTGTAACGTTGCTTATGGATTGGACTTGCCAGATAAAAGTCATATCCACAATGTTTTTCATGTATCATGTCTAAAAAAATTTGTTGGACAACACCAAAAGGTGCAAACTTTACTTCCCATGTTGGACGAAGAAGGCAGAATTATTTTAGAACCAGAAGCCATTATTGCCTCTAGAGAAAAAAAGTTATGATCTCACATAATCAAAGGATATCTTATCAAATGGAAAATCCTACCAGAAGAAGATGCAGCATGGGAATCAGAACATTTTCGTCAATTACACCCGTCGTTACCATTTCTTTGAGGACAAAGCAATTTTAAGAGGAAGGCAATGTTATGAACATAAAAAATACATATAAATAGATAGGCATAACATAGTAATTAATTAGAAAATAGTAAATATTAATAATGAAAGGACATGTTCTTAAAAGACATGTCTATTGGTTAAAGGGAACCCATGCGTGGGTATATAAACAAGCCCTCATTCTCAATTGTAATCATCATATATTTTATCAATTATTTATATTTTATATATTTCTATACAATTGCATCCCTGGTTATACCGATATATATCCCCTTATCTAAATGGTGAGATAAAAAAACCATGGCTATGTCTTTTACAAACTTATGAGATACCATTGGTGGCACATCCAAATTGGTGCATACTCTTATCTCAATATCTTGAGAAACAAATATAGGTTGTCCATTCTTAGTTTCTATTGCGATATTTGAAGGGATCCTCATGTACACCAACAACCTCCAAAATATTTTCTACAATATCATAAACCTCCAATTGTGTTGACTTTGGATAAATCTTTTTCCATAGGGAGTTCTACTTTAACTCTGATTCCTCACCCTGAATTTTATCCTTCCTAACCCAAATCTTCCTTTTATTGAATGGAATTTCACATTCCACTACTAGGTGACCATATTCCTGGCACCTTATGCATCAAAAGGGAACACCATAATAATCCAAATGTTGAACGAATGAGGTTGAATTCTTCTAAAGACTTATTTCGACAGCTAAACCAACTCGGAGCTATAACCCTACTAGAATACTCGAAATCAACATATTCCTTGTTTCTAGGAAGCTCATGTCTACCTCATAAAACTTACCAATATTATCCCCTATTTCTCTAAATACCTCCAAAGACTATAATTCAATTTAAAATCTCAAGAAATTCACCCATACTAGTGTGATATCCTCCCTTTCTTTCCTAGAGTCAAAAAATGGAGACAATTTCTTGAGGGAGAGAGGTGTAGAGCCCCCTTTCTAGGATTTGGACAATATATTTTAAGCATCCATACTAGAATGGAAGAGAAAATCCATCCATCCCCTTGAAAGAATATAGCAGGACAAAGGATAACCTACATAAGATTCCCATTCATATCACATACATTACTTTGTTGTCCAATCACACATCCTCCTCCCATGTAATATCCCTGATAAATCATGTGTTTCCATACTGACCACTTTGTGCATCTTAATATCTTCCTGGAGCACAAGATTCACTAGAGAAATCCTATGCCTTATATGCTTCTTTTGCTTCCTTTTCTCAAGTCCAACATCCACAGTTCCCTTAGTGATACTATCTTCTCCACTCTTTGAGAGAACCTCTTCCTAACCCTCCACACTAGCTTCATTCCCTACAATACCTTCACTCTTCCTCCCTTCTGTAATCCTTTCTTCATTCTCCTCTATACCGCCCGAGATTGACTGGAAATATACTTCCTTCTCTTGATGTGATACCCGATTACTCACATGGATGACCCTATCAATATTAAAACCAAAAACACAAATTTCCTATGCATACTTCAATATAGGGCCAACTCCATATAATTCTCAACTACAATGACCCAAAATACTAGTACCAAAGAATTGGACAAACTCAATATCTCCAAAGGAAAACCCAAAACCAACACATAGAGCAACTTCACCTTTTGAAATTCCACTACTCAATAACAAGGGATCTAATCTTCAACCCACAAACACTAAGCCTCCTTCTTCATAAACCCTCTCTATCCCGCATAGACAAAGATTGAAACTTCTCGAACCTTTTGTTGAAGACCACAAGTTTGAGTAAAAATCTTAAGTGTGTCATTATAAGGAATTAAATATGAGTCCAGTGGAAAAATCTTAGGTGAGGAATCACCTGTATCCTCCCCCTCCACTCCAATAACATATCAACCAATCCTTGCGTTTTTCTTTCAATGATCCTTAAAGTATCTAATCAAACCTGGTATTAGCAATAGGGCCTTCAATGTATCATTTTCCCATTTTTCATCAAGTTTTAGATTGCAAGACTTTGGGCCCAAACTACTTCAACTCTTCATATCCTAGTGGATAATCAGGACCCAAGGACCTCTCTGAATGTGCCAAACTTTGATTTAATTTATTTTCACTAAAAGGCCCTACCTTGGATCCCCACTCACTAAAAGAAAACCTTGGATTTTGATCTCTAAGTTTTGGGCTAGTGAAAATTTTCCTTTCCTCTATCAAATATTCAAATAAATCCATGTTTTTTCATACCTATCCATTACCAAACCCTAACTCTATCATGTAAAAACCCTTACTCCTTTATCTCTCCCCTAATGTCTTGTCATCGTGTGATTTATGACATACTTAATAATATATTAGTTAATAAGTAGTTACATTTCCCTAAGGTCAATATTTTTCATTGTGGCCCATTTATTCAATGTTATATAAAAATATTATGTTGTTCAATTATAATAAGTATTTTTAATATCATTCTATAATATTTTATCCTTTATATATTACCTAGTTTCTCCATTTTATTGTAATTCTTGAGGACTCCCTATAACAATCATCACATTTGTTACATGCAATATCTATTGAAACCATGTTTTCTATATTACTAGACTCAATAATGATCTTACAAAAATTATCTCTAGACTTGCACTTTGTTTTGAAAATGTTTTTCCTCGACCACTTGTTTTCTTCTAGTGCTTATTGTTGTTTATTTGGAATAATCAAGCATCTATGCATAATCATATTTTCTCCATGTTCTCCTATTTTTTCAATTCTATGTTGATCCTCTAATTCCTTTCATTGTGCTAATTGATTTATCTTCTCACCTACACATGTACCCTCTATTTATGGGCATTAAAATGTCTTGTGTCCTTAATCACCAAATGTATAGCAATATATTTTGAGCATATATCCACTAAATCCTCTTCCTCTTCATCTGAAACCTCCCATGGCCTTTTCTCAATGCATTGCTCTCATCTACCTTCTTTGAATTCTCAATGTGTGCATATTCAACCTTCTATGTGAAGTTGCAACCTCTACCACCATGATTGCATCTTCCTTTGCCAAAGTGATTTGTATTATATTCTAATTTCTCTTCTACCTTTAGTGATAGCTATTTTGTTTCTTCAACTAGATGCATATTGTGTAAACTTATGTCATTTTGGATAACAACCTTCAAAACATTTACATATTTGAAATCCATTGATCCTCATTTTCTTCACACTTATGGAATTCTTGAAAAAAAATCATGTACTCTTGTATACTTTGGAATTTTTGTCTCAAATTCTACAATTTCTTAAACAATGCCTATTTGTAATCTACAGTCATATTTTTTCTCAAAACTTTCAAGAATAGTTTTCTAGCTTTAAATCTTCTCTTTATCCTTCCAAATTCACTCATGCCACATAAAATCCCACTATATTGTATCATGTCCCTTCAACTTTGTATTGGATTTTTGTCTTCCTCTGTAAGTCTTCCATTCTCTCAAATTCAAAGTTACACTCCATCTCACTTAGCTAGTCAATTAATGTTTCCATCTAGATATTTTATGATAGTAAAAAACTTCTACCTTCACTCTCCTTTAGTTCTTAGGAATCTCATCAATTGTGCTAGAATTTTTTTTTTTTGAATTTGTTATGATCTTATTCCTCTTCTAGTCTTGAGCTGCTCACTTTGTCTTCTCTATCTTATTGTATGTTCTCCAAGTTTTCAATTCTCCTTTGTAGTTCTTCTAGTTCTCCATCCACATATTTCCTTTTGCCTCTTCTCTTCATTTTTGCTAACTCTCATTACCTACAATATCTTTGTCATATTCTTTGATCATTTCTCTTGCCTAGTTATATCCCAGAGATGCTCAAACCTACTCTAATGCCAAATGGTATAGCCATAGGTGAAATGGGCTTGAGGATCAAATTTATCTAACTCTACAAACTAACTACAACAATCAACGACTCAAATTATAAGATAAATAGGTTGTAACAATTCAAATGGACAACCTTTCACTCGACAACATAAGAATAATATTGGAATCATAAGGGGGGATAAGTCTTCTTATTCTTATTAATAGAAATGAATATACATGTACACATTTACATAAGGGGGAATAATATTGGAATCATAAGGGGGAATAAATCTTCTCGATCTAAACCAACTCTTTTTTACTGCAATCTTCTTTCTCCCATCTTTAGCCATGGACTTACTAATCTGACTCTAATGATAACAATTCCTTTTAATTTCTCTACTCACTATATATCTAAATTTCCTTAAGTCTTCGCCATCTTCATACATCTCTATATCTGATTTGGCTCTTCAACATCTTCCAAAACTCTTTGGTTCTATTCTTGTTGTTTCAACTTCCATAAGAATATTCTATCAATTCATCTTCCACTGTGATCTTGTCTTCCATGACATGTTTTTTCATGCATACTCACCATGCACACTTCTTGTCATTCTCCAATTCCTATCTCATTCCTCTTCAATCCTAAGGATATTAGGAGTCAATGTTCTCAAATACTTATATTGGCATATGATTCCTTAACACATGCCTCAACTGCATGCTACACTTTTCTCCTTAATTTGTGTCCATCATTGAACTCTTATCTCATGCATGTGCCTTTTCCATGTTCATATGTTCTACACCCATATATGCCAATGAACTCACCCATGTCACAATTGCATGTGTCATGTTCCTTTGATGTGCTAGTGGACTTCATTGTTTCAAGGATGTTCCTACATTAGAGAAGGAAGGAAAGTGAATAAACTCTAAATAGGATATCAGATCTTAGAGTAGAAAATTATGGTTCAACCAATACCAAACAAAGGTGATCCAATATGAAATTTACGATTAACCAATTACAAACCGGAGATAATCAATGTCACTATTGATAGAAATACAAGTTAACCAAATAAACAAAAAAAAAATGTCATCAACATACTTTTGTTTTAATGATTTTACATTATTTAAAGATGAATCTTTAATAGTTATCAATATCACATAGTACATTTGTTGAAGTTTAGTGATCATATGGACTCTCGATTTATATTTTGAGAGACAATTTGTATATCAAAACTCCCAAAGAATATTAACAATGATAAGAAAAACCTCTAGATGATATCATTATTTTTTTTAACATTTTTTTGTTAATAATTTATTTACTCAATAAAACATTAATTACATTATAATAAAAAATTGTTATTTTATTTTATTTAAAATTACACTTTAATTTAAATTAATATATTTATAATTTAATATGTTAGAACGTTATATCTTAAACTCTAATATGCAAATTGTGTCCTCTTATAAATGGAGTTATTAATGCTTCAACTAAAAAACATCCTACAAAATTGACTATTAAAATACAAGCTAGACAAACTCAACAAAAGTTTGGCAATGGACTAGCACTTGGCCAGACGAGTGCCAAGCGACCACATACTAGAACTTTCCATAGAGAAATGTTAATGTTTTATATCCAATGTCCCTTCTGTTAAACTTTATCCCTTTATCCAATGTCCCTTCTGTTTCATAGCATGTTAATGTTAATGTTTTATATCCAATGTCCCTTCTGTTTCATAGCATGAATTTCAATGCATTAGTTGCTCCATTCGTTTAAGAGGAGGAAATTTTGTAAAGTGTGTTTAAACTTAAACTATTAGATAAAGTATCATAGAAACTTCATGCATTTTGTAAAACACTTCTTAACTTTTGGGATCTTGCTAAGGGATAAAATGATAGTTACTTATAATGATGATAATGTTAGAACTTTATTATTTGATTTATTGAAGATTCCATGCCAATTTAGATTTTTGTTTGTGATGACGTAATAATTTTGCCAATTTGGATTTTTGTTTGTGATGATGTAATAATTTTGTGTATTATATTTTTGTTTGTGATGTTGTAATAATTTTTTCTATTATTATAAATATAAATGAGAAAATAATATTGTAATATAAATAAGAAAATAAACAAGAAACAATATTGTATATATTAGGGTGGTTAGTACTTGCAAATGCAGAATAATGGAGAAAGATGTTTCTAATAATAACCAAAGATTGATTGTCCATATTTATAAATTATATGAGAGACATAAAAGATAATAAAATGGTAAAACTTTTAACTTTAGCGCTTAATCATTGATAAGAGTCATTATGTCCTTGTTATATAAATGGTCTTTTACAAATATAACATTTATAAAATTCATTAATATGCATATTAAAAAAGGTCATTTATATAGAGTTTAATACCAACTAAATATGTTGTGGTTAGGTACACGAAGCCCCTCTTTAAAAAACTCTTTTCCCTCAAGCTAAAATTACAAGAAATAAGACCAACAGTGAAAAAACTACAAGAAAAATTAGAAGATGCATTCTTGCCAAAAGAAAGGTCCAATGTATGTGGAATAATAGCTCAAAGAAATCAAAATCACATGTCAATTGTGGTGGCTAAAGCCTTATTTTTGTCTATGGAGTGATTTTTGAAGAATGTGTAAAATGAAAAAAGGTGCACTTCATAATCTTTTTCTTTTTCTTTTTTTCTTTTTCTTTTTCTTTTTCTTCTTTTTTTCTTTTTTTTTTTTTTTTTTTCTCTCTGAGGAAAACTCAAATGATGCTTCTCCACGTTCATAGATTGCATCCCTAATAAATTCATCAATGTAAACTAGTGCAATTCAACTAGGAGGTTTTGAGCTAGGCATTTGTTTGTAGAAAACTAATCAAATGCCTAACAACATTGGCAACAAATAGTTAAACTAACCACTTGAATAAAGATGTGATTTATAACTTAAGTATTAGAATAAAAGATGTGAACCCCAAAACACTTATTTCAAGAAATACTATTCCAACCAAGTAAACTAAAACATAATAATATCTATATGAAAAAAAAAAATTAAATCAATAACGACTTGAGATAGTGTGCATCACACCAATTACAAACTTAAATAATATTCTAAGAGCCCTTTAAACTATGAGTGATCTTACACTCACATGTTACATGTTATCTATGTGGTGAACCTAGACAGGAAGAAAGCCCACCATTATCCTAATATGAAATCATGTAGACTTTTGAAGGCAAATGAACTATCTCAACGTGGATACAAAGTTTAAACGTGTGCATTCATATTACAGGGATGGATATAATAACTCACATTCAACTAAAAGAAAGGAGTAGAGAAGAACCAATTATCACTAATCTAATAAAAATATATATAAATTATTACTTTTCTAATATTAAGGGTGTTACAATTTCCTATAATTGCAAACCACCAATATAGATTTTAAACTAATACATATTTTAAAATTTATTAATACAACATACCTTTAAAAATAATGGGAAACCACCATTAGTGATACATAGAATGCCATTATTTGTGCAGTGAGCTAGTTAAGAGAACTTGGCCATGACCCCTTTCTATATCTCTACTCATAGTGCATCAATTAGAGAGGTAATGATATGATATGTGGAAAGAAAGTTTTCAACTATACTCGAAGAAAAGGTTTTATTGAATATCTGTAGATTAAATATTAATGATATTGAACATTCTTTTACTGAACTTTATGCCCTAACAAGTTCAACTAATACTTCTTTAACATGAATATGAAAAATCGTATTTAGGTTTTATTGAATATTTGTAGATTAAATATTAATGTTATTGAGCATTCTTTTACTGAACTTTATGCCCTAACAAGTTCAACTAATACTTCTTTAACATGAATATGAAGTCGTATTTGAAACATGAATTTCAGAAGTTATATTTGAAAGAAGATTTCCCTATTTACAAGGTAATATGGGGAGACTTTAATTTAAGAGTATGACATAGGACATTGGGAGGAAATAATATTTTGTAAAAAAATTTACATTTTAACATGAATATGAAGTCGTATTTGAAACATGAATTTCAGAAGTTATATTTGAAAGAAGATTTCCCTATTTACAAGGTAATATGGGGAGACTTTAATTTAAGAGTATGACATAGGACATTGGGAGGAAATAATATTTTGTAAAAAAATTTACATTTTTATTAGGTTATATGGATTTGTTTGAAGTCTTTGAAGGGTGTGTACATGATTTTTTTTTGTGAAATTTATGGTGACTGGTTTCAAATGGTGTGGTTATTTTTTCCCAATATTATATCACAACCACCTATATCAATGATAATTATATGGGTTTTGAGCTAATAGTTACATATCCGGAGTTTGACATTTTCACATTCGCCCTCACATTTCATCATACTTCCATTTGCGATCATAATTTGGAAGTTATGCACTGAGTGGAAATAACAATGAGTTTCTTCTACCACTTGCTTGTGAATGAAAGTGTGAGTACTACCACTGTCAACCAAGACTACGACTTTTCAGTGCTTGATGTAGCCCGTAAGTTTCAAGGTTTGTAGAGTCAAAATGCTCAATAATGCATGTAGGGAGATTGGGGGTTCTTCCCAAGGGCATTGAATTTTGATATCTTCTTGAGTAGTAGGGTTGGTGTATTCAACTGGAAACTCTGGTGTCTCTTTGGTAGTTATGTCTTCTTCCAGGGCCAAAGTGGTCATATCAATTTGGAACAATTTATGTTCTTTACACTTATGACCTAGAGAATAATTTTCATCGCAATTATAGTAGAGCCCAAGTTAGAGATAATCTTTGTACTTTCAAGGGATAAGTAGGGGTTGTGCTTAGGGAATTACCCCGGGGAGGGTGAGTGCGAGGAATTAAAGATGTTTTTTTGGTTCATGAATTGATCATTGTCTCTTCTTCGAGAGCCCTCTAAGATGTTGCCAACTAGGTAGAGGGATGTTGCATTCTGATTTGTGCTTGAATCTCCTCCTTGAGGCCACTAATGAAACATTCTTTATAGAAAGAATCTATTAAGTTCTTTGTATGGATGGATAATTACTTAAAGGTTAGGATAAAGTATGTGATTGAGCCCATTTGGAAAAGCTTGGTAAGTTTCCCCAAATAGTGAATATCTCGCTTGAAATATGCATGGATAGATTTAACAAACTGACTCCAGGAAATGTATCCCACATAGGAATTTTTATGTCATTCCACCATTGCCATCATTCCAAATCTAGATACGAGACCCCCACCCTAAGTTTCATCATGTCATTAGTAATGAAATGGAGGGTGAAGTAATGTTCCATATGGGTGACCCATCCTAATAAGTTAGAACCATCAAACGTGTTTAGTTCCACTTTAGAAAAATAGTGCCATATGTTATTATCCATTGAATGTAGTTTATGGCCATGAGAACTCGAAGGGGGTTGTTGGTGTATATATAGTCTTGAGTTAGAAGTTTATTCATGGTGTGGCTCAATGTGTTTTGCATTCCAAGGGTCTTCTTTTGGTATGCCCCAAACTTGCTAAAGTGCCAACTTCTCATTCAACTTTTGATCCAAGTTGGCTAGGGTCTGCAGACATTTTTTATCCAACTTCTTGTCCAATGTATGATTCCAACCATTTTTGGTGTTCTAAATTTGTTGAAGTTGATCATTAAGAGTCATGTATTGAGCTTTGAGGTTGTCCAACCTATAGTGTAATATCCCTCGGCCGAACCCAAATGCAGGTGTAATCCAAGTATATTTAAGCTAGTGAGCTATTTAGACATCATTTTTGTAATACACCTTTCATGGCATGGTGCTTGCATATACTACGCAGTAAAATGATGTAGTGTGCACATTTATGGATATCGCGCATAGTAACTAAAGTGTGTGCAACCTTGAGGACAGTGGATACCGCACACAATAACTAAAGTGCGTGCAATATTAAGGTCAACGAACCTTTATGTATATGATATGCATTATAGGCTGGTGAGCCAGTATTATAAGCAGGAATGCTTATGTTTTAGAATTAGGCCAGAGCACCTAGATGTTAAAAGCTAGAGTGCCTAGATGTTAAAGGCCAGCACGCCTATTTTGTATATGTCTCATGATTAATATAAAATACATCGTTGTGCGCAGACTGACCATGATAAAAGAGAATGGGGACTAGATTTCACCAGTTAGGGAAAGGGAGGGCCAAAATCTAAGGAAAGGGATAAGTGAGAGAGCTTAATCCAAAAAGGAATATTAAATTAATATTTCTTTGAACATAAAGTATGAATAATTATTTTATCCTAAGTCCTAAAGAAGGGGAAAAGTGTATCAGAACAACTTCTAACGGGACAAGTGTCAAGTTGGAGACATGCATACTTATTGCCGAGACTTAGTACCTTTGGGGGGGATCTTACCATTTTTCCTTCGACCAGACAACCATTATGTAGGGGGGAATCATCATCTCTACCATAAATCCATGACCATTTCTTTGCACATTCATGAAGCTATCCTCGTACTTTTCTATCACTATACATGAACTTGTTTCCATAGCCATTTTCCGGTTGGTGTACTTGTCAGCTTGGGAGCGAGATTGAAGAGGCGGGTTCTCAGGCTCGTGAGAAATTCTCTGAGTGAGAGATTTGTTGGGGATCGATTTCCTGAAGGTGCTAAACTACAACTACAGTTCTCTGAGAATTCTGGTCCAGCCTGTTGCTGAAGCCCTAGAAGGGAAGTGGGGTAGTCAAAGGACTATTGAGCAGAGAAGGGGAACACTTGCTTGGGTGGGACAGGCATGTGGGGAATGAGAGGTTGTAGGTTGTCGGTTGAGTGAGCACCTAAGATGGAGTCTTTCCTGTTGACCATGAACCTTTAGCCAGGTTAGGAATCCCTTACCCGGGTGGAGTCTAGTCCCAGCTCGGGGGTGACTCACTGTTGAGAGTGATGAACAGTGTAGTCTAAGGCTGGGAGGTTCATGGACGGTCTACACGCAGTTGGTGGCATTCTTACCAAGATAAGTATCGGTTCTGTGATGAATATACATGCTGCATTTTTATTTATGTGTTAATTTATGGGTTTTATTGCATGTGTGAACATATATGTCTGTATGTTTAAGGGTATACCCCTGTGTATGTTGTATGTCTATGTTTACTGTTAATACAGCCTGAAAATCGTATATTCATAGAATGCAACTATTTGTTTATGTTTTATATGTGAAGCTTCCGCTAGAGCATTTTATGTATATGTTTAATTGCATGCAGTTCAGTATGTATGTATGCCTATGTGTGTATATACGTATTTAAAAAGAAAAATTATGTGACATACCTCAGTTGGATACTGGGTTGTTACCTTTTGTTTTTAGAACTAAGTTAAGTGTCTGAGTAGTGACGTTCCCTGGCTTGTTAGTGGTTGGGGAGGTGCGTTACAGTATGGTATCAGAGCGTCAGTTTTTTACACTGAGCCTGAATGGGCCAAACAAGTCGAATGGAGATAAGATTATAGTATGGTATCAATTACAGTATGGTATACAACATATTTGCGTTCATGGAAAAGTGAACCACCGCATGGAAGAATAATATGTAGGGATACGCATGCTAAATTTAGCATTGCGCAGAGTGCATACACATAGTAAGGATGAACGTGGTTTGTGTGGTATGGTAAGGCACAATGAAGTTTAATTGGTGTGCACACAATATGAGTATGAGTTGTATCGCTACAGTGTAGGCAAGGGTGTGTGCAGGTGATTGTGTGTGGCAGCAACAGAGTATTTGATGGGGCATATAGATTATTGTACGCAGTAAGGCATATTGAAATTTAGCACGATGCAATGCATAGAGAGAAATGCATGTGGAATATCCGAATGCGATATAGAAACAGTGCACAGTGGATATTGGTGCGCAACGCAGAAGTAGTACGCGCAAGTTATTGGCGCGACGAAGAGGAAATGTATAGCAGATACAGGTGTGCGGAAGCATGAATTACCTTATAAAGTCACTTTGCACGATAAATAAAGGTACACAAGTTGAATTTTATGTGCGCAAAATCGTCTGAAAGGCTAATTAAGACAACGAACCTGAGTTTAATAGAAAATTTGCATAGTATTCAAAGAAAGAGGAATACACAACTACATTGAAGTATTATTTAAAATGAGTCAAGCGAGTGAGATGGATTCTGAGTCTTATTCAGACAATTGAAAGTGAAATATAAGTTACAAGAAGACACATAATATTAAAGGAAACAAGAGTCATATCACCATCAGTTGGAATCTTGTCATAAGAAGTACAAAATCCGCTATTGCGCTTATATATTCATTTAAAATCTGAAATTACAAAAGGGGATGATTCAAAATAGTAGTTGCCTTATTTAAAGAGACCGAACAAGAACAGGTCTATCATATCCGTAGATTCCTTACCTCTGCTACCATCTGTCCAAAAATGGCTGAAATATACTCAATTGTATTTGAGGGCTCATTTCAGTTTAGCTAGATCCTCCTTAAAAGAGTCTAACCAGACCGGTTGATTCTCTCCAACACTTTCAGTTGCTTCAGTGACGGGTTCTTTCTTCTGTCGCTTTCTTTGTTTCTTCTTAGCAGCTGGTCTATTGATAACCAGATCTCTCATGATTGGATTTAACCTAATTTCCAATCTAGAATCAGTAACAAGTACTGTGTGAAATTTAGTCGCCAGTATTTGCGCAACTACCTTTTCCTTCGTACTCGCGGGAAAATTTAGCATGTTGCCCGAATAACTAGTCTCATTGGATTTAACTAGGTCCATATACCTCAGTTATGTGGGCACCGAAATACTTTTGTAGAGATGAGAAGCTCGAACCAGTTTGGGCACTACTCGCTGATGGAAAAGATGATGCTTCCATACCCGAGAGTTGGTTATTATAGAGCCTCAATCACGAATCACTGGCAGACTTGTGCACAAGTATGATGGGTTGCCATGCTCGGCTAATCCATTTCAAATGATTAAACTTTTTGAGTTTGTTACATGGTGGTGTTCACCTAACTTCAAATGGTTGTGATGTACCGAGTGAATGAGACGGAGTGATCTAACTAACCATCACCTGTCCCACGAATGGTGGATTTGACATATTGAAGCACGTGACATCGAAAGTTATGCAAAAGTGGTTTCAGAAAACCACCTTTTGCCCGATGTATCTCTGCACGATGATGCAGTTCTTGCTAAGTTCTCAAAACTTGGGTCTTGTCTAAGAATCGTCACGGCGTCAACATCAAGAAAACAGAGAAGATAATTCTGATATATTTATTGAGCCAAAATAGTTCACATTTCTCATGGATTGTTGATTTAGTTAACCTAATAAGTTTTAATGGTTGCACATTTTGCAGAATTAACAACAACTAGATCAGATCAAATTAGTACTGAATCCATAGGAATGGAAGAGACACGGAGAAATTACAATCAACAAGATGAAAGCAGAGGGATGAATATCCATTTGGACATTGAAGGAACAAATTCCAATGGACATGGAGAGGAAAGGGATGAAAACGTAAATATGGTAGAGACCATTAAAAATTTGCAAAAAGGATGTCCAAAGTCATAAAGCTAATAATGAAAGGATTATGAGAGCCAAAGAGCAGCAGGATGACTTCAACATGAAGTTATTGCAAAGTTTGAATAGAATAGAAAAGAAATTGGAAAAAGAAAGTGACTCAAGCAAGTCTGGAAGTCACAAACCTTCGGATGAGAAAAAGAAATTAGGAAATGTTAGCAGACACCACCATCACTCCCCAAAGCATTCCAATAAAAGAGCAGGTAGCAGCACAAGTCCATCCCCTGTCAGACAGTGTAAGAGGTCTGAGGTGCGAGAAGAAATGAACAAAATCAATCCTCCTACATTTGATGGTGAGCACAAGAACGATGAAGATGCAGAAACATGGTTGTTGGGCATGAGGAAGTATTTTCAATTACACAATTATTCTTCTCATGCAGAGGGTCAAATTTCCATCTATCAACTCAAATCAAAGGCATCCATGTGGTGAGATCAGCTTGTGTAGGTACACCACATCAAAGAGAAGAGAGTTACTTGGAGGGAATTTAAGAGGTATTTTGAGAAGAAATACTTGACTAAGAGATATTATGGCAAAAAAATGAAAGAGTTCTTTGAACTCAAGCTCGGAAGCATAACCATAGATGAATATGAAAGAAGATTCCTAGAATTGTTGAGACAATTAAAATTCAAAGGTATTTGAGTGGATTGTCAGCATTCATCAGTGACAAAATATAGTATGATGATCCTAAGACATTGGAAAAGACCATAAGGCGAGCTAAATGTCTATATGATCAGCAGAAAGCAAGGCCAACTTTCCAAAAAGATTGGGAAGACAAAAAGAAGTTCAAGGTGGATCAGAGGAAGAAAGGATTTAAACCACCATTCTTCAGAAATAGTCCACAGGGACCACAAACTCATAAAGATCCCAAAATGATAGAGGCAGAAGGCCAAAGGCCAAGGAAACCACTTATTCAATGTTGGGGTTGTAAAGGAGATCATAGATTTAGAGATTGTCCTCACAGAGGTGAAAAAGGAAGGATTGTTTACAATGTACAGCAAGCTGAAACAATGGAGGATATGGGTAGAAATGTGCCAAGGATCTATGCAGCCTTGGATAACAAGCAAGAAGAACATTAGTCACACATGATTGAAGTGGAAAGTATGATTAACAACCAAACCATTGCTATTTTAATCGATTTAGGAGCTAGTCATAGTTATATAGATCCTAAGATGGTAGAAAGTTTGCAATTTCCAAGAAGAAAGCATGGAAAATCTTGGTTGGTATAGTTGGCTATAGGAGCCAAAAGAAAGGTTAATGAGATGGTTAAGTCATGTCTTATGGACATGAATGGACTGAGCACCAAAGAAGATTTGAACATCTTACCTTTAGGTTCCTATGACTATCTAATTGGGATGGATTGGCTGGACCCACATCATGCTCTATTGGATTGTCATAACAAAGCATTCACTTGCTTGGATGAAGAAGGGAACCAAAGGAAAGTGCAGGGAATTCCCAGGGCAGTAATCGTTAGAGAAATTTCAGCAATGCAACTGAAGAAATGTTATAGAAGAGGATGTCAAATATTTGCAGTTCATATGGAGGAGACACCTAAAGAAAAGGTGCCAAATTTGGAGGATTATGCAGTCCTGAAAGAGTTTGAAGATGTATTCAAGGAGGTTCCAGGACTACCCCCAAGGAGAGACATTGATTTTTCTATAAATTTGACACCAAGAGCAGCTCCCATGTCAAAGACTCCTTACAGAATGAGAATGCTAGAATTGAAGGAGTTGCAAATGCAGCTTGAAGAACTTCTGAAGAAGGGGTATATATGCCTAAGTGTGTCACCTTGGGGTGCCCCAATCTTGTTTGTGAAAAAGAAAGATGGAACATTAATATTGTGCATTGATTTCAGACAGTTGAATAAAGTGACAGTCAAGAACAAGTATCCGCTGCCAAGGATCGATGATCTTTTTGATCAATTGAAGGATGCAAAGATCTTTTCAAAGATAGATCTCAGATCGGGATACCATCAGGTAAGAATTAAAGAAGAAGATATCAGCAAGACCGCCTTCAGGACAAGGTATGCTCATTATGAGTTCACAGTGGTGCCATTTGGGTTGTCAAATGCACCGGTTGTTTTCATGTGCTTAATGAATGGTGTTTTCCGAGAATATTTAGACAAGTTTGTTATTGTCTTTCTAGATGACATTCTTACATACTCTAAGTCAGAGGAAGAGCACACACAACATTTGAAGATGGTGTTGCAAGTATTAAGGGAGCATCAGTTGTATGCCAAATTGAGCAAATGCTCATTTTATCAGAAACAAATTCATTATTTGGGGCATATCATCTCAAAAGATGGGATAGCAGTGGACCCTGAGAAGATAGAAGCCATTAGAGAATGGTCGACACCAAAAAATGTGATAGAGGTCATATCATTCATGGGCCTTGCAGACTACTATAGGAGATTCATTGGAGGATTCTCAAAGATAGCACACCTAATCACTTCCTTACAAAGAAAGGGTATGAAGTTTTAGTGGACGTCGGAATGTGAAAGGAATTTCCAACATTTGAAACAGTTATTGACAAGTGCTCCAATACTAAGGATTGCAAACCCAAATGAAGATTTCATTGTATGCACAGATGCATGTAATGAAGGACTTGGTGGAGTCCTCGACCAAAATGTATTTGTGATATGTTATGAATCAAGGAAGTTGAAAGAGCATGAAAGAAACTATGCCACTCATGATTTGGAGTTGGCAGCCATAGTACATGCCCTAAGGAAATGGAGACACTACCTCATGGGAAAAAGGTTTGAGCTAAGAAAAGACCATAATGGTTTGAAATATTTATTTGATCAGCCAAATATAAATGCTAGGCAAAGCATATGGTTAGAATTTCTAAGCGAATATGACTTTGATATAAAGCGTATCAAGAGGAAATAAAATAAAGTGGTTGATGCACTCAGCAGGAGGGTGCATGAACTACGTGTTACAACCATCAGCATGTATCAGATTCATGTTAAAAGAAAATTTCTAGAGGCTGCAAATACAGACCTGCAATACAAAGAATTGATAGAAAAATTACAGCAAGGTAAGACACCACAAAATATGGATATTTATAAGTTGGGAGTAGATGGAATGTTGCTACACAAGAACAGAATTTTCATACCAAATGTCCAAGACTTGAAACGTATAATTTTGCATGAGATGCATAATGTTCCTTATGCAGGGCACCCTAGATATCAGAAAACCATAGCAGCGGTCAAGAGCCAATACTTTTGGCCAGGTATGAAGAGAGAGATAGCAGAATACATTGCAAGATGTAAGGAATGCTAGAAAGTTAAAGCAGAACATAAGCACCCAGCAGGATTTCTGCAACCTTTGCCCATTCCTGAATGGAAGTGGGAAGTGGTGACAATGGATTTTATTATGGGATTGCCTAGAATAGGCAAGCTACATGATTCGATTATGGTGGTGGTGGACAAGCTTACAAAAGCTGCCCATTTTACTCCACTGAAAACTACTTACAAGGTAGTAGATGTCACTAATATTTTCATGAAGGAATTGTCACGATTACACGGAATTCCTAAAATGATTGTGTCTAACAGAGACTCAAAATTCACCTTGAATTTCTGGAAAGGATTTTTCAAAGGATTTGGGATGAATCTGAAATTTAGTACATCTTACCATCCTGAGTCTGATGGACAAACAGAGAGGGTCAATAGAGTGATAGAAGATATGTTGAGAATGTATGTGATGGATAAACCATCAAAATGGGAAGACTACCTACATTTAATAGAATTCACTTACAACAATGGGTATCAGGCATCATTGAAGATGAGCCCATTTGAAGCACTTTACAACAGAAGGTGCAATACTCCAGTGAGATGGGATAACCCAGCTGATAGAATAGTAGTCGGGCCAAAGTTTCTCAAGGAGATGGAGGACCAAATGTTAAAAATTAAGCAGAATTTGAAAGCTGCCCAAGACAGACAGAAAATTTATGCTGATAAAAACAGAATCCACAGAGAATTCAAAGTGGGTGATCATGTTTTCCTGAAGGTGAAAGTTAACAGGAGTTCCCTGAAGCTGGGAAGTTGTGCCAAGTTGGCATCTAGATTTTGTGGACCATTTGAAATCCTAGAGAGGATTGTTCCATCTGCTTATATGATTGCATTGCCTGCATCTATGTCTGTTCATAATGTAATCCATGTATCATTGCTAAAGAAATACATACCTGATGCTAATCATGTCGTTGATTGGAATGTTATTCAGGTGGAGAAAGAAGGTGCTTTCCAAGTGCATCTGATGCGCATTTTGGACTGGAAAATCAAAAAACTCCGGAATCGATCCATAAGGCTTGTAAAGGTCCAATGGACTTGGTACAGACCTGAAGATGCTACTTGGGAGCATGAGGATGCAATGCGGGCAGAATACCTGCATTTTGAAAAAAAAAATTGAAAATTTTGTTGTATATGGGTACATGATTCACTGAGGACATTACATAAATAAGGGGAGGGGATTGTAATATCCCTTGGCCGAACCCAAATGCAGGTGTAATCCAAGAATATTTAAGCTAGTGAGCTAATTAGACATCATTTTTGTAATACACCTTTCATGGCATGGTGCGCGGATATACTACGCAGTAAAGTGATGTAGTGTGCACATTTCTCCATACCACGTGCAGTAACTAAAGTGTGCGTAACCTTGAGGACAATGGATACCATGCACAGTAACTAAAGTGCGTGCAACCTTGAGGACAAAAAATACCACGCGCAGTAACTAAAGTGTGTGCAACCTTGAGGACAGTGGATACCGTGCGTAGTAACTAAAGTGCGCGCAATATTAAGGTCAGGGAACCTTTATGTATATGATATGCATTATAGGCTAGTGAGCCAGTATTATAAGCTAGAATGCTTATGTTTTAGAATTAGGCCAGAGCGCCTAGATGTTAAAGGCCAGCGCACCTATTTTGTATATGTCTCATGATTAATATAAAATACATCGTTGCGCACAGACCGACCACGATAAAAGAGAAGGGGGACTAGATTCCACCAGTTAGGGAAAGGGAGGGCCAAAAGCTAAGGAAAGGGCTAAAAGAGAGAGCTTAAGCCAAAAATGAATATTAAATTAATATTTCTTTGAACATAAAGTATGAATAATTGTTTTATCCTAAGTCCTAAAGAAGGGGACAAGTGTATCAAAGAAGCTTCCAACATGACAAGTGTAAAGTTGGAGACATGCATACTTATTGCCGAGACTTACTACCTTTGGGGGGGATCTTACCATTTTTCCTTCGACTAGATAACCATTATGTGGGGGGGAATCATCATCTCTACCATAAATCCATGACCATTTCTTTGCATAATCATGGAGCTATCGTCATACTTTCCTATCACTATACATGAACCTGTTTCCATAGCCATTTTCCGATTGGTGTACATGTCATCTTGGGAGCGGGATTGAAGAGGCAGGTTGTCAGGCCCGTGAGCAATTCTCTGAGTGAGAGAATTGTTGGGGATCTATTTCCTGAAGGTGCTAAACTACAGCTATAGTGCTTTGAGACTTTCGGTTTGGCCTATTGCTGAAGCCCTGGAAGGGAAGTGGGGCAGCCGAAGGACTGTTGAGCAAAGAAGGGGAACACTTCCTTGGGTGGGACGGGCATGTGGGGAATGAGAGGTTGCAGGTTGTCGGTTGAGTGAGCACTTGATATGGAGTCTTTCCTGTTGACCATGAACCTTTAGCCTGGTTAGGAATCCCTTACCCGTGTGGAGTCTAGTCCTAGCTCGAGGGTGACTCACTGTTGAGAGTGATGAACAGTGTAGTCTAAGGCTGGGAGGTTCGTGGACGGTCTGTGCGCAGTTGGTGACATTCTTACCAAGATAAGTATCGGTTCCGTGATGAATATACATGCTGCATTGTTATTTATGTGTTAATTTATGGGTTGTATTGCATGTGTGAGCATACCTGTCTACATGTTTAAGTGTATACCCCTATGTACATTGCATGTCTGTGTTTACTATTAATACAACCTGAAAATCGTATATTCATAGAATGCAATTGTTTGTTTATGTTTTATATGTGAAGCTTCCGCTAGAGCATTTTATGTATATGTTTAATTGCATGTAGTTCAATATGTATGTATTCCTGTGTGTGTATATACGTATTTAAAAAGAAAATTTTTGTGACATACCTCAGTTGGATACTAGGTTTTTACCTTATGTTGTTAGAAATGAGTTAAGTGTCTAAGTAGTGACGTTCCCTGACTTGTTGGTGGTTGGGGAGGTGTGTTACATATATGTAGTGGATCGGGTGGTCGTATTGTCCAGGGTGTTGGTATGAGGTGGTTTATAGGGCTCCACCATGTGTAAGTTCACTAAAAAAGGTTATCATGTCCTAAGGACAAAGGAGTATCAATCCCTATAGCTCTTAGATATACATGTGGGATCCAACAGTAATACTCATCCTAATTTCTTAGAGCCCTAACTAAGGAGGCTCAATTGTGCCCCTAGTCGTACTACTTGACTACCCAAGTAATAGAGAGTGATATCCCTGAGTGTTGTTCTTGGTTTACTATAGCAACAAGACAATTTATCAATTTATTTAAAATTGCTTTTAGATATGCCTACGACACTTCCTATATACCCGAGGTTACATTGAAGTGATATTATGTATACAAGTATTGTTTGATGCAGTACTACTCGAAGGTGTACCAATAGGGGTTACAAGGGTTTCCAACAATGTGATTCCACTTGTATTTCTTGTGTGTATTCTTCCCTGACTGCAATTTTACCCATTGAATCACATATTACTTTGTTATTTAAAGATGTCAAAACACATCTCTAAAAATAAAAGTTTCAAAAAATTAGGAGCTCTCTAACCCAAGAAAGAGATCTACAATCACCGATAAATAACTTACTTTTCAAGGTGGGGTTTGAAGCTAAAAGTTTCAAATAAGAACAACTCCCACAATATTTATCATAATTTTTGTTATGACCATTTTCTAGAAATGGCATGGTGACTTTTCATCAACTATCAATAGTCTAATAGAAATCTAGGCACTCTGTCAAAAGATATTCATTTTGTAATATTCATGGTCATCGCCAGAAAAAACCTAAAACATTTGATTTTTAAATCAATTATATCTTCACTTCTCAGACTCCATTTGAAATGTTTTTTTTTTTTTTTCGAAATTGGGCGTTTTTGTGAGAGGAACTGAAATATACCACTAGTTTCTTCATATCATGCACATAAAGTTTCAGAAATTGATTTGAATTCAATGTCCTCTTTTTTCCCTCAAAATTCCTGCAATAAGAAAAAATATATATCTTTTTTTGGCCCAAGAAAGAGCTTTGATACCAATTGTAATGTACTTAACCCTGGAACTTCAGAGCAATCACACAGAATGTAATAGAATACTAGTGCAAAGTAAAAGAGCACAAGAGAAAATAGATAAATTATGAGAAATATCTCTTGTGATAATGATATTCAAAAGTAGAATGCTATGTTCACTTGCCTCTTCAAGTGGGAAACCTCCAAGCACAGAGCTTCAAATACAATAAGAAGTCTTGACAAAACATTACATAACCTTCTATTCAATATATAGCTATCAATAGAGAATCTTAACTACATGCAGTCCCACTTATAATGAGGGCTAACTAACTAATTTGGACTTTATTAATAAAGAGGACCATTTTCACAATAAGTGATTATTAACTATTTATTTAGTGGGTCTTATTCAAGAAAGGTGGCCTAGTACATCAATAAAGTATCCAAAGTAAGGGGGTTAAGGTAGGACCCTAACATTAAAGAAGATAAGTGGTAGAGTCTAACTTTTTACTTGGTAGACAAATAGAAAGAAAGAGGAGACTTTTGTGGAAGTATCATTATATTTAGTGGACCTTATTCAAGAAAGGTGGCCTAGTATATCAATAAAGTATCCTAAATAAGGGGGCTAAGTAAGGGGGTTAAGGTAGGATCCTAGCATTAAAGAAGATAAGTGGCAGAGTCTAAAGTAATGTCTTGCAAAAGAAAAGTAATGTCTTGCAAAAGAAAGTATAATGAATGGTCTAATTGAATGAAATAAAAAATCAAATAAAAATACTAAGTTACTCGAAAATTAAATAAAAAATAAATATGATCCAATATTCTTTAGGACAATATCATATGTAATATTAAATATTATTCAATCTAAATATTTAAAGGAACATGGTTTAGGTAGTATATTTAATACAACCAACCTTTTACAAAATAGTGTACCTTGATGAGAGATAACAAAAAGGCAGTGTTTATAAAACAAGTGCATTTTATACTTTAGTTCATGCATTGAGATAAAATATTAGTCAATCAAATAGACTATAATTCTTTATGGGTGAACTCATTATCAAAACCATCATTGTAAAAGACTCACTAATTCCCTAAAATGTTATAGGGATGAACTCATTTCTCATTATCAAACCATCATGATAAAAAAACTCACTCATTATCAAACCATTAGAAATTTGGAAATGGAGAAGACTTATGACAAAGTTGAATGGGATTTTATATAGAACATGTATTAATATGAGTTAAATGGCATAACATCTTACAGTTGGAAGTTTTATTCTAAAAAGCAAAGACTTATGACAAAGTTGAATGGGATTTTATATAGAACATGTGTTAATATGAGTTAAATGGCATAACATCTTACAGTTGGAAGTTTTATTGTAAAAAGCAAAGACTTATGATAAAGTTGAATGGAATTTTATATAGAACATGTGTTAATATGAGTTAAATGGCATAGCATCTTACAGTTGCAAGTTTTATTGTAAAAAGCAAACGTTTTCATTTTATAAATAGAGCTCTAACTCTCCATACTATAAGAAGTTGGGATCAAGATCATTATTTTTACTTCTTATTCTTTATTTTAGTATCGTATACCCCTTTTGATCTTTTTATATGTATTAAAAGCGGCCATGATTTGACAATTTATCACCATCTCGCTATAGACCTCGGTGATAAAAGGTTAACTTTTACAAATCAGACATTTTATTTTTCATGACTAGAAATCCTAAATTTATTTTTATTTTTCTTATGATTCTTGTTTTTAAAAGTAATCCTAAATATTTCATAGCTTAATCAAAACCAAAACAAACGGAATTGGAAACTTGGCCTTTTAGATCCTTAAAGCCAAATACTCAAGTTTTAACCATGCGCAATTCTACCCTCACACCTTGAGTGTTTAACAATGCTCAATTCTACCTTCGCACCTTCCATTTTGTGTGTTCCATTACCCATTCCCAAAAGCAAGTATTAAAAGCATAGTTTTTATTTTATTTTATTATATACATGTTCATTAAACCCAATTGACTAGAGATGTTTTATACCTATTGCATGTACAACAATTTGTGTCTCTAAAGAAAAGGGGGTGTAGGGTTAGAGACTCATTGAGAAATTCTTAGTGTTAAAGTAAAGTCCACAAGGAAGTTATAAATAGAAATATTTAGATGAGTGTTACAATCAACAATCTCTCTTAGACATTATCCAACAACCTAAAATCTAATGAAGAGAAGTTGGTCCTGATTTCCCACAACCTCTTGTGAATATAGAAGAAGATATATACGGAATTTCTCTTGTGAATATAGAAGAAGATATATACGGAATTTCTCTTGTGAATATAGAAGAAGATATATACGGAATTGATGTATAGATTAATGTCTCGATTATTAATTGAAGATGTCCTAATCTACAACAACCAACGAAGCTAGAAATTTTAGACAATATGAAGATTGTTCTCAAGGGCAATGACTTGGAAGAGTTCAAAACCTTATAAGGTGTCGAGGGACAAGCTTCTATTGGTTGATGCATGAGATTTTCCCAAAATAAATGTGCTTGAATAAAAGCTACATAAGGAACATTTCCACATAAATGATACACCTTTGTAACATGTAAGGATAGAGAGGGATGTGAAAAATCTCATTCCCTGGGTGACTAAAGTTCTTGTGATCTCAATCAAACAAGTAGATTGTTGAATTTAATTAATGCATAAATAAATTTCAGACCATAGCATTAATCACACAATAGCTAGAAATTAAATAGAGAAAGAAAAACAAAATTCACACAATACATGTAATTACTCTGAAACTAGATTTTCATTCCTTTGAAAAACTTAAAAGGAAACCTTCACAAGCCACCTAAGAAACAGCATTGCATGGATACCAAAAAACACCCCAAACTGAGTGGAACAACCTATTGGGAAAGTACAGTTTTTTGTACAACCTATATGTACAGTCCTCTCTATATGATTATACAAGAATGTGTGGATCTCTATATAGAACTAATTGTTGCCTGGAAATGCCTCTTTTCTGGCTTCCTGCTTTCTCTCCCTCTCTCTGTCACTCAACCTACTCAATTTCTCAAGTGTTATATGTGTTTGAAACCTCTAACTTGACTTGTATTTATACTTTTAGCTAAGACCAAAAGTCTAATCTATTTTTGAGATTACTCCTAGTCTAAGTCATGAATGCATGAAATACAATTTTTAGACTCAGCTACTAAAAATAAGACTTTCTCTTTTTAACTAAAGTGAATTACAAAATAGAATTACTTTTCTAAAATATCTTGAACTACTTCTTGCATGTTCACACTGAACATATGTGGAAGTTTCTATCTAATCTATAATTTTCAACACTCCCTCTTAGCATGGAAGGAATTATGTACCAATCAAAGTATATCTCTAAATTTCTATTTGTTGCATTGTCTTCCCAATATGAGCCTAAACACTCCTGCAAATTCATCTCATCACCTCCAAGATATGTCAAACTAAACTCCACTATTCCCCTCAAATACTTGACTACATGTTTTGTTACTACCCAATGCTCTTTCCTTGGCTCCACCATGACCTAACTCAAGTTTTTCATTGAAAAAAAATCATGCGACCCTTTCCCACTTACTTCAAATCCTTGATGCCACTCTCTATGCTCAGTGACTAGAGAAAAAGTATCATCGTAGTCCACTCCCTCTCTTTGTGAGAAACCTCTTTCCATAAACCTCACTTTGAACTTTTGAATGTTACCATATGTAGCATGATTTAACTTGTAGAGTCACATAGAACTCATACATCACTTTCCCTCTAGTCTTGGCATTATGTCTTAAACACCATTCTTCATAATGGAGGTGTACTCCTCTGCCATGGTATCCCACCATACCTATTGATCTGTTTCCTACTGAAAATTGAAAGGCTTGAAATCTAGAATGGTGTTCATCAATGCCATATAGTCTTGAAACATCTTCGAAGGTATTCTCTCTATAAATGTTCTCCTAAGAGTCTCAACATGATCTTGAGCATCCCTTGATGTCTAAGTGAACCATAGAGGTCTCCTAACATAAGTGCAAGGGGATATTGTCTCTCCTTTTCCACCTAAAGGTTGTTGTATTGTTGTGGAAATCATTGGTGATCTAGGGTCAACCTTAAGAGCTTCCTAGTCCTCATCATATATCACTATGTATAGATTTTCCTTAGACCTATGTTGGTTTCTTGGAAAAGTTCATTGGCATGATTTTAAAGTGTGCATCCTTTGCATACACCATGTTTCTCAATACTTAACTCTAGAATACTAGTGACTATCTCCCTCATAATAGGAAACACCCTAGGATGAAGGTGACTCATCCTCTTCTACCACAACTTGCACAAGCTATCATTGTAATGCACCAAGGGTCAAATAGGTTCACCCTCCAACCTATACAACTTACCTTATCTAACCCCTATTACATAAGTTGTATCTAGGTTAGATTCCTTTGGTGTGATGAGGACTCACTAATTCTTGAACTCCACTGCAAATCCCTTATCCTCCATAACCGAAACTAGAAGAAATTTCTTCTTGAAACCTAGTACAAACAAGACATCATCAAAATATAAAGAATTACTTGACTCAAGCTAGAAGGGAATAGTACCAACTCCTGATATTGGGTATTGTTGGCATAGGGGCAGACCCAGGGTTCAACGCTACAACAACGCACCAACAAAACCCTAACTACCAACCCTTTCGACAACACCTGTGAAGCAGATGAAGTTTCACCCGAGGTAGAGGCAAGGGTGGTTGCATGAATCCAATGTCTGCAACCTTAGATGGGACATAGATCTGTGATTCTAATCACCTAACAGAGCACTCAACAATTATATTTAGCAATATTCAGTTCTTAGTTACAACACAGTTAAACCCTAATTATAGCACAATGCAATACTCAACTAGATCTAGCATCTAACAACACTTAGCATGACGAAATAGATCAGATATAGTAGATTCAAGCACTAAGCACATGTATCTAAGTCAGATCTAACATCCATCCATATTATTAAGCACATAGCATTAGCATATCTATCCACCATTCATCTATGTTAAATCACTAAGCAAGTAAACATATAAAGACATCAATACATCACACAGAGCAAAGAAACACAACATGTATGTGGTTCACCCCCACCCTAGGGCTACATCCACCAACTCTTCTCTTCTTTATTATCTTATTCAATAGGTTACATGCACCGAGCCTCAAAAACCCTACTCCGCAGAGGACAAGAGATCTGTGAAACTCACTAGATCCTCCTTCCTTGAGTATATATAAGCACGCAACCTTCCACAATCTCTTACAATGACTTGCACTTAGCTCTGCAAGTCTCACACAGTATGCACCAAAAAACTTACAACTCTTGATCACACAAATCCAACTCTATCACTCAGCCATTCATTGTGTTCACTACATCGCCTTAACATCTATTTATACATACAAAATAGGCCTAAGAATGGGTGAACCAATGGGTCGACATTCCCATACCCGTTACATAATCCCAAATCCTAAGAAGGGCCCTAAAAGGGGCCGAGATCTCGCGATCTCCGCTTCATCTTGCACTCCACCTTCGAAAGCCTATTGAAGTCCCAAAATTAGGTCAACCATGACCAAGAATCCTCAAAACTTGGTCAAGGGCCAACAGGCCCCCAACACTCACCTATTACTCGTCTCGAGTCACTCTGATCTGACTAGTCCTGCTTCAAAAGCCTCGATCTTGGCTCGAGATTCTTTGACTTGTTGTTGTGCTACAGCCTCCTGTTCAGTGAACTCTTGTATGACTGCTTCATTGACATGTCCTTCGAGGCGTTGTTCAGCTACAATGACAACTTGCTCCAGTTCTTCTCCTCGGCCTTTGATTTCTGTGAACAGTTGGTAAGCCTCATCATGTACAGGTTAGAGCCTCTGAGTTACTTCCATAACTCTTCTCTGTATAGTATGGACCTTCTATTGGGTAATGTGCTACTCTTGGGATCGCTTCATTCTTTCCACCGCTGACAGGGGCTTCAACTGTCCATGTATTGTCTCTGCTTGATCCTTCGCTTCCTGGAGATGTGACTCCAGTGCCTTCAATTCTAGATCCTCATTAAGTTGTTCATATGTTTGGGCACTGCGATCACTCAGTTGCTTGCAGTCCAGGGAAAGGACTTTTATTCTTTCAACTGTGCTTCAAGCAGTTGCTTCCCTTTAGTCCCTTACATCCCGCGGGGTGTCAGGTATAGTTCATAGCTCTAAATTTCTTATTCATTGTTGTAGTTGTTGGACAGCTTCCGTGAGCTTCTCTACTTGATGTGTGACTCGGTCTTCAGCCTGTAGCTCTATGCCTGTCACAGAGAGGAGGGCTCTGTCTACTGCTTCTTTTACTTCGAGTTGCTCTGTGAGCAACTGTTCTTTCTTTTGTTGCATCTGTGCTTTCTCCCCTTCAAACTTGGCCTGGAGAGAAACCTTCTCTTGTTCTGTAATTTTGCATTGTTCTACAATGTCTCCTTGTACTTGCTTCAAGGTTTGGGTATCTTTTTCTGCTTCTTCTTGTGCGTGACGAAGACGAGCTTCGACTGCATCAGCTAATCAACATAGTTGGATTGGCTCATCCTCCAACTCTGGTTCTCTTGATGACAGGGGTGCAGTGGACACTGTGCGACTGAACTGAAGGGCATATTGTACCCCTCAGAATTTGAAATTAATTCTATCATACATTTCCTCCTGCTTGGCTTCTTGTTTCTCCATGATTTCCAGTGAAGCGTCGTTGAGGGCTGCTATGATGAATTCGAAGTCATCAGTAGTAAGCACGGTCTTCATCTTGGTCACGGTGGCTCTCGATTTTTTCAAGAAGAAGGTTTCGGAGGAGAAACCTTCTTCAGGATCGATCTCATATCTCAATGGCGTTACTTTGCCTTACTTATGTTCAACTCTTGTGCCATTTATTTCTTCCTCCTCACCCCCTCAGTCAGGTGATATTGAAGCAGTCTTTCCTTAGGCATTTCTTAGGTCTTGGACCTCTTCAGTATTCTTTGTTTTGCTGGGTCCATGTGTGTCATGCGTGGTTTATGGGTTGTCAAGGTCAGACATCTTTGTAGGGTCTGCTAGAATAAGGAGGTCTCTCGACCAGTCCTTAGTGATCTCCTCAAGATCCTCTTGTGTGAGCTTGTAGTATGACTGTAGTTGTTTCTTATGTTCATCGGCTCGCATTGTGAGGTATATGAAGAGTCGATCTATGCAGAACTTCATCACAGATCAGAATCTTTGTAAGGTTTTCGGAGTTATGCGAGGTTATGCTTCTATGGCTCTCTTCAAATGAAGGTAGTAGGTGTGAAAAACAACATTTGACTTCCACTGTGTGTTCATATCACTTGAGTACCATAGTGTGGTGAAATTCACAGTAAGTGATTCGAATGGTTCAATATCTGGGAATGTCGCACCTTCCGGCATCTCCCAGGCAACAAAGGCAATAAGGATCAGGAGCCAACTGAAATGGAAATCATAGCCCTGATCCTGGGCTTTGCGGTAGTCTAGCTTCAGCTGATTCACTAGGTAATTCGCTCAGTTCATCTATAAACCTTCTACGCACTTCCCCGCGAGGTCAACAAAAAATCATATGACTTGCATAGGTCTGTTCTTCCTTACTAACTTTCCTACAATTAACTGACAGGCGAGGTGCACTGTGTCATTTTGGATGGAGGCTAACTTATAGCCTTGCGTTCCCTTTTTGATATCACCATATCTATCCTTGATTTCCTGTGCTAGTGCACGATCTGTGGCTTTTCCTGGATAGAACTCCTGTGGATCGGTTCCTTGCATACTCAAGCCTGCGATCCTACGGATCAACATCAGGTCGACTATGATATGATGGTCTAGCCATAAGTACTTTCCATGGTAACATGAAAGTAATAACTTGACACAGACATTGACTTCCTGGTGTCGTCTGAAGTGTGGGATTTTCATGATGTTTAACAAAGTGGACTATGTGAGGTTCATCGTCCATGGTCGAGGGATTATCTTTGAGTTCTTCCCCTTCGTCTTGGTCAAGTACTTATATAGGGCAAGCACACTGTAGTTTTTGCGATCTTTGAGGTTGAAGTCATTGAAATTCAACATTGTGATCTTATCCTGTTGTGTGTGAACTACGGGTATCCCCTTTGGGAGGTACGTAGTAACCATGGTGTACTCAAATTCTCTTGGCACACTATCTCGACTCACTATCCTGACTAGAGGTGGTATGTAATCCGACAATATGGACGGGATCAGCTTCGCATTTGCTAGGTCATCTCTGTGTTTGGTTCTCTTTACAGCTGATGGTTTGGATGATCCAGCTCCACGAGTAGTCGACGGAAAGGCTTGCAGTCCTCTCATCGATGATGCTTAAATACACATCGCTCTTTCAAACATTACTCTTTCAGTCATTAGATCAATAAGAACTTCTTCAAAAAATTTCTCTGCAGTGCTAAGCTTGTCCGACATGCACGCTCGTGGTTGAATGTCTCGGGTTCGAAGAGTAATTTTTTGATGCAACATGATAGATGGAACTAACACAGTGATCACTATGAGAAATCAACTATTCTATGAGCTCTGATAGTTACGATTGGCAAACGTGTTCTCGTTGCGTGGCACGACGGGATAAATAGATAACTTGCCAACAGATCTCTTAGAACGAGAGAGAAGCCTTCATTAACTCAGTTATGTCCGTTGTGGCATAGTCCCAATGGTCTGGTGGCAAACTTTATGTCCATAAATTCCTTTCTACCCATTCGAGCCATCGGTTGAATGGTTATACTGTTCCAATGGCTATATTGCTTCACCATGGAGAAGTACCATGTGATGTTGTTATGATATTCCGACGAAGCTCCAATTTTGCAAATTTTCCTTCTACAAAGTTCCCTCAAGAACCTTTTGTAACTTTTCAATCTTATCTCTCTTCTTACTTAGTTTTCTATCCTTCTTTCCAGTGAGCTTCATCTCGAAATTCCTTTTTCCATTCTGATTCTTATCTTCTTTCGGCGGAGTAACTTCGCGCTATTGAGGTTCCTTCCTAGAAATCAAGGGTAATAATTCATTTGTACCTGGAATAGGTACTTCAGTATTTTGTGGGTCTTCTAATGTTTTTCCAACTTCGACAACCAAATCTCTGGTTTGAAATAGCTTCGCATGGTTCTTATGTTCTTCAATAAAGTGTGCAATCCTCCTAGTCATGAAATATTTTAACTCTTGCTTCTTCTACTGTAGGATTTCCTCTTCTTTTCTTCTGGCCTGATCTCCTTCAATCCAAGGTTTTCCTAATAAAATAGAAAATTGAGCGTTATTCTCAATAATTTTAACAACTTCAAATTCTTCCTCTATCGAAGTTCCATGAGCACTCATAGATATCTTGGTAAGCCTTCCACATAGGGTTATCAACTTTCCTCTGAATAATCCTATTCCTCCCAATGAAGGAGTCATAGCAGGTTCCCCTAAAATTTTCCAAGTTCTTTCTGTCATGATATTCACCTGTGTTTCCTCATCCAGAACACAGTCAATGTCGAAGTCTCCTATTCTTGCTTCGATGCATTCTTTTTCTTTGAAGATCTCTGATAAGATGATATGTCGATGGTCATTCAGGGTTTCTTTCATCTATAGCAATACTTTTTCTGATTCTTTATGTGGTTCTATCATAATCTCAGTTTTTGGATCTGCCTTAGGGTTTTCTTGGTTCATATTCATCCTTTCAACCTTAGCAATCATTCTAGGGAAATCCAATACTTCATGGTACAGATCTTTGCAACAGAGGCAACTAGGTCTCTTTCTAGGGAATTCCTTAGCTATATGTCTCAGTCTTCTGCAACTGTAACAAAGGGTTAACCCTCTCCTTCTTTTAAATGATCCCCAACCTTTCCTGTACTGCGCACTAGGATCATGGTAGCTAACCTACAAAAAAATATTTCTAGGATCTTGCATCTATTTGTTAGTCCAAACATTCTTTCTATGCATATGTATAACATATCTTTCACTATTCTTATCAAATCTACTCATACCAAATCTTCTTTCTTCTATCAGTGCCCTAGTTTTCAAGCTAGGACAAATCTTATCAAACATACCTAGATCCATACTTTAGAAACAAAAATTTCCACTAATCTTATCTTCAACAGAGCACAAAGCTTCCAAATCTTAAAACTTTTCACTATTCTTACCTTTATCAGAGCACAAATCATTTATATATTACCTCTTTTCTTTAGATCAGACTTCTTTCTTTAGCACAGAACTTCACAAATCAAGTAGAATACTATGCACTAGAGCGACAGATCTATGCATAGATCTTTCACAATTTCAAGTCAGGTTTTTTCACAAAGTTTTTTTTTCCTCAGTTCCCACCAATCACAGTTTCAGGTCCCGACAACGGAACCATTTGTTGGCACAAGGGTAGACCTAGGGTTCAACGCTACAAAAATTCACCGACAAAACCCTAACTACCGACCCTTTCGGCAACACCTGCGAAGCAAATGAAGTCTCACTGGAGGTAGAGGCAGGGGTGGTTGCAGGACTCCAATGTCTGCAACCTTAGCTGGGACACAGCTTTTGATTCTAATAACATAATAGAGCACTCAACATTTATATTTATCAATATTCAGTTCTTAGTTACAAGGTAGTTAAACCCTAATTACAGCACAATGCAATACTCAACTAGATCTAGCATCTAACAACACTTAGCATGATGAAACAGATCAGATCTAGTAGATTCAATAACTAAGCACATGTATCTAAGTCAGATCTAACATCCATCCATATTATTAAGCACATATCATTAGCATATGTATCCACCATTCATCTATGTTCAAGAACTAAGCAAGTAAACATATAAAGACATCAATAAATCACACAGAGAAAAGAAACACTGCATGTACGTGGTTCACCCCCACCCTAGGGCTACGTCCACCAAATCTTCTCTTATTTATTATCTTCTTCAATAGGTTACATGCACCGAGCCTCAAAAACCCTACTCTGTAGAGGATAGGAGATTTGCGCAACTCGCTAGATCCTCCTTCCCTGAGTAGATCTAAGCATGCAGCCTTCCACAATCTCTTACAATGAATTTCACTTAGTTCTGCAAGTCTCACACAGGATGCACCAAAGCACTTACAACTCTTGATCACATAGATCCAACTCTAGAACTCAGCCATTCGTTGTGTTCACTACATCGCCTTAGCATCTATTTATACATACAAAATAGGTCTAAGAATGGGTGAACCCATGGGCCGACATTCCCATACCCATTACTTAATCCCAAATCACAAAAAGGGTCGAGATCCCACGATCTCCACTTCGTCTTGTGCTCCACCTTCAATAGCCTATCAAAGTCCCAAAATTAGGTCAACCATGACCAAGAATCCTAAAAACTTGTTCAAGGGCCAATAGGTACTTGGCATCATCACCAAGTTGAACCTGTACTCTTGAGTCCCGCTTCATCAAACTAGAAAGTAACTATCAATATGATGTCATGTGTTGAGATGCATTCCTCATAATAATTGGGAGAAAGGGAATATAACAACAAGAAATCTTTTGTGAACTTGTCATAAAATCATTCATTTGAGTTTCTATGGAGGTTTCTACCTACTTCTATTGTTGCTCTCCTTTACCCTTCTTCTTATATGGACACCGTGATGCATTACAACCATACTTATGACAGCTAAAACACTTATTTTTACTCAAGTCCTTCTTTCCTAGTTGTGATGATGACTCCTCACTCTTTCCCTTACCCTTGTTGGGTCTTGTTATCGTTCAAATTATCATCAAGGTAAAGTCATGCCTTACGAGGGAGAGTTGGGGGCAATGTATAGGAAAGATACCCACTGTCACCTTAGTGTCCTTGCATATACATGTTTAGGCTAGGGTTTCTAACCTAAGGAGGGTTTTCATATGAGGTCAAACTAGGTCGTTTCATTATATTGAGGACGGGTGAGGACAAGGACTCGGTTTGATTTAGGTTGACAATCTTTTATATGGGGATAACACATGACAATACAAGAGAATCCAATGACCAATAAATGCTTGGAAAGTGAAAGTTTGTTGGTGCAACAAAAAAGCCCTGCAACAATTCTAAAACCTACAGGACTGTGCTCTACCTTTAGAATGCACAACAAAAATCTTGTTTTTGACACATAATAAAAATTTCATTTACTTTTATTAAAGACTAAAATAGAAGGATTTAATTACAATCAAAAGAACACTAACAGTCTATGAATCCTTACCTTTATCATTTATTATAGAAATCAGCAATTACAATGTTATCAATAGATACGTACTTCCTATCTAGACTAGAGTTGGTTCACTACAATGTCCCACTGTATAGTGCATAGTATTTTCTAACCACATCCTCTATGGTGATCTAAACCACTTCAATCGAACCCAAGTGAGTCTTGATTCAATTCTTCCTCGGACAACCAACCCCCTCAATGCCTTTTCTCCTTTCTTTTTATTACCATGTCTCTCTTGTCAATCCACTTCCATCCATTGAGAAGATGAATAGTCATGACAGTTCATTTCCCAATCATTTACCAATTCACAATTTGTTCCCTCCTCTTTCACAAGCGATTGTCACTTATAATTTATCTTCCTGAGATGCATGGAGTGGAATTGTAGCATAATTCATGTAGCATGGAGTTGCAACATATTTCTTGTAGCATGGAGTTGCAACATATTTCTTGTAGCATGGAGTTGCAACGTATTTTTTGTAGCATGGAGTTGCAATATATAATTTCTTGTAGCATGGAATTGTAGCATAGAAGTCACAACATTGTCATTTGTAACAAGGAGTAAAAACACGAGCTGCAGAATAGAGTTCCAACCATCCTTATTCATCCTAAATTTACATGTACATAATTGAAATGTTTTTGGGTGATGCAGATTGCCCAGAACCAAAGATGCTCCTGCATCAAACATCCTTGGTAAGAAAAACATGAGCTCCATCTCATGTGGTGAGTACTCCAGAGGATGAAGGACTTCGTAGGTGTACTAGTTCTTCTTTGGAAACCCACGATGCATCCTCAGACCCTATGTTTTTCCATGTGACTAAATATTCTAGATATTCCTTGTTGCAAGTTTCTCTACCAATCCTTGTGGCCAAAATTTCTTCCACTTCTTTAGCTTGATTGAATGGTATTTTTTCTTCCCATCCATCTAGAGTACCTTCATAATTTCCTTTGTATCCTTCATGAAACTTGTACAGATCAACAACATTGAATTTTGGGGATATATTGAAATTGTTTGGGGGTTCCAACTAATAAGCATTATCAGACATTTTCTTCAATATTTTGCATTGTCTTATTTTATTATACTTAAGTTTGTTATACGTACCTCTTGGAAATCATTCTTTTCTCAAGTGAGCCATGACTAAATCACCTTCTTCAAAGATTTATGCCTTCGCTGCATATATATCCTCTATTTGTATTTGTTATTTATTGTCTGTATCTTATGTATTATTTTATCATGTAGTTCCTGCATATTGTCTGCAAAATCACTTGCATTCTGTAAATTAACCAAATCTACCACCCATTTAGGTGACCTTCCATAAACAATTTGAAATGGGATTTTTCCTATAGATATGTTCACTGAATCATTGTAAGATAATTTAGCTTGTGCTAAAACTAAATCCCACTAACAAGGATTTTCACCACTCAAACTTCTCAATAAGTTTCCTAAACTTCGATTCACCACCTCGGTCTATCCATCTATTTGTGGATGATAGGTAGAACTATATAGCAGCCTAGAACCTAAAGTTTTTCAAAGTGTCCTTCTCAGTGGACCATGTAACCTTACCACTTCTCTAAAAAATAAGGCAGTTGCTTCACTAGCATCACTTGTCTTCTTACATGCTACAAAATGTGCCATTTTTTAAAACCTATATGTTATCACCATCACACAATTATGCTTCCTCTGTGTCATAGGTAGTCCCAAAATAAAATCCATGCTTGCATCCTCCCACAGTCTTTCAAGTACTGGAAATGGAGTGAAAAACATTGTGTTCTTACTTCTACCTTTGGTTAGTTGATAAACTCTACAACACTCAACAAATTTTCTAACGTATTTGTTGAGGTTGGGAAAAAAGTATCATTAATTCACCAATGTTGTGACCTTTTCCATGCCACAATGTCCTCCTAAACTACCATTGTGTATCTCTCTAATGATATTCAACCATAATGAACTCTATGGAATGCACAACAGTTGGTTCTTCAACACGAATCCTTCTTGAATATGGTAATCCAAGAATGGTGTTCGGTTCATACTCCATGGTTATTTTCATACTTTCCAAGCCTCTACAAAATCTACATCCTCATCATGAAACCTTTTCACACACTCCAAACTTACCACTTCAACTAACATGGTGTTTAGCAACATTTTCCTCCAACTCAATGCATTGGCAACCTTGTTTGATTTCCAAGACCTATGTTTCAAAACAAACGAATAAATTTGCAAAAAATTTCCCCATTTAGAATTCTTTTGATTCAATTTACCTTGGTTTTTAATGTACTACAATGCATTGTGATCAGTAAACAAGAAATAATCTCTTGGAAGCAAGTAATATTGCCACTTCTTCAAGGCCTGGATGATAGCATAAAACTCTCGATAATAAACAAAGTATTTCTTCTTTGCTTCATTCAACTTCTCATTGAAAAATGCTATTGGTCTACCTTCTTGGCTAAAAAATGCTCCAATTGTTGTTCCACTTGCATCACATTCTACTTGAAATACATTATTTAAATATGGAAGTGCCAACACTGGCTATTATGTTACCTTTTTCTTCAAGTCTTCAAATGAATTCCTTCTTGTTGTTGTCCATTGAAATGTGCATTTTTTTCATGCATTCAGTAAGAGGCACACAAATATGACTGGAATTTCTAATGAACTTCCTGTAGAAACTCCCCAGTCCATGGAAACTCCTCACATCAAAAGTGTGTTTAGGTGTTGGTCAATCCAAAATATCCTTTACCTTCTCGGAATCTATATTTAAACCTTCTTTGGAAACCACAAAACCCAAGTATACCCATTCCTTTTGTGAAAACATACACTTCTTCAGGTTTATCAGCAACATATCTTTTTTCAGTCATTGTAGCACTTTCTTCACAAGCTCCAAGTGTTCCTCTTTTCTCCTACATTCGAACAACCCATCTTTTGTCTTGAATGTTTTCTTCCACTCATCACCTTGCCTTATTCAAATTTGATGATAACCTCTCTTTAAATCTATCTTCGTGAAGTACTCAATACCACTCAAACAATCCATAAGATCATCCATATTCAATAAAGGAAACATGTACTTAATGGTAATATTATTAATAGCCCGCGAATCTATACACATCTGCCACTCACCATTCTTTTTCGATGTCAAAATTGTTGGTATTGTGCAAGGACTCAAACTTTCACGAATTAGTCCATTGTCAAGTAACTCATGTACTTGCATATTAACCTCTTCACTCTATGTTGGATTCAGTCTATAAGGTGATTTATTTGGTATACTTGACCCTGGTATCAATTTGATCTAGTGCGATATACTTCTCAATGGAGGTAACCCTGTTGGTAAATCATCTGCTACAATTTCCTTAAATTCTTTCAAAAAATGTTGAATCTCTGCTGGTATAGAATTTCTTTCTCAATATATTCAATCCTTTTTGGAATTATGGTAAAACAAAATACTTTTTTTATTCTCTCTTATAAACTCTTTAGCAGAACACAACATGATTAAGATATTACTGATATGCATATTCTTATTGTTAGTGTCATCCATAACCTGGTTGTTACTATTCTCCATACCCTTTTCCAACATTGGTACCAACTTGCAACATTTCCCATCCTTGAAAAAATCATATGAATTCTATTTTCCATCATGGAATACCTTTTTTTCAAGCATCCATGGTCTCCCAAGTAATACGTGACATGCATCTATCTCCATCATGTCACATAAAACACGTTCACTAAAACCTCCAATATGGAAACTCAATAAATATTGCTCTGTCACAATCACTTGTTGTCTTTTTTGTAACCATGATACCCGATAAGGATTAGGATGTGGAATTATTTTCAAATTCAATTTCTCCATTACTTATGTGGAGGCTAAATTTTATGTATTGTTGGATTACTAAGAGGGGGGGTGAATCAGTAATAGAGAAATTTAATCATTTTTCACCATAAAATGAAAGTGTTATATCAAGTGTTATAAAATACACAGTACACCAGTGTTTTACGTGGAAACCCAAAGCGGGAGAAAACCACAGAATGATTTTTCTTATATGTCTTTAAGAATTACATTCATTGGAAGCACCAACTTCCTTTGTTTTACAACTACAACTGGAAGGAGGCTCCAACCCCCTAGTTTCTCAAGATACAACCTGAGGGAAGCTCCAACTCCCCAATTCTATGGCTACAAACAGAAGGAGGCCACAACCCCCTATGTTCTCTAGCTACAACCGGAAGGTGGCTACAACCACCTATCTTTTCCCCATCCAACCGCCCTGACGTATAAGTAGAATGATGGAACTGATGTCACACTATCACTGTGAGATGTATTGTTGTAATCCTGTACCAATAAACCTGCGCCAAACAACTTGTACCAATAACTTGAACCATGCATCAACATGTACCTCAACCTATAATCAACTTGTACCATAAACAAGTGCATCAACCATGCACCAACCTGTTCCAAATAACCTGTAATCAACATGTACCATAAACAAGTGCATTAACCATGCACCAACCTATACCTCAACCTATACCATGAACAAGTGCATCAACCATGCACCAAACCTGTACGAATAAATTGTCACAACAACCTGTCCAAACAACCTATCACAACAACATGTCTCGTCAATCTTATCAACCAAATAATATCTACTCACCAAGATAAATAACCAAGACAACTCTCAAATATGTGCATCAACCAAGAATAACAAAACAACTCATAATCATCACCAAGATCAATATGTGCTTCTAATAATACACCAATACAAGTATGCTACATCATCCATAAACCATGTGTCAACAATACTACTAACTAGTGTCTCCAACCATGTACCAAGTATGTACCAATTACACATCAACTACGACTCATCAAGATGTACCAACATCATCAACTATACACCTCATGTATGTGCCAACTCATCAACTACTTGTCTCAACCATGTACCCAACATGTACCTCAACCAAAATCCCTCATCAATTTCATCATCCAAATCTG
>ML777645.1:608097-625431 GCA_009831015.1 Picea engelmannii
TGGTTCTACTAGACAATGTTTCTTCTATTGTATCTCCCAATTTTTGGCCCTTCTGGGTATGAAACTTTCTCTTATGTATTTCTATGATATTTCTTCTCTGCAATGCCACAGGTATGATAGAAATTGGATGTTCCAAGTGGAATTTATGGTAACTTCCCCACAACTTGCCGATTTTTGGCCTTTCCAGGATATCTCACTTGTATAGTGTGCCCCACACAAAATAATTGATATTAAATTTTGAAACTCGTACCCAAAATACTACAGACTGTCCACGATCGAATGCAACTAGTCCCACACAATTTGGATACTCTAGGAAGAAGTTATGATTGTTTTACCTAGAACACCTTCTTGAGACTAGTCAATAGGACTAGTCAGATACCCTATCTTACACAGGGTGTATCTACAAATTTCAGATGACCCAGAAGTTAAACTTTTTACCACAGATACATTACTAATTTCTGTAAATTGTCTCCATATTTTAGGGTCTGAAACGTTACAGAAATATTTTTATAGCGAAAATTCCGCAATGACTCATTTCAGGATGATTCCAAAACCCTATATTTTACAGGTTGTATCTCCGAAAGTATGAGGGATTAGGAGCTAAATTGTGAACCCAACGTACCTTGATATGTCTTCTAAACATCCTCCAAGTCGTTCCTTTTGAAATGTTGTAGAAAAAAAGTTATAGTGAAAATTCCACGGTGTCTCAGATGTAGCAGCAAAACCCCAAGACCTTGAGCTCTGATGCCATATGTTAAGAACCAAACATCAATATAGCATAGAAAAACCTCAGGAAAAGTACTCAACGCCTTGAAAAAGAGATAATTTCAGATAATAAGCCTCTTCAAGGGGGAAACCTCCTTTTACCCCACTTAAATGTTCAAGTACAAGATGATTCAAAATGAAAATGTCTCCTTGGTATATATAGGAGACTAGGAGGTATAATTATAACTAATGGCCTAAAGCCGACATAAATAAAATAACAGTACTAATCTAATATTCCCCAATTAAGGGGTAATAAATAATATTACTAATCTAATATGCCCCAATTAAGGGGCAATGAGCCAATATTAGGGCTTAACATGACCTGTAATTAACATACCTTAGAAAGCATCATCAAAAGAATTTATCCTCCCTAGAATTTCGTCCTTCTTTACTTCACCTTCCCTCTAGAATTTGTCTTAGATATCCTTTGGTTACCTCAGTCACCTGTAGATATTCAATATGCTCAAGTTTGATTAAAATGAGAGAGCCTTGCCTCTTATTTATAGTTTCATGTAGCTTCCTCAAGGGGTTACCTTTTAACCATCTTAACCCACTTTCTTTATTTTAGGGTTAACCCACTTCTAATTTCTCCATTAAATTTATTATGTAAATAATTTATTTTGTATTCACTTTGACTTATAGTACGCTCATCACTTCACTTTATTATTTACCTTCTAAAATCTCTTAAACCACTTTGACAACTTTGACCTTTTGGGGCTTCTAGATGACTCATGAGGGTTCTCCAACTTCACATGGCCATAACTCTCTAACCGTGAGGAGTTATGTGACATTCCACATACCACTGGAAATGGCATGACATGTAATATCCATATAGAATAGTATTTACTAAAAATACATCAAAACGCATACCATTATCCATCAAACAAACTTGGTCCATTACCCAAACCTGGGTTCTCCAACTTCTCATGGCCATAACTCTCTAACCGTGAGGAGTTATGTGATGTTCCACATACTACCGGAAATGGAATGACATGTGCTATCCATATAGAATAGTATTACATTCAAATATACTAAAACTCATACAATTATACATGAAACAACCTTGGGTCCATTACCCAAACCTTTATGCTACCGGAATTTCTCCAAGGGTTGACATCAATCTACAATATCACTCACCAATGGTTGATATCAATGAAAACCAACAATCCATACCAACTTTCCATCAACCTAAACCAAATATCTGACATGTACTTCCTCCATCTATGACAATATTGCTAGAAAAGTAGGTGTGCTCGTTTAACAATAGACAATATAGAAATATTGTCACCCAACCATACACCGAAGCCACCCCCGAGCACCTTAACCTTGACAGAGAATAATTATGTAAGAAAGCCCTATGCCTAATATCCAATCAATGTAACGTACCTCTCTTTAGAGTTAGCGCACAAGGTAGAAATTCCAAACCATAACCAAGATAAATTCCAAGCCTAAAACCAAAAATACAAGTTCCACTAGATGTAGCTACAACTACTCTCCAGACTTGCACGCTTACTAAATTTCCGCAGTGCACACTAGATTTATGCAATTGTGAGTTGTTTGTGTACAAATGAGCTCTAGAATCATGTATTTATACTGCTCTTTCTTAGCTATCTGGGACTACTTCTCTTTCTAGAGGCTAAAGACTCAATATTAAATTATTTTCTTTAGACGACTTGTCTTCTAGGGTTATATCCAATGCTATAGGGTTTCTTCTTGCTTCCCAGAATATTATATTCTTGTCAGGGTTACACGTGGAGGTTAATGCCTCCCGCAACTACCATAATATCAACACTCCCTCCTAGATAGGGAGGTATTCAAGGAAATGGTCTTGATCACAAACATACCATTCAACCGGTAGCATCATCATAGCCACTCAGACTATCTCATGGTTAAATCATGAGCACCATCATCACTATCAGTATCATCGAAGAGCATCAACTACATTATCTCCTTAATCCATACTCCATCTGATTAATGAGGTTGAATAAGTCACTCACTCCAAAGAGTGATACAAGAACTATTATTCTAATCCGGACATATGTCCTAGAAGAATAAGTGTTCCAACCAATGTTGGAAGCCACTCCATGGGACACAAGGACTATTCTTCTAATCAGAACATACATCCTAGAGGAATAATTTTCCTAGACCATACACTGACTATCCATCTAGCTGGTAATCATTTTCAACACTATTGATATTCTCCATGGAAATCAGAACAATGTCATTCAATAGAACACAATTGTGTCTATCCATAGTATTACACAACATCCAGTGGTACATAACCACACCAAGTAGCACACAACTACTTGATAAGTCACACAAAGTGGAACAAATCCAACATAGTGGCATACAACTACTATCCAAAGACATATAGTCTCCACAGTGATCATATCATATGATATCAACCTGTATAACAATATCATGATACAAATTGAGTCATCTGGGCCATTCTTCCACTGACATCTGTGAGATCTAGAAGAGCATATCCCCTTAGAAGGTAAAACATCAGCCATGGGCTATCTGGACTATTCTTCTCAATCACAGAAGAATAATTGTCCCTAATTTCTGAGCTTGGACCATTCACCTAACTGGGCCATTCCTCCAACACTAATCATAGTGTAACCTGAAGAGAATGAGTCTACCCTAGGGAATTCTTGTCCCTGATTGTTGAACCTGGACCATTCATCTAACTGGGCCATTTTTCTAAAACTAATCATATTGCAACCTAGAGAGAATGATTCTACCCTAGGGAATGATTGTCTGGACCATTTCCTGAGGAAATGGTTGCCCTACACCAATGTCCAAAATGGACCATTCTTCGAAACTGCTCACAATTGTGAACTTCGAAAGAGTGACTACCCAACGAGGCAAACCATTTTACTTGACCACTAATTAGAGTGATTGTCAAGAAGAATGAATGTCCTATACCATTCCCCCACACTAGCCTCAAGGGGAACCATTGTCTATGGTACATCAACAATCTATCGAATCATTTTGATTACAAAAATGACAGTCCGATATGGACCATTTTCTGAACTGGAAAATGCTTGTCCGTCAGAAATCTCAAACCACTTTCCGAACGGGAAAGGAACTGCTCATCCTGGACCATTTTTCGAACTATAAAATTACTGTCCATAAATCAATAACACACCAATGTTCCCTCCCAACCTGGGAGTAATCTCTTCCTTTTTCAATAAGGAAGTCGTCTCTACGAGCCCCAACTTGTTTCTTAAGTACACAAAATTTTCATCTTGGACAAAGGCTTTACCAAAATATCTGCTATATGCTCATATGTGAAGATATATTGGAGAACCATTTCTCTTTTCTTGACTTCATCACGGAGAATATAATTCTTGATCTCACTGTACTTCGGTCTATCATGGAACACTGGTTTTATCTGAAGGATTCATATAGCTCTAATCATTATAGTATATCATGGTCGAGTTCAACACTTTTGTTTCCTACTAGATCATGACATCGTGGAAAATCTCAAACTGAAACATATCCAAGTAGAACTTCTTCTGTCATCGTGAGAGTTTTCCATGGATTAGCAATCCATCATCTTGGACTTCTGATTAACTATTTTGATACGCTATCTCTATTATAGAAAGTTTTCACCACGCTTTTTCTGTATATGAGATACTCTGCATCAGGTTGTTTGAATCCATACAAGGTCTTCTTATATCTACATACATCAGTCTCTTTCTTGTATAAGCTTCTTTCTCACTTGCTTTATTTGGGAAGAACAGTCTTTTACATGTAAATTCCAATCCATGGATATTGGTGAGATTTCGTTAAAGTTTTTCTCCCTCCTTCTGGAAGAACCTCTGAATCTCGCAATGCTTCCATTCACAAGTATTTTTCAAATTTTCTTACATACACTATTCTTTATCGTAACTTCCATTTCTTTTGCTTGATTGCTTCTAGTGGGTTCAAATCAAGCAGGTAGTCTTGTGATTCTTGGTATAATAACTGGTTGTTTTGGATTTTATTTCTTTCTTGGAATCTTCATGTTCTTCCTCATGTTTCTCTTTTATCTCTTGGGTCCATGGAGTCTTCTATATATTCCATGTTGTCATATTTGGCAGGCAAGAGTGTGCTTGTCATTGATGGAAAGAACAGAAGGAGGAGAAGAAGGAAGAGAATGGAGTTTAAAGCTCAGGAGAGTTAACGAATGAAGATCAAAAGCTCAAAAGAGATGGCATGATAAAAATCAGATCAAATTGAGACCATCGGATCTACAAGCTAGATCAACGACAGGGATGAATTACGGGGAGCGAAAGAGAAATTAAACTACTCCCTAGTTACAATCCCGCAATCCATATATATCGTCAGATATCATATCTTCGAAGATCTACGACTGTGGTTGATCCAACAAACAATGTGTTTAAGTTATATTTAATTGTGACCGCCGGATGCGCAATCACCAAATCTACGGTAGGGATGAATTATGGAGATTGAAAGGAGAATTAAACATCGCGCTTGTTCCCATCCCGCAATTAGTCAGGATCGTCTGATCTTATAGCTTCAAAGATCAACGATTGTGGTTAACTCACCAATAACGCACATCTTCCCATTGCAGAGTTGGGTGACAAGTTAAAAAACTCGTAGATTGTGGTTGCACAATCATTCTCAATCGTGGATCTATTAGAAACTTCACAACCATTGGATCATTTTTTAGCGGAAGGACAGGGTAAGCAAGAAAAACGTTTGACAATTTGATTATGCAAATTCTCGTTAGTCGTTGGATCACTTTCAAGTGGAAGGACACGATAAGCCAACAAAGACACATCGCAAAAATATCAAGCCGTCTATCTGAGAACATGATCGACGGACAATGTTTAGTTTGGGTCTAAATATGTGAGGAGGTTACACTCAGGAAAGTTTGAGATTTGAAATTCCCGGAATGCAAATTTTCGTCAGCCATTAGATCAATTTTGAGTGGAAGGACAGGATAATCTAACAAATATGCATCATAGAAAGATCGAGTTGTCGATCCAAGATCCTGATCGAACGAGCAACATTCACTTCATATCTAAAGTTGCGAGGAGGTTACACTCAGGAATGTTTGAAATGTGAAATACCCAAAGCCCGAAAATCTGAAATGAATAATGTCCATCGGATTTGGAGGACAAACGAGGATCGTTGGACCAGGGTTGTTGGTCACGCAGCAGACCACGTCGATAGACTAGGTTAGTTGACCACGTCAGCAAAATGGAATAGTGTAAGACCACGTCAGAAGTCCATGTCAACAATCTATGTCAGCAAGGACACATGGCACAGTCATAGAACGACAAGTGTCAAGTTGAAATCAGCATTTCAGGTACAATCATGAATCTGAGTGACACGTGGTAGTTTCTCGGCTCATGACACATCATTGAGTGACACAAAAGTTACATCACTCTGAGAGTTTTGCTTTGGGATTTTTACCACCAGTACTCTCCCAAAGACCTGAAGTCCCGAATGCTGAAGACCCGAAGTGGACACGAGACGTCCAATCTAAAGATCACTTCGAGAGAAGTCTCATTTGTCGATTTACTACAATGGAAGGATAGTGTAAGTAGAAGCATTGACAGACAACAAGCAGTCTCCACCATTTATGACTTACCGAGCAGGTGATCACTATGGAGGAAAGAACGGGTTGAGATTTGAAATCTCTGAAGTCCAGAGACCCGAGGAAGTCTTGATCGTTAATCCTAGAGGGACATGTGTCAGAGGCCTGTTAGCCCTGGAAGATTGACATATAGAGGAAAGAAAGGGTTGAAACTCTAAATATCTGAAGTCCGAAGACCCGAAGGATATCTTTACCATCAATCTGATGACGAGTGTACTATAAACCATTTATCTGGTTCCGAGAAATGTGAATCATCTGATATGTTCGAATATTCTGATTCGAAAGTTTCGAAAGGTTTGAATCAAAAAAGTTTCGAAGGGAAAAGTGTTGAAGTTACAATAGTCATCCATTTCAGGAGAATGAATCATGGTTTTTGAATTGATAAGCTCTCGATAATCCTAAAGCATATGGTCACCGCCAGTGATCACATGAGGGAAGGGGCTTAGGAGTCGAAGAAGCCATAATTGACTGGTTGTAACTGATAGAGAAGATGAAGAGTTTCGACTGCCAAAGAAGCTAAGGAATCTCATCATAACACTCACTGATGATGAACACACAAGTCTGAACCATCATAGAACATGAAGAGTTTCCATGATGATCAGGCAAATGACTTGACGTGAGTAAACTATGCAAGACAGAGAAGTGATGTGAGTCTATGGGTGAGCTACACAGATTAGTGAGGAAGAGATGCATTGAACTATCTGTAGAGAAGAATAATGATGCAGTGAAGAGCATGCAAAGGCATAGTGCATAGAGGTGAGAAGGCGCATAGAGCATAACATGAAGAAAAACAGAAAGTGCATAAAGGCGAGCAGAGAGACACTGATGCAGGCAGAGTAGAGAAGTGTAGCAGAACAATGATGAGATTGGTAAGCCATAGATAAATATTGTATCACTGTGATAAATTCAAGAAAAGAAAATATTTATATTTCAGGGTGGTAGGGAGGTGCTAGGGAGGACTAGTGTCCTCAAAGGTTCAAGTGGGTGCTTGAACACAGGGAGTTGTAGCTTCCATCTAGTTGCAACCAGAAAAATCAAGGTGGCAGGGTGTTGCAAGGGAGAACTATTGTTCTCTGTTATATAGGTTGCTTCCTATGTGATTGGAAGTTGGTGCTTCCATCCAGTTGGTGATGTAACACTTAGAGAGTTGGTGCTTCCTTCTAGTGGGTGTAGGAGAAACCACATAGTTCGTGCTCTTAGCAAGTTTCTTCTTGTAAAACAGAGGTTGTAGCCTCAGGAGGAGTTGGAGCTCATAAGAATGATAATGTACAAAAAATAAATATTACATATCATATCAAGAAGAAGAGGTATTTCCCTTTATGTGTTTCCTCAGGAAATATCTGTCTCTTTATATTTCATGTGTGTGATTGATGTTGAATACTCTATTGCTTACCTCCCTTCATTATTTTGATTGTCATTGAGTGTTCCGTAAAGAGTTTAAAATAGACATAATAATTTAAGCACAGTAACAACTAATTCACCCCCCCCCCCTCTCAGTTGTCCAACAATTGGTATCAGAGAAGATTCCTTTTATCTAAGGGTAGATCCTAGAGCTTAAGCATGACTAGTCATGAAGGAACTTCAACCAACAATGCCCCCTTGTTCAATGGAACAAAATTTACCTTCTATAAAGTTAGGATGAGAACCTACATAATGGATTTAGGTGTAGATGTCTAGGATGTGGTAGAGATTGGTTATGTAAAACTAGTTGTACTAGCTTCTAAGGATGAAAAGCTAGAAATCAGCTTCAACGCTAAGGCTATACATGCTATTCTGAGTGGGCTTGAAGAAACATAATTTTTAAAAGCTATGCACTTAGAATCTGCCAATGAAATGTGGGACAAACTCATCAGTAGTTATGAAGGTAATGAGAAGGTAAAGGATGCCAAGCTTCAAGCCTACAGATTACAGTTTGAACAACTAAATATGAAAGAGGATGAAACTGTAGGGAAGTACTTTCTGCGAGTTGAAGAACAAGTAAATGCGATGATAGGACTTGGTGAAAAAATTGAGGATGTCGCTTTGGTTCAGAAAATTTTGAGATCTCTGCCAGATAGGTTCAACCCAAAGGTATTTGATATAGAAGAACTTAATGATCTAAAAGCTTTGTCTATTGACCAACTCCTAGGAAATTTGACTGCCTATGAAATGAGGATAGGTAAAGATAAACCCACCTCTAGAGAAGAATCATTTATAGAAGATAAGAATGAGGATTCTAAGACTAATGAAATTGAAACAAAATTTGTGAGAAGACTAAAGAAAGGATCAGGCAAGTACCAAGGCAAATTTCCCTTCAAATGTTTTAACTCTAGAAAGATAAGTCACTTTGCATCTAAGTGTCCACACAAAAAACAGGATCAGAATTCTGAAGGTGAAAACAAGTACAAAGCTAAGAGATTTGGTAAAAAGAAAAGTCTATGTGTAAATAATGATGACTCTTCAGAAGACACAGATAGTGACTCTTCCTGTGAAGATAAGATTAATGACTTTATGCTTATGGCCAAAGAGGATTATGATAATAAAGGCACAAGAAGTGATGTTGACGATGAAGAATTTGTGGTTGACTTGGAAGGAGAACTAATCAGTGCTTTAGAAGAAATTTCTAGACTCGGATCTAAGAAGAAAAAGAAAAAAAAAATATTGGTACAGTTTGAGAGAGACAATAAAGGACCTGATGAAGACTTTTCCCTGCTAAAAATGGAAATAGAAGAGGCAAATAAAATAGAGGACATTCTGAAACAACAACTATCAGAAAAGAAGGCAAGATGTGAAGCCTTGGAAGAAGAGGTAGTAAAAACCAAAAAAGAGATGGAGAAGTTTAAAACATTGTATCTCCAAAATCTTCCAAGCATTAAAGCCACAACAAAAATTAATGACATTCTGAGCAAATAGAGATCTCCTCTGTTGAATACTAGTTTAGGTTATGTAAATGGTTAAAGAAGCAAACAACCAGAAAGAAAAGAGCCAGTAAAGATGATCAAGTTCCAAGTTAGTAGAAAATCAAACCATGAGAGTACTTTGTCACCAAAAGCTAATAAAGACAGGATGATCCCTAATAAAAAATAAAGAGATCATAAGATGGAGAAATAAATGTCAAGAATAAGGTCATCCTTCAGGTACCAAAATTTCTTCTATGGTTATTGTTTTTACTATTCTAATTTTGGTCATAAGATTTCAAATTGTCAACTTAAGTTTAGAGACATGCATTTGGGGAGGTCAAGAAATAAACAATCCTTACAACATAGAACTAAGTAGCCAATGAATAGACAACGTAGCACCAATCACTTTGACCTACTAAACAATGACCTCGAATGTTATAATTTTCATAACTTCGGCCACAAAGATGCAAACTGCCATATGAATAATTACAAGGCAGATCCAAGGATAAATCCTTTAGCTAGAAATACCAGCACATGGAAAAACAAAGATAGTGAAAAATGTGGTCTAGTACATTCAGCTGAAAAACAAAAATACCCCTGGTATATAGACAATGGATGTTCCAAGCACATGACTAGAGACAAGGATAAGTTTTTGTCTATAAGTAAAAGCAAAGAAGGAAATGTAACCTTTGGAAATGATGAACCAGGTAAAATCAAGGGTAAAGGGATGGTGAGTTTGAGTAATGGTAAAGGAAAATCCTAGGATGTTATGCTTTTAGATGGGCTGAAACATAATTTTCTCAGTGTAAGTCAAATGTGTGACAGAGGATGTGAAGTGGTGTTCACTTCCAAAGATTGTAATATAAAATCTATAAATTCAAGACAAGTGGTGGCTAAATGCATAAGGACAGATAATAATGTATATGTGTTGAAAGAAGATAGAGAAGAGTGTTATATAAGCAAACATGATGAGAGATGGTTATGGCATAGGATACTTGGACATCTAAACTTTGACCACTTAATCAAGATCAAAAGTCTTGAGGCAGTAAAAGATCTTCCAAGAATACCAAAGCCACAAGATTCTATGTGTAAACCTTGCCAAGTAGGAAAGCTAATGAGGACATAGTTTAAATCCAAGAACTCTACTTCAACAAATAAACCACTCAAATTAGTTCATATGGATCTATTTGGACCATCAAGACAGGAAGGCACAAGGAATGAAAACTACTTCATGTTGATCACTGATGAATACTCCAAACTCACTTGGGTTGCTTTTCTCAAAGAAAAAGCTGAAGCATTTGAGAAATTTAAAATATTTAAGGATTTAACTGAGAATCAAACAGGAAATAGATTAAAGCTTGTAATATCAGACAGAGGAGGAGAATTTGTTTCAAGTGATTTCAAGGAATTATGTGATAAACATGGGATCAAAAGAGAATACACATTCCCAAGAACTCCACAACAAAATGGAGTAGTTGAGAGGCAAAACAGAACAATTCAGCAAATGTCCAGGTCAATGATGAATGAGAAGAACATTGGTCAAACCTACTAGGTAGAAGCAATACACACAACAATCCATATTCTTAACAAATCTCATCTCAAACCACATAGTGACAAGACACCTTATGAATTGCGGCATGGAAGACCTGCTACAATCAAACACTTCAAAGTATTTGGGAGTAAGTGCTACATAAATAATAATAATGAAAAACTTGGAAAGTATGATGACAGGGCTGATGAATGCATCTTATTAGGGTATGCTACAAACAGTAATGGATACAGATGCTATAATAAGAGGCTTCATAAATTAGTTGATTGTATTGACATAAAAATTGATGAAGGAGTCCCAGTAAGAGAGGAGAGCAATATTGAATAAAAAATGTAGGATATAGTTGAAATTGAAGCTAAACAGGTCCAAGAATCAGAACAAGAAGACTCTGAGTCAGGTGAAGATGCAGACACTCAAGAATACTCAAATCAATAGACAACATCAAATCCTTCCTCTAGGATTACTCAAAAGAATCATCCTCCAAGTCAGATATTGGTGAGAAAGACAAAGGTGTACAAACCAGGAGAAGGATACTCAAAAACATTGAGCAATCACATATAGCCTTCATATCCATGGTGGAACCCAAGAACTTCAATGAAGCCAATGAAGATGAAAATTTGTTGAAATCAATGAATGAAGAACTGGATCAGATTGAGAAGAACAATACTTGGGAGCTTGTTCCGAGACCTGTAGATAAGAATGTAATTGGCTCCAAATGGGTGTTTAAGAATAAAATAAATGAACAAGGACAAATTGTTAAGAATAAAGCCAGATTGGTTTGTAAGGGGTATGCACAAATTGAAGGAAAAGATTTTGATGAAACTTTTTCACCAGTGGCAAGATTGGAAGCCATCATAATGGTTCTAGCCTATGCATGTCATAATAACTTTAAAGTATATCAGATGGATGTTAAGTCATATTTTCTTAATGGAGACCTAGAAGAAGAAGTATACATGGAGAAACTTGAAGGATTCTCACTGATAGATAATCCTAACTATGTATGTACGCTGAAAAAGACATTATATGGATTGAAACAGGCACCACGAGCCTGGTATCATAGACTGGACAAATTTCTACAGGACAAAGGGTTCAAGAAAGGCATTGTTGACAGTAATCTATATATAAAATATAAAGGTGTTGATTTATTAGTTGTTGTGGTTTATGTAGATGACATTATCTTTGGATGCACTAATGAACTTTTAGTTCAGTGGTTTGCTAATTCAATGTAGACTGAGTTTGAGATTTCCATGAGAGGAGAACTGCCATATTTTCTTGGTTTATGAATCAATCAAAGTTCTACAGGGATATTTGTCTCTCAAGAACAGTATTTGAAAGAGATGTTAAAGAGGTTTCAGATGGAATATTCCTCTCCTGTCAATACACCTATGGTGGTTGGTTGCAAGCTCAGTAAAGATGATATTTCACCTAATGTTGATCAAAGAACATATCGATCAATGATAGGAAGTATTTTGTACATCACAACATCTTGTCCTAATATAATGCAGGTTGTCGGAATGGTATGTCGTTATCAGGATTCCCTTAAATAAATTCATTTAGAAGTTGTCAAGAGGATATTCAAATATTTGAAGGGTAAAATGACTTATGGTCTTTGATATCCTAGAAATTAGAACTTACAATTAACTGCATATTTAGATGTTGATTGGGAAAACTGTTTGGATGAGAGAAAGGGAACCAGTGGAGGTGCATTCTTCTTAGGTGATTCATTAGTAGTATGGATCAGTAAAAAGGAAGGATCTATCTCATTATCAACTATAGAGGCAGAGTACATTGCTACTGCTACTTGTTGCACTCAGATTTTATGGATGTTACAAACTCTTGCAGATTTGAAGGTAAATTATACTGATCCAATTCCACTTCATTGTGATAACACCAGTGCCATTAGTGTCTCAAATAATCCAGTTCTCCATTCAAAGACGAAACATATCCCAATAAAGTATCATTTTCTGAAAGAGTAGGTTACAAACAGAGTTGTTCAGTTGAATTATATTCCTCCACAGAACAAATTGCAGACATATTTACTAAACCCCAAGCCAAGACACCTTTTGAATATCTTCGTCAGAAGTTGGGTGTCATCCCTACTCTCACCTAAGAGAGTCCATCCTGTCAAGGAGAGTATGTGTTGGTTGAATACCTAATACCTCTGAAAAGTACTGCAACAAATCAGGGGGGGAATTTTTTCTTTGACATTGATGTCAAAGGGGGAGAAAAGGAATGGTCTAGATGCTACAGTTGGAGGTCCAAGCGGTCTAGCGCAGCCATTGAGGGTTTCCATCAATTCCAAAGGGGGATATTGTTGGAAGATTTGGCAGGCAGGAGTGTGATTGTCATTGATGGAAAGAACAAAAGGTGGAGCAGAAGGAAGCGACTGGAGATTAAAGCTCAGGAGATTCAACGAATGAAGATCAAAATCTTAGAAGAGATGGCGCAATAAAACTCATATCAAATTGAGACCATCGGATCTGCAAGCCAGATCAAAGGCAGAGATGCATTGTGGGGAGAGAAAGCAAAATTAAACTACTCGCCAGTTACAATCGCGCAATCCTTCTAGATCGTCAAATCTCATAGCTTCGAACATCTATGATTGTGGTTGATCCAACAAACAATGTGTTTAATTCATATTAAATCATGACCTTCGGATGCGCAATCGCCAAATCTACTACAGGGATGAATTGTGGAGATTGAAAGGAGAACTAAACATCGTGATTGTTCCCATCCCGCAATTAGTCAATATTTTCCAATCTTATAGCTTCGAAGTTCAACGATTGTGGTTAACTCACCAATAGCGCACATCTTCCCATTGTGGAGTTGGGTGACGAGTTAAAACACTCGCAGATTGTGGTTGCACAATCATTCTTGATCGTTGATCTATTTTAAGAAAATTCACAATCATTGGATCATTTTTGAGTGGAAGGACAGGATAAGTGAGAAAAATGTTTGAGATTTCAATTATGTGAATTCTTGTCAGTCGTAAGATCACTTTCAAGTGGAAGGACATGATAAGCCAGCAAAGCCGCATCACGAAAATATCGATCTGTTGATCTGAGAAAATGATCGACAAACAATGTTTAGTTTGTGTCTAAAGATACGAGGAGGTTACACTCAGGAAAGTTTGAGATTTGAAATTCCTGGAATGTGAATTTTCATCAGTCGTCGAATCAATTTCGAGTGGAAGGACAAGATAAGCTAGCAAAGTTGCATCGCAGAAAGATCAAGTCATCGATCCAAGATCCTGATCGAATGAGAAGCATTCACTTCAGATCTAAAGTTGTGAGGATGTTACACTCAGGAATGTTTGAAATGTGAAATACCTGAAGCCCAGAAATCCAAAATGAATTATGTTCATCGAATTTGGAGGTAAAATGAGGACCGTTGGATCAGGGTTGTTGGTCACACAGTAGACCACGTCAGCAAAAGGCCATAGTGGCAGACCATGTCAAAAGTCCATGTCAACCGTCTATGTCAGCAAGGACACATGGCACAGTTAGAGAACAATAAGTGTCAAGTTGAAATCAACATTTCAGGTACGTGCAAATCACGAATCTGAGTGACATGTGGCAGTTTCTCATCTTGTGACACGTCATTGAGTGACGCAAGAGTTACGTCACTCCGGGAGTTTTTCTTCAGGATTTTGACCACTAGTACTCACCCAAATACTCGAAGTCTCGAATGCTGAAGACCCGAAGTGGACACAAGATGCCCGATCTGAAGATCACTTCGGGAGCAATCTCATCCGTCGATTTACTACGATGGAAGGATAATGAAAGTGGAAGCGTTGACCAACAACAAGAAGTATCCATCGTTTATGACTTACTGAGAAAGTGATCACTATGGAGGAAAGAACGGGTTGAGATTTGAAATCTACGAAGTCTGGAGACACGAGGAAATCTCGACCATTAATCTAAGAGGGACACATGTCAGAGGCTTGTCAACCCTGAAATATTGGCGTACGAAGGAAAGAAAGGGTTGAGACTCTAAATATTCGAAGTTTCAAGACCCGAAAGAGATATTGACCATCAATATGATGTTGTGTGTACTACAAACCATTGATCTGGTTCCGAGATGTAATGTGAACCATTCGATCTTTTTGGATATTTTGATTCAAAAGTTTTGAAAGGTTTGAATCCAAAAAGTTCATAAGGGAAAAGTGTCAAAGTTACGATGGTTGTCCATTTCAGAAGAATGAATCGTGATCGTTGAATTGATAAGCACTCGATAATCCTAAAGCGTATGGTCACTGCCAGTGATCACATGAGGTAAGGGGCTTAGGAGCTGAAGAATCCATAATTGACTGGTTGTAACTGACAAAGAAGACGAAGATTTTCGACTGCCATAGAAGCTAAGGAATCTTATCATAATGCTCACTGATGATGAACACACAGGGTTGAACCGCTAGAGAACTTGACGAGTTGCCATGATGATTAGGAAGATGACTCGATGTGAGGAAACTATGCAGGACAGAGAAGTGATGTGAGTATGTGGGTGAGATACACAGAGTAGTGAGTAAGAGATGCAATGAACTATCTTTAGGGTAGAATAGTGATGCAGTGAAGAGCATGTAGAGGCATAGTGCATAGAGGTGAGAAGGCGCACATATCATAAAATGCATAAAAATAGAAAGCGTAGAAAGGTGAGCAGAAAGACATTGATGCAGGCAGAGCATAGCAGTGTAGTAGAACAATGATGAGACTGGTAAGCCATAGATAAATACTGTATCACTATGATAAATTCAAGAAAAGAAAATATTTATATTTCAGGGTGGTAGGGAGGTGCTAGGGAGGATTGGTGTCCTCAGAGGTTCCAGTGGGTGCTCGAACACATGGAGTTTTAGCTTCCATCTGGTTGTAGCTAGAAAAATCAGGGTGGCAGGGTGGTACAAGGGAGAACTATTGTTCTATGTTATACAAGTTGTTGCCTTTGTGAATGGAAGTTGGTTCTTCCATCTAGTTGGTGTTGGAACACTCAAGGAGTTGGTGCTTCCTTCTAGCGGGTGCTAGAGAAACCAGAGAGTTGGTGCTCTCAGTAAGTTGTTTCTTGTAAAACAGAGGTTGTAGCCTCGGGATGAGTTGGAGCTCATAATAATGATAATGTACAGAAAATAAATATTACATATCATATCAAGAAGAAAAGGTTTTTCCCTTTATGGGTTTCCTCAGGAAATATTTGTCTCTGTATATTTCATGTGTGTGATTGATGTTGAATACTCTATTGCTTAGCTCCCTGCATTACTGTGATTGTCATTGAGTGTTCTATAAAGAGTTTTAAATAGGAATAATTGTTTAAGCAAAGTAACAACTGATTCACCCCCCCTCTTAGTTTTACAACATTCCATGCCTTGAAGATTCCAACTTCTTCCTTTCACCATAGGATCATAGATGTAGATGGACAACTAAGGATACTTTAAGGCTTATTTTCAAAGAAGACTTCTTCTGAACACGTGTTGCTTATCACAGATGCTACTTTCAATGAGAACATGGACATATACTTCATAATCCTCAATGGATCATATCATTTAGGATTATCTCCCTCTTAATACTTGTTTCATGTATGAATCCGTTCTCTTAATTTTGGAATTCTATAATCAACTCCCTCTATATAAGAGAGTCCATGCTTATGTCTACATCCTTATTGCCTTCTACAAAGTGTCACAAGTATTTTTCTAATTTCCTCTTGATTGTTGACTTCTTTCAGTTTTGACTTCTTCTGGGTCTCTTCAAGTTTGATTCTGATTTATTCTTATTTGGCAGTTGTTACTTATATAATAGCGTCCACAGGAATTGTTACCAAGGATTGTCAATATACTTCATCTTTTCAGATACATTACTTTACTGGTAATCATCATAATAGTAATCCTTATCATGTTATTCTTCCATAGGTGCAGTTTCACTGACCAACTTATCTTCTAAGAAATAGATATAAAGTAACTATGTAAACATGGTATATACAAGGAGTTGAAAAGTCAACAAGAAACATGTGTCTAATTTAGTTTTCCCTTAATTAAATTAGACAATAAATATTAATCTATTATCTCATTCATAACTGAGTGATTTGGAATTGTAACAGAATTATAAGTGTAGTTAAGTGAGTTAAGCTTAGTTGTATTAGTGTGAGTTCAGTGAATTAATTATTCATTAATTCACAATCAGTTAACTCGCTTGCAACTGAAGATTCGCATGCATGTTAGTTCCAATGGACACCAGTTGAGATAACAGGTGAAAGGGACAGTTTGGCTATCAGTTGTGATTTGTTCACACATGCAGTTGATATTCTTATGAGCATGTGCAAATGAGGCAATTGCATTCATTCGATTCATTGTGAGAATTCGAATTGCAGAGTTTGTGCAAAGGAGGCAGGTTGTCGAGACATGGAAATTGGCGCATGTATTTGCTAATTTGTGTATGACAGTGTGAGACGATTGTGTTGTACTGAGAGCTCTTGGATTAGAGTTTTGTATGAGATTGTTTCATGATTCATGATATACATAATATATGATAGTGGGGTTTTTAGCT
>ML777645.1:650688-725275 GCA_009831015.1 Picea engelmannii
TGAGAATGCAAGCTGAGTCTTGCATATAGAGCTGGTGCTCTTGTAGAGTTGTACTCTATTCAGTTGTTGCTGATAAACCCCAAGGATTGTAGTCCGTAATAAAAAGAAAATTGTACATACATCTTGTGTTCTTTGTGCTCATTATGGTGATGACTTGTTGATGATATATTGCTGATATATGTTGTTGATATGTGCTCACATCTAACTGGTTATAAATGACAACAATGGGTAATGAATAAATGTTGAATGCTAATTGATGAGTTTTTGTGCAAGAGGGAAGTTTTGGAAAAAGAGCCCCACACTCATTCACCCCCCCCCTCTAAGTGTGGTAGGTGTGTCCAACACCTGCTGATGGAATCCTACAACAAATAAATATTCTTCTAGTTATACCAACTGTGAAAGCCTCTCTTGAGCAGCACCAGTGTCGTCCATATCAGTAAATGCTGAAATTATGATACTAGGAACCAAATATTCCATAGGGACAATTGTTTCTAGGCCATACAGCAACTAAAGGGAGTCTGCATTGTTAGCTTCTTGCAAGTAGTTCTATAGGCCCATAGTACTGTTGGTACTCTCAGATCCCATTCATCCCTATTCACACTACAAATCTTTGTCAACGTTGTCTCCAAGATCTTGTTGAAAGCTTCGACCATCCCGTTTTCTTGTAGATGGTAAGGAGTACTCTTTTGATGGTGGACGTCAAATTCCTGAGTCAAAGATTTAATATTCTTATTAATAAAGTGTGTGCCTTGATCTCTCATTAGGGTCTTCGAGCATCCAAACCTGGTTATGATATCCTCAAATACAAATTGTGTAGTTGTAGTTGCACTATTGTCCTTAACTGCTCTTGCTTCTACCCATCTTTTCAAATACTCTGTCATAGTGATTATGTATCTAACTCCTATGTGCTTCCTTGGTGGGTTGATAGGTCCCACGAAATCAATTTCCCATTTCTCAAATGCATGCAAAGTCAGTTGTGGTACTAAAGTCATCTCATCTCTTTGGGAAGGCTTCCCAACTCTTTGGCATACATCGCAGGCTTTATAGTATTCCTTGGCATATTTATGTAAAGTAAGCCACCAGAGGCTAGCTCTAAGAACCTTTTGCGATGTTTCTTTCCCTGTGTAGTGTCCTCTTGCGATGCCTTCATGTGCTTCTTCCAAAATTAGCGATCATCTTGCATCCATAACACATCTCCTCAAGGTCTCATCAGGTCCCATCTTGTATAGTTGTCCGGCTATAAGTGAAAAATATGCAACGCGCACTACCAATTGTTTCTTATGTACGATTGTATATTCACTAGGTGTCATTCCTATTGACAAGAACTGGACTATCTCGGTGAAGTGATCATCAATATTTCTAATGGCCAACAATTGTACATCTGGTAGTGTATCCTCCAGACTAGTAGGTTCCTCTCCATGCTCTAACCTAGACAAATGATCAGGTCCCTTGTTCATTCTCCCTGGCTTGACCACAATCTCATAATCATATTCTTGGAATAACAGTAGCCATTTGCATATTCTTCCTCCCAACACTGGATTGTTGACTAGGTATTTCAATGCGAAGTGATTAGTGAACATCTTAAAGTGGCCTCCTAACAAGTAGTGATGAAACTTCTGTAATGCGTACACCATGGCTAAACCTTCTCTCTCAGTGGTGGTGTAATTTATCTCATCTGTTGAGAGCTTCCTGCTAGCAAAGGCTAACGGGTGGTCAATATATTTTGCTCCTGGTTGTGATAACACTACTCCTAGTGCAATAGAATATGCATCGACATGCACATGAAAATCCTTGCTCCAATCTGGGAAAACTAGAATAGGCACAGTAACCATTTTTTGTTTCAGTGTGTTGAAGCTCTACTGACATTATTTTGTCCATTGAAACTGGCAATATTTCTTCAGAATATTCTCCATAGGTGTTGTAATATGTGCATATCCCTTAATGAACTTCTTGTAGTATCCAGTATGTCCCAGTGCAGTGCGCAGCTATCTAACTTAAGTAGAAGGGGATAGATCAACAATAATGGAAATCTTGGAAAGATCTACGAGCAACCCCTGCTTACACACAATATGGCCCAACGGAAATCCAAAGGGTGAAAAGAAGATGCACTTATTCAAATTCGGTAAATCTGGCATTGCCTACACTTATCCAATATTAGTCTTAAACATTCAATATGATTTTGTAATAAGGTAAAAATAGTCCAATCATCAAAATAGGCTTCCAAAAATGTATGTAAAAACTCCTTGAATGCTTTGACCACCACCCTGGAAAAGATGGTTGGTGCATTCTTCATTCCGAAAGGCATCACTGTATACTAGTAGGAACCCCATTCTATTGCAAATGTGGTCTTATGGAGATCTTCCTTGGCAATCATGATTTGGTAGTAACCTGAAAATCCATCTGTAAATCAATATACCTCATGTCCTCCTACACTATCTAACACTTCGTCTGTAAATGGTGTAGGGAATGGGTCATGCAAACAGGCATCATTCAGCTTCTTGAGGTCTACACAAATCCTAATTTCTCTTGTCTTCTTATCTTGTACCACCATAGGACTAATCCACTTTGACTCTTCAACAGGTTCTATGATTCCTGCTTCCAGCATTCTATCTAATTCAATCTTCACTTTCTCCTTATATATGGGATTCAATCTATAGGGTCTCTTCTTGACTAGCCTTGCATATGGTTTCAAGGGGATATTCATCTCTCTCATGGGCCCTTTTATACCCTTCATATCAATGAAATTGGTTGGGAACAAGTCCTGATATTCATGCAGTAATTATGTGATATTATCAATGGTGGCATCATCCCAGTAATCCCCAACATTAGCAAGCTTAGGTGCTTGCTCTATTCCAATATTAACTTTCTTGATTTTGATCAGCTATCCAATGAAATGTAGTTTGACTCTTATTCCTTCTACGTCTCTCTTTCCTTCCATTTTTGTGATTTTCACATTCCTAGGATCATCGCCTTCATTAGCATTGAAATTGTAACATCCTTGCAGTTTTTGAAGAGGTTCAGTCCATTCATCCTCTTCTTGCTCCAAAGGGAGGCTAGGTGCCTCCTCAAAGACTTTATGTCTGAAAACTTGTAGATATTGATCTATTGAAGGGTATTGACTTTCAAATGAAAATGTAGCTATAAAGCTATGAGTCATACCGTACCAATATGAAGTGGTGACGCGCAGTTCTACTTGAAGATACCAATTGATAGGTGGTGTGTCTAGAGTAATGATGAATTTATGCACCCTCTGTTCTTGAGGAATGTTGCTCCAGGCCTCCTCACAACCTCGCACATGGTCCTTCATACATCTTTGACCTGTGTATCTAACTTTTCATCCTTCAATGTTGTATGAAAATTGTGTTGTCATCAAAGTGCGACATCGTATCCAGTCCGTGATGTTCATTTTATGTGTCCCCCACCATATTGCTAGAGTAGATTTCAAAGCCTCGTCTAGTGCCAACAATCTCTATTGTACTGGCACAACTTCTTCAAATTCCAGTAAGAACTTTTCTAAGTGATTTAAACCATCAAATGTGGGCAATTTACTTACTTTTGTGTCAATCCAACGAACTTCCTTGGTCAATCTGGCACATCTCCACGCAGAAACTTCATACATTTTTCTCTACTAGTTCTATAGTTTTTCTTATGAGTCTTATGAACATGCGTTGTCACTTCGCCAGCTCAAATTCCCATCTGTTGTAGGATTAATGTAGTCATGTTGTCTTGCTATTAATTTATATATATTCTCTAGCTCATATGTGTGGTCTTCTTCTCTGATGGGTTTTGTGTATCTTCGACCTTCATCAGGATCCAGAGGTGTAATGACCCTAAGGCCATCACCTTCAAATGTCATTCTTCTTTTCTTTAATTCAACAACAATGGAATTTTTGAAAGCCCAATCAATTCCTAACAGCATGGGATAAGGACAACTATCATCAACTATCTCAATCACCTCAAAGTCCACAAATGTTCTTACCTCGTCGATGTCCATAGGGACATGCTCTAGCCTACCAAAGGGGCTCACTGCCTGCTAATTAGCCATCCTAAGCTTGATAGGGGAATAGATCAACTTAGGTTTTCCCATCAGTTCCCAAGTCTGCTTCGTCATAACATTGACCTCCAACCCTAAGTTGAGGACCACATAATATGTATCATAATCTCCAACTTGAGCATTAAGGTGTAGTTCCTTATTTGTCCTTCTCTTTTTGGATAGTTGATGTACTGCTTTATTCAGTAGAGGGTCTAACCTTCCTATCTCATACTGTCTGATCAAATTTTGTAATTCATGTATGGATTTTTCATCCTTAATCATATTAATGCAAGTACATAAAAATTCCATAAGTCTTCTTACCTCTTTTCCTTCTCCGGGCAAAGCAGATTGATCAAGGGCTAGGGGCATTCCACATTCTCTCACTTTTGATTGTGCCTTTGATGAAGAATCTTGATATCTTCCAAACTCTTTTCTTGCCTCTTCAAATTTCTTATTCTCTTTGTTTGGATCGAACTCCATTGTCTTCTCCGCAGCTCTTCTAACTCTTGATTCTTATGTAATCTTCCCTTGAGTCACCCTATCTTCTCCTATAGCAGTTCCTCCTCTAGTGATAATGGTGATTCTAGTATCCACTCCATGAGGTTCTACTAATATTAGTTGTAATTGTTGGTTCCCTCCTCGTCTTTCCTAAAGTTTGGCTAACAACGCAGGAAAATATTCTATGACATGTTCAAATGAGTTGTAGTAACTGCAAGTGGTACAAGGGTTCTGAAAGTCCCTTGCCAAGTGACATGGTTGTGCACAGTTATAACAAATTATTTGTCCTAGACCTCGGACCATGCCTCCTCCTCATCCTCTTCCTATGAATCTTCCACGAGGTTTAAATTTTCCTCTTCCTGGAGAGTTAAACTACGTAGTATTTCCTTCTTACTGTAATTTTCCTTGAATTCTATATGTGTCTCTTGATATTTCATGCAAGAGGTCATAAGCCCTACAATATTTCTCATCATTCCCCACATATTTATAGCATGTGCAGTAAAGGTTGGTAGGTGTCTGGACATATTTTTTCATGTAATAGCATTCTCCAGGGCGATGTCTATTTCTACATTCCTCGCCCCAAGGTAGAGTAACCTGCTTCAAAGGGCTCGAGGCTCCTGAAACCAAGTACTCATGAAATAGGGGACAGTTCTCCTTATCATGACCTTCTAATTTGCATCTGATACACCAAATATATTCTCTTTTATCTTTTCCCTTATCCGTTTTCATATATTCTACCTACAGTGATAAGCTAGTTAGTTGACTCAAAATTTGACTCATACCTGAACTGGACTCTCCCATAGGGGTTGATTCTAGTTTCATGGAGATCTCCAGTGCCTCATCTTGCGAAGCGATCTTATGTTGCATCAGAGGGACTCTGATGTGTGGTAAGAGGGAAGCAATGAACCATTCTTTATTTTGTTCGTCTGGAATCTGAAAACTCAAATGACATGTCAGGGTCTTAAATATCTTATCAAACTCCCAAACAGGTTCAACTACTTTCTGCTTGATTTCTTTCAACTCTGTGATGCAATGTGACTCCGACTTGGGTTTCTTGAATTCTATAATCAACGCAATCTTGATCTCGTTTAGTGGTTTAGGTTGGACAACTCCTTGGACGAACTTCATGTACCAGCTCAGTGTGCAGTCTCTTAGGGTAGTACTGAACTGAGCTCTCTTAACATCTTCGTCGGTGACATTGTTAATACTCCATATAGCTAGGGATGATTTTAAGGATGAAAAGTTGTTTTAAAATGTAGAAACCTTGGCGAATATTACTAATCCTTCATATGTCAACTATAAATGTTTGGCGATATTTTTGTAAAAATATTCAAATTTCTAAGGATTTTATATAGTTTTTATAAAATTTTGGCAATTTTTAAGGTAAAATAATTTTATCCTATAGAGTTTGGGCGAATCATTTTTAAAATAGCGAATCTCTTTTTTGGAAAAACCATGGAAAATTAGGCGATGAGCGAAATTTATCCCCTAAAATCATCCCTGCATACAGCTTTGCATAAGAACCAATGTTGATCAAGATCTTCATATCCATCTCCCCTAAAGGTGGGTAATCTCATCTCATCTACCATAGATATTCCTAGGGTTCCTGACTAAGTATGCACTGAACCACTTGTACCAATGCTCTGAGTGTTCTGATAACTTAGGTTACTCAAGTTACTTAATATTGTTAAAACAACAGGAGGTGTAACATTACTTACTTCAACAATATACGCAGTCCCTGAAGTTTTTGACTCTTCTCGGTGAGGTTCTTCAGTCTTCCCTTATTATGCCCTAGCAGACTCTGAATGTTCCTCGTTCAGTATCTCATCTTCTTCTCCACTGTAGAACCCTTCCTCCTGTGTTGGTGGTTCATTATTCTGCTCAAACAAGTCCACCAGAGGAACTTCTCTAAAATTTCTCCCATTGCATGTGTGTCTGACCTCTATGTCACTGTCACTGTCTAAATTCTTGAACATTAGATTTTTCAATTTGACCCACTACTGTATCTTCAATATGTTCTTCTCATGCAATAGCATCTTGATCTTCAACTTCAAAAATTGTAAAAATTTCCTTCTTGCCCCCTTAAAGAAATATCTCTTTGCTTGGCTATATGATTCTACTCTATCATTATCAAACTCAGTGATATACCCTCCAATGGTACTATCAAACCAGTGATCTACTGCTCTTGATATGGCGTTATCAACTCTCTTGACCTTCTTGATCAGCGTCGACGTCCAAACCACAGGTGGTCTGAGTTTGATCTCAAAATGGGTATCTACTAATCTGGCTAGCCACTCGTATAGCTCCTTATGAATTCCTCCAAATAAAATCTCGTGTATATCAGTAAAGATATACCTTCCCAACCAATCCTTTGTACTAATATTAGGGTTCTTATTCTGAGCTTCAACGAAGTCCTTCTCTTTTTCTTCTATCCACTTATGAATCTTTGTCTTTAATGGAAACCACCTTGACATTCCCTCAAGAAGATTCTGATCCCAACAACGGAACCATTTTTTGGCATAGGGGCAGACCCAAGGTTCATTTCTAACAGCGCACCAACAATCCCTAACTACTTTCCCTTTCGGCAACACCTGCAAAGCAAATGCAGTCTCACCCAAAGTAGCTAAAGGGGGGCTGCAGGACGCAGGTGTCTACAACCAAAGTAAATGCAAAGAGGATCCAGGGCAACATGATCACACAGATATAGTTATTCTTTATCTTTCTTAAGCCTACTTCGCATAATATATCTCATATCTAACATTATAATGCATTTAACAGTATATCAGAGAACAAAATAACACAACATAAATCACACACAACAACAAGATATACGTGGTTCACCCTCTCCCTAGGGATACGTCCACAAAACTGTGCTTATAATATATTAGATGAAAGCATACAGTTCTATCTACACTTAGCTTGTAGATCTCTCTCTTTCTTTCTCTTCTCCTCTCTCCCCTCCCTGCGCACCCAGCTGCAAGGTTGATCTTCACACCCAGCTGAAGATCTTACAATACGAGAATGCTCTCTCTCTCATAGAACTTCTCTCTCATAGCAACAATAATCACTCATAATGTTGGCACAGGGGCAGACCCAGGGTTCAACACTACAACAACGTGCCAACAAAACCCTAACTATCGGCCCTTTCGACAACACTTGCGAAGCAGATGAAGTCTCACCCAAGGTAGAGGCAGGGGTGGTTGCAGGACGCAGGTGTCTGCAGCCTTATCTGGGACACAGATCTATGATTCTAATGCTTAACAAAGCACTTAGCAATAAACATTCATCAACATTCAGATCTTGGTAATAGTGTAGACAAACCCTAATTACAGAGCATCGCAGTATCCAACTAGATCTAGCATCTAGCAACTCTTATCATGACGAAATAGATTAGGTCTTAATAGATTTAGCACTAAGCGTGTATATATCAGTCAGATCTAACATCCATGTTATTAAGCACTAAGCATCGACAGATCATTCATCTATATTAAAGCACTAAGCACATTAACATATAAGCACATCAACACATCGCACAAAGCATAGCAACACAACATGTATGTGGTTCACCCCCACCCTGGGGCTACGTCCGCCAACTCTTCTTATTTATTATCTTCATTCAAGCTTCTTACAGGCACATAGCATCAAAATCCTACTCCGCAGAAGACAGGAGATATGTGCACACTCTGCCAAATCCTCCTTCTTCGAGTTAGGGTACAAAACCAAGCCTTCTTACAATTACTTGCACATAGCTCTGCAACTCTCACACGGTATGTACAAAGTATCTACAATCCATACTTAGCACTTAGCCCAATATCACACAAATATATATGCATCTCCTTACATTGCCTAGACATCTATTTATACTTTACAAAATAGGCCTAAACATGGGTAAACCCATGGGCCGAGATCCCCATACTCGTTACATAATCCCAAAACCCAAAAAGGACCCAAAAAGGGGTTGAGATCCCATGATCTCTACTTCATATTGTGCTTTGCCTTCGACAGGTTGTCGAAGTCCCAGAATAGGTCAAACTTGACCAAGGACGTCCCAAAACTTGTTCAAGGGACAACAGGCCCCCAACACCCACCTGTGACTCATCCCGAGTCACTCTGGTCTAGGTAGTTCTGATTCAAAATCATCGAGCATGGATTGAGCTATTTCGACTTGTTTTTATAACACAACCTCCTATTCAATGAACTCTTAGATGACTGCGTCATTGACAAGTCCTTCTAGGCGTTGTTCAGCTGTAGTGACAACTTGCTCGAGTTCTTCTCCTTGACCTTCGACCTTTGTGAACAATTGGTAAGCCTTATCTTGTATAGGTTGGAGCCTCTAAGTTACTTCCATAAATATGCTATGGATAGTGTGGATCTGCTACTAGGCGATGTGTTTCTCTTGGGATCACTTCATTCTTTCCATAGCTAACAGGGGCTTCAACTATGCCTGTATTATCTCTACTTGTTGCTTCACTTCCTGGAGCTACGACTCCAATGCCTTTAGTTTTGCATTCTCAGTGAATTTCTCATAATTGTGGGAACTATGGTTACTCAGTTGCTTGCATTCCATGGCAAGGGCCTTTATCCTTTCAACTTCGCTCTTGGTGGTTGCTTCTCCTTGATCCCTTACATCCTGCAGAATCTCGGGCACTGTGTGGACCTCTAAGTATGCTATGTGTTGTTGTAGCTATTGGATAGCTTCTGCGAGCTGCTCTACTTGCTACGTGACTTGGTCCTCTTCCTTTATTTATAAGACTGTCACAAAGAGAAGTGCTATGATGACCGCTTCTTTCACTTCGAGTTTCTCTGTGAGCAACTATTCTTTTCCTTGCTGCATCTGTTCTTTTTCTTCATCGAACTTCGCTTGGAGAGAAATCTTTTCTTGTTCTGCAGTGTTGCATTGTTCTATGATTATGCCTTTCACTTGATTCAAGGCCTAGGTGGCTTGTTTTGTTTCTTCTTGTGCCCGTTGAAGGCGAGCTTCGACTGTATCAGCTAGTCGGTGGAGTTGGGATGGTTCATCTCCCAACTCTAGTTCTCCAGATGGCAGGGGCGCAGTGGAGACTATGCGGCTGGATTGAAGGGCTTGTTGTACCCTGCGGATTTGGACTTCAATTCTATCATATATTTCTTCCTACTTGGCTTCTTGTTTCTCTGTTATTTCCAATGAAGCGTCATTCAGGGCTGCTATGATGAAGTCAAAATCAATGGAGGTGAGGACAGTCTGCATCTTGGTCATGGTGGCTTTCGATTTCTTCTGGGAAGAAGGTTTTAGGGGGGAAACCTTCCTCTTCTTCAAGGGGTCAACCTCGTCTCTAGGCAATGTTACTTCACATGGCTTTTGTTCATATTCTACTTCATCGTCACCCTACAGACATCGACATTTCTCTTTCGGTCATGAGGTCGATGAGAACTTGCTCGACAATTTTCTCTACAGCGCTGAACTTGTCTGACATACACGCTCGGGGTTGGAAATATCAGGTTCGAGGAGTAAATTAGACACTGCAATGGGATAGAGGAAAATAGAGAAATGATCATTGTGTAAAATCAACGAGTCTGCGGGCTCAAATTCATGTTTATCAAAAGTGTTCTCAGTGCATGGCGCGAAGGGATAAATAGATAACTTGGCAACAGATCTCTTGCAATGGGTGAGAAGCCTTCATTAACTCTGTTATTCCTGTTACAGCGTGGTCCAACGATCTGGTGGAGAACCATAAATTTCTTTCTACCCGTTCGGAGGCTCGGCCTAACGGTTATATTTTTCCCAGTGGCTATATTGCTTCACCCTGGCAAAGTGCCATGTGGCACTGTTCTGTTATCCCGACGAAGCTCCAATTTTGCAAATTTTCCCTCTGTGAAGTTCCCTCTGGAACCTTCTGTAACTTTTCAATCATATCTCTCTTCTTACTTAGTTTTCTAGCCTTCTTTCAAGTGAGCTTCATCTCAGAATTCCTTTTTCCATTTTGATTCTTATCTGCTTTTGGCATAGTTACTTCATGTTGTTGAAATTCTTTCCTAAGATTCGAGGGTGATACTTCTTCTTTATCTGGAATAGGTACTTCAATCTTCTGTGGGTCTTCTAGTGTTCTTGCAACTTCGACATCCGTGTCTCTAGTGTTAAATAGCTTTGATTTGTTCTTATGTTCTTCAATCAAGTGTGTGATCCTTCCAGTCATGAAATCTTTTAACTCTTTCTTCTTCTGCTCTAAAACTTCTTCTTCTTCCTTCCTTCTGGCCTGATCTCTTTCAATCCAAGGTTTTCCTAGTAACATGGTAAATGGGGCATTGTTCTCAATAAATTTAACAATCTTGAAATCCTCCTCTGTCGAAGTCCCATTGGCATTCATAGGTATATGGGTGAGATTTCCACATAGGTATATCAAATTTCCTCTAAATAGTCTTATTCCTCCCAATGAAGGAGTCATAGCAGGCTTCCCTAAAAGTTCCCAAGTTCTTTTTGTCATGATATCCACCTGTGTTTCCTCATCTAGAACACAGTCAATGTCGAAGTCTCCTATTCTTTCTTCTATGCATGTTTTTTCTTTGAAGATATTTGATAAGCTGACATGTCAGTGGTCATTCAGGGTGTCTTTAATCTGTAGAAACACTTTCTCTGATTCTTTCTGGGGTTCTTCCATAATCGTAGTTTTTGGATCTGCCTTAGGGCTTTATTTTCTCATGTTCATTCCTTCAATCTTACAAATCATTTTAGGTCAATCCAATACTTCATGGTCGATATCTTTGCAACAAAGACAATTGGGTCTTCTTCCCTGGCACTCCTTAGCAAGGTGTCCCAGTTTTATGCAACTATAACAGAAGGTTAATCCTCTCTTTATTTTAAATGATTCCCATCTCTTCATGTACTGCACACTAGGATCATAGTAGCTAAGCTACAAACATTTATTTCTAGGATCTTTCATCCACTTGTTAGTCCAAACATTCTTTCTATGCATAGGTATAACATATCTTTCACTATTCTTATCAGATCTATGCATGTCAAACCTTCTTTCATCTATTAGTGCCCTAGTTTTCAAGCTAGGACAGAATCTATTAAACATACCTAGATCCATACTATTGAAACAAAAATTTCCACTTATCTTACTTCTATAGAGCTCAAATCTTTCAGATCTAGAAATTTTCACTATTCTTACCTTTATCAAAGCGCAAAGCATTCAGATCTTACCTCTTTTATTTAGATAGGACTTCTTTTCTTTAGTAAAGAGATTCTCAAACTAAGTAGAGTATTACACACTAGGGTGACATATCTACGCACAGAGATTTCACAATTTCAAGTCAGATCTTTACACAAAGCTTCTTCTTTCTCAGTTCCCAGGAATCACAGTTTTAAGTCAGAACTTTGCACAAAGATTCTTCTTCCTCAATTCCCAGCAATCACAGTTTCAGGTCGGATCTTTGCACAAAGCTTCTTCCTCAGTTCCTAGCAATCACAGTTTCAAGTCCCGACAACAGAACCATTTGTTGTCACAGGGGAAGATCGAGGGTTCAACGCTACAACAACACACCAAAAAAACCCTAACTACAGGCCCTTTCGGTAACACCTATGAAGCAGATGAAGTCTCACCCAAGGTAGAGGCAGGGGTGGTTGCAGGAATCAAGTGTGTGCAACCTTAGCTAGACATAGATCTATGATTCTAATGCTTAACAGAGCACTTAACAGTAAACATTCATCAACATTCAGTTCTTGGTAACAACGCAGACAAACCCTAATTACAGAGCATCGCGGTATCCAACCAGATCTAGCATCTAACGGCTCTGAGCATGACGAAACAGATCAGGTCTTAACACATTTAGCACTAACAATGTATACATCAGTCATATCTAACATCCATGTTATTAAGCACTAATCATCGATGGATCATTCATCTATATTAAAGCACTAAGAACATTAACATATAAGCACATCAACACATTGCACAAATCATAGAAACACAACATGTACATGGTTCACCCCCACGTTGGGGCTACATCCACCAAGTCTTCTTATTTATTATCTTCATTCAAGCTTCTTACAGGCACATATCATCAAAATCCTACTCCATAGAAGACAGGAGATATGTGTGCACTCCGCCAGATCCTCCTTCTTCGAGTTAGGGTAAAACACCAATCCTTCTTACAATTACTTGCACGTAGCTTTGTAAGTCTCACATAGTATGCACAAAGAATATACAATCCATACTTAGCACTTAGCCCAATATCACATAGATATATATGCCTCTCCTTACATTGCCTAGACATTTATTTATACTTTACAAAATAGGCCTAAACATGGGTAAACCCATGGGCTAACATCCCCATACCCGTTACATAATCCCAAATCCCAAAAAGGACCCAAAAAAGGGTCGAGATCCCATGATCTTTGCTTTGTCTTGTGCTTCACATTCGATAGGTTGTCAAAGTCCCAGAATAGGTCAAACTTGACCAAGGATATGTTAAAACTTGATCAAGGGCCAACACATAACATGCACGAATGTCGAATTAATCAACAACAACCCGATCCCAGTTCCTCTAGACCTTTTGTTATACATTACAATGACTCTTGGAAATCCTTAAGTTGAAACTTAGGTATCAAAACCCTAAATACCAAAACCCTAGGTGTCTAAAACCCTAGGTCAACTTGACCCACATTTTCAGGGCTTCGCCAGCCTGTCTTTCCTTATTTCTTGCGAGGTGCTCCAAAGCATCTATTGATGGCTTTTTTCACTTGCTGAATCATCCATTATCCATCTTCCTTGTTGATCTGTCTTCCTCACTGTCCCCATCCAATGGATTTCTTTCTCTTACTTTGCTCCGTCTTTTCTGCTCTTTTGGTCACTTCAACCCAATCTCAGTCAAATTGTCTTCCACACAGTTCACACTTCATGCTTCTTTCCTTAATCTTCACAACCTTCCATAACCAAGGGCCAACAATATCCAACACATATCCATAGATGAGCAGATTGCAAATCATCTGAGACATGATATAGAATGTAGCAGTGAAGCTCAAGTATCTAGAGACGAGCTTGGCATGATGCAGAATGTCTCCCTCATTGAGAGAGAGTGTTGATGTTTTGGGCATCATTGGGCATACATTCTCCTCATATGGCCATGTGACTTGGCTAAGGAGAATGGACCAGGTGTAGTATTTATCCTTGATCATTTTAATTGAAAAGGACCGACAAAGACTCAAGGTGTTTCTCCAAATGGTAGTATCAGGCTGAAATTCTCCTTTGATAGCCATGTGACTTGGCTAAGGAGAATGGAAGAAATTCTCCTCAAATGGCCATGTGACTTGGCTAAGGATAATGGTACATTCTTCTCAAATGGATCTATGACTTGGCTAAGAAGAATGGCCCATGCATAGGATTTATCCTTGATCATGTGACTTGAAAAGGACCGACAAAGACTCGAGGTACATATGGATCAAACAACCATTCTCCTTTGATGGCCATGTAACTTATCTAAGGAGAATGGTCTAGTGCATTGATGTTCTCCATGTATTAGCATTGGGAAAACATTCTCCTCCAATATCCATGTGACTTGGCTAAGGATAATGGCCTAGGGTGTTCATTTTCTCTGTGTATTAGCATCGGGAAGACATTCTCCTCTAATGGACATGTGACTTAGCTAAGGAGAATGGTGCAGGTGTGGTATCTATCCTTGATCATGTGAATTTACGAGGACCATTGAATACATGAGGTGCTATGTGGGAGAAGCATACATCAACTAGGTGTTATGTGGGAGAAGCATACATCAACTAGGTGTTATGTGGGAGAAGTATACATCAACTAGGTGTTATGTGGGAGAAGTATACATCAACTAGGTGCATGATAGAGAAGACTACATCAACCAGGCTCGAGGACAACCTTTCTATGACAAAATAAATCCAATTATGGAGAACGTCTCCCTCGATGCGAGGGAGTGTTGAATTTTTTCAACTTCAGGTAGTCATTCTCCACAAGGAAGTACAACAAGACCCATATGAACATTAAAGAAGCCCTAGGAAGAAATTGAAGACTTGGGAAGAGAATTCGACCCCACCAGTAAAATACAGAAAATAATAAAGTGAAATTGAATACCCAGAATGAGAAGTCATCCCCACAGGAAAAATACAAGCGTCTGGATTAGTATAAATACAGGCTGAATCATTTCATTTCAATAGATAAACAAAATTGTCCCTCTACAGTGCGCACTAGCCAGTTTTCAAATACAATTGTGGTATTTCGCTATCTCTTGGAATTCTTTTTATCTTGGTGAGTGTGCCACACTTGGAGAGGTGTTATACTTAGATAATCTCTCTTGGTTGCATCTTGGCTATTTTAGTGAGACGGTATCTCTTGGAGACTCTAGGCTTAGGGAGGATCTTCTCTGTATGGTATTTTGATCTATTGATGGTGATGTACTGGTAATATCTTGGATTGAAATCTTCTATAATAAAGGTGGTTGGGTTTTCTCCCAAGGTTGGGTTTCCTAAGATAAATTTTCATGTTCTTGTGTCTACTTGCATGGTTGATATTTCTAGATCTTGTTATTTTCGTTGCATTTTTATCGTTGATATTTTAAGTGTATAGTTATTTTATGATAATTGTGGTATGAAAGTGAATATTGTTTTGAAATCATAAGGAACTAACTATCAAGATCTGAGAATCAATAAAATTCAACACACGTTTCATACTTCATGCATTTCACAACATCATCGTACCCTTAACGTTCATGCTCCAACACCGTTGCTTGCTTCATACTCCAGACATAGATTCAAACCCTAGTCATATTTAGGCTTCATTCCCTAGCAAACCTCATAGCATCGTTCCCATAATATAATGTTAGAATAAAACATCACAACCTCAAATCAATACACTTTGCATCACCATAGACCTCATTCATGTATAGTGCACCCTTAAAACTCCAAAAAAACTCCTCTTGTGCACCTTCAGACCCAAAGAATACTCCCCATATCCTCTTGTGAACCCCATATCTCTTTTGTGCACTTGTACTTACTCTTCCTACTTGGATTTTCTTCAAATGTGCACATCTATCCTATATTTATACTATTTCTGCATTCACTTATAGGGTTGACTTGTAAAACTAGTTGGGATGACTTGTACTTTATGGTTGGGCCAACCTTACAAAATCTTTTATATCTCCTCATTCCTATGGAGTTAGAGGGAGTTCCATATACCATTGGAAAGATATCGAAATAATATTTTCAACCATATATCATATGCTCCCATTTGAGCTAGGTCTTTAGAGTAAAAAGGAATTCAAAGATAGGGTATCCAAACTGAGCATCAAAAACACAAAAACAATATTTCCAATAATATCCATCTTGCAATATTTATATTGGACATTTGTAGTCTCCCCCTTGTTGAATAAAGGAATGGAAAGTCCTCACTCAATCATTTTTTAATCTCACTAAGATAAGGTGAGATAGGAGGGAATGTTACCTTAGGTTTATAGTCTATGGAAAATTAACAATCAATTCTCAAGAAATATGTTCTTGGGCCTCATGTTATTATCAAGATGTATGCTTTTGCTAAAAAAATGTAAAAAATGTTTATGTGTAAATGTTTATAAATTTAAAATGAACAAAATAAAGAATACATACAATTTGAAAATCAGTAAGACAAGTGTTCATTGAGAATAAACCAGATTTTTATTAATGATAACTTTTCCAAGTTACAACCAAATGCCTCTTTTCAAATCCCTGCGAGGGTAAGGACCAAAATCAGATCTAGAAGTCTAGGATGAAATTTTAACAATCATACAAAGAAAACCGGTGTCTGAAAGAAAATTACAAAGACCAAAATGTACTAGATTAACCAAGCCACAAGCTCATCAATTCTTGATTCTACAAAATAGTATTAATTGAAACTGGAAATTAATTCAAAAATCCTAATGAAACTAAATAAAATGCCAGACAAATGAATGACCTTCTAAAGCATGTCAAGTGTTTATGCTTATTATTCATTTGTTCTTTTCCACATTTAGAATGATCTTGTTGTCAAAAAGAGGATTTTGATCTTAAAGAGCTCATAAAATGAAAGAATGAAATTTCGAAATCTCAATATGAAACAAGATAAAACCTTATCAGAAGTATTTATCTCTAATTCATCATGTCCTCCTTGTCCTTTTATTCTTCCTTTTATTCTCTAAAAGGTAGTTCTCCAACTAGTTGAACTACTTTTAGTTATTTAAGTTAAATAAATTTAGTTATAAATAGGACAAGTAATTTTGTGATAAGGATATATAATAAGTAATATAATAGCTAAATAGGTGGGGTCCCCCTCTATTATTCACCATTTATTTCAATAATCATTTATAGATTTTCCTTGTCGCTCCACAATATCATCAAATATAAAGAATTAGCACCATATAACATACCATAAAAATGCATCGAAATTACCATGACATATATCACTTGTATCTCCCATAAATTAGCATGATATTTTAAAGTTTCAAAAATAAATATCATGGTTCTGCCATCTATCCAAAATAGTGTCATAGTCAAATGTCATAATAAACAAAATCAAAGTAACCCAGGGAATTTCTTTTTGAAAAATTCTTCCCTTTCCCTAATGAGGTCCTCATATTGAGACTTATTTTCTTCCAGCTAGGATACCTTTGGATGCATGCCATTTAAACTTCTATTACCATTGCTTGTTGATTTATCTTGGAGTGAGCAGAGGAAGAGGACTTAGCCATGTTGGTGGAGGCAATTGGTTACTTTCCTTTGTCAACTTGAGAGCCATCAGGAGTAGTTTTGTGATATTTTGGAGAAGGAGAAATAGATATGTTTGTAGAAATAGTATGGACTAGTGGTGTTGGGTGAACTAGAGGAGAATTAAAAGATGCATTAGTGGCAATGGTATGAACTGGAGAAGGATGGGGGTCAATGGGTCATTGATTGGCACTAGAAGAAGTATTGGCAAGTATATTACCTCATTCATCATTATTGGAAAAATAACAGGGTGAGGTTGCAAGATAACATTCAGAGATACTTGGGGCTGAGGCAAGGCATGTTTCCCACCAAGATTTAAGTGCTTGGTTTGAATCAACAGCTAAAATTCATCTCAATCAACATCAAAGTGAATAGAGAACCTCAATTTTATATGCCCCTAGGTTGTCAAAATGTATTAGGAAATCTCCCTCTTCTTCCTCTGTTTCCCCCTCTACTGCTACACATGTTGAAGAAACTCATCTATGTCCATCATAATCAATTTATTACATGCATAACAAATAGTAAGATAAAACATCCAGCACAATTTTTCATCGTGATTAAATTGGCTCTAAGAATAAAAAACAAAAGGGATATGAATGGGAAAAGTGAAGAAGGGGTGGAAGTACAATTATGAAATCATTCATCCAACAACAACCATATCTAAAATCCATACATGCAGACCAATGCTTCTAAACACATACATATAGGAAATGGTAACGAGATTCTCCATGTTTGCAAGTATTCTCAATCATTCATATATGATGTAATGAAATTATGCCTTTAATACTAGTCATACATCCATACTATATTTATTTCATACTCATTTCATCTTTATATAGATAGGGTAAGAAGGGAAACAAGATTTAAATGAAAAGAATTTGAGGGAAATAATTTATATAAAGTGAAATGTATGAAGAAAATATGGATGTCTATATAATAATCCTCAAATATTTAATTACAAGTGTCCTCAACCAATTTGTCATTCACTTATACCATCCAAATATAAATCAAATTGATAGGACGAATTTAATCATCCCAAATGCTATGATTGATATTTCATAATCAAACATATGTACGAATGTCGTGTATGCAATATAAGCACAATGCTCCTAATCTTTTTGACTCACATTCATCCAATAGGAGTCATAAGTATTATGCAAACTAGCCTTCATATATAAGTTTATCACAACCTCATGTCATTGCATGCTAAAAAAAAGACTTCAAATAATTCTCAAGAGATCATTTCTAAATATGTTATGGGTCCCAACCATTCCCATAATATTTTCATGTCCCAAAATGACTGTCTTTACTACCTCTAGCTTAACCAAATCAAAACAAATCATTTAAAGACCACCAGTAAATAATTACTACAGCCAATCCATACCATCTTGTTCAAATCACTCTTATCCATCAAATTGAATGACATATTATCTTACTTATGTGGACATGAAAAATGGATTTTATTTGAGTGGGATTAAAAGGGAATACCTTTATGAAAAATGAAATACATGAAGGAGAAATGTGAATTCCACATAACAACTTTTAAACTCGATCATTATATAATTTATCATCATCAAGAAATCATTCCTTCTTGGTTGTACGGTGGCCTTTATTAACATATGACTTCAATTATTTATAATTAAACCATAGCCACAACCCAAAATAGCATAAACCATGAAATATAGGTTTATCATTATTATCATACTAAAAATAAGACACATGCACCAATCTCATCTTCATTACCATCACAAATCTGTACCAAAATTTCCAATCATTCCATACTATCAAATACAAACTGATAAATCGAGTATACCAAAATTTCATGCAAGTATAATTTGACCAAATCTTGGTTGAACTCAAAAATATTTCAACCAAAGGCCACAATAGATTGAGAAAGGAGAAAGGAAGAGTCATATCCTGACTACAAATATCATCATGTGTTCAAATCTAAAGGACCTGAGTTTGAGCTTGTATGATCCAGGTGGATATCGGTGGCCACCCATCTATTCCATTGGCTCGAAAAACATTTTTCCACATTGGCAGTTTTTCGGCAGTTTGTCGGGTTCCAAACTTTTGAGGTCGTTTTGAGGCCCTAAACGACATTTTTTGGGGATTTGGGGCCTAGGTGGCTGCTACAAAATCTAGCTTGGGTCAGTTGAAATTTGTTCTTCTCAGTTAGACATTTCCAATGGGCTATCATGCGCCTAAAACAGAGATCGTATGCAAAAGTTACGACCACGGGAAGTTGATGTACAAACTTACCCCTACGGGGCCCACATGACTTTTGGCGCTCAATATCCCAAGGTTAGGTTTTTGGATGTCTAGGGTTTTGGAATTCATCTTTATTGTAAAAAGGCCTTAAAAGCCTCATTGTAGTCATATTCTTTCAAATGAGCGCAATCATCACATCTCTTCTCAAAGATAAGCCGCCACCATTCCAGCAAGCTTGTTTTCCACTGCATTTTACAGTTTCAACTTATTTCCTTATTGAATAGAAAACTAGTTTTACTGTATCTATGTTATTTTGTGTTAAGCATATTTTAATAATATGTATTCATTTTGTTCTCCTCATAAAATCTGGATCAGTGGTATCAAAGTGGTTTGTTCCTTGTCATCTTAATGCATGTCCCCAACGAGGTCAGGGTACAAAGAATTGGGTCTCGAGCTTATTTCTCTTGAGGACAAAAGATATTGCATGCCCATGCAACCTCTCATGGAAAGAGAAAAGAAATATGAAGCAACAAGAGATCCTTTCAAAATGTTGTTTGAGGAATTCCTCACGCAACAAAGGTGTTGGCCCTTGACCAAGTTTTGGGAGATTCTTGGTCATGTTGACCTATTTTGGGACTTCGACAGCCTGTCGAAGGAGGAGCGCAAGATGAAGCAGATATCATGGGATCTCGACCCCTTTTTGGGTCCTTTTTGGGTTTTGGGGAATATGTAATGGGAATGGGATGTCAGCCCATGGGTTTACCCATGTCTAGGCCTATTTTGTAATATATAAATAGACGCTTAGGCTAGATGGAAGAGAGGAGGTGCATCTATGTGATGTGAATGTATGCTAATTGTAATTAGAGTCTATAAGTGCTTTGTGCATGAATTTAAGAGACTTTTAGAACTAAGCGTAGGTCCTTGTAGCAGATTGTGGAGGGCTTAGTGTTGTAATGCAAGGAAGAAGGATCTAGCGAGCTACACAGATATTCTGTCATGTGAGGAGTAAGGGTTTTGAGGCTCTATGCTTGTAATCGATTGACTCAAGACAATAAAGGAGAAGAGTTGGTGGACGTAGCCCCAGGGTGGGGGTGAACCACATAAATATTGTGTTATGTTGTTTTGTGCTTTGTCTTGATGTGTTCACATGTTATTTTCTAAGTGTTTTGGTGTATTTAGATAGATATACTTATGCTTTGTGATTATTATATGAAATAAAGTTAGATCTGATCTATATGGTTATGCTTAGTGCTTGATCTACTCGATATGATCTATTTACCTATGCTAAGTGATTAAATGCATTAGATTAGTGTGGATGCTATGAAGCCATGTTTTATCAGCGAAGTGGATATTGATTGCATATTGAGGAACTGACGATGGTAAGTGATTTATTAAGTAGTACAATCACAAATCTGTGTCCCAGCTAAGGTTGCAAACACCTGAGTCTTGAAACCACCCCTGCCTCTACCTCGGGTGAGAGTTCATCTGCTTCGCAGGTGTTGATGAAAGGGTCGGTAGTTAGGGTTTTTTTGGTGTGCTCTTGAGCATTGAACCCTGGGTCTACCCCTGTGCCAACAAGAGGAATGAAATGACGGATAGTTTCGCACAACTCCTTCGGCGGCTACCAATAGGTGACGCATCTTCCTCGAGCGAAGGCGCCACCCCCTTCAAGGTACAAATCAACTTCGATATTCCTATATTTGAAGGTCAGATATATGCATATGTTGTAAACAAGTGGTTAAATCTACTAGAAGGGTATTTTTTTGTCCATAACTTTTCGAATAGAGAAAAGATTACTTTTTCACTCCTCAAAGTCGTTCCCCATGTCAAAGATTGGTGGGAAACTTTCTGTGAGAAAAAGGAAATAGAGGAAACCTCATTATTTACAGTCATGGCCACCTGGGAATCCTTCAAGGATGCTATTAAGGAACAATAATTCCCTGTCAGAATTTATGACAACTTGTATACCAAATGGACCACACTGTGGAAAGAAAGAGACCAAGCAGTGCTAGAGTTCAAAAATATCTTCCATGCCTTGCGCACCAAGCTGGGTATCAAATATTCGGAGTGACATATAGTGCTCAAGTATCGTGGTGCTCTACATAGATACATCCAGACTGAAATGGAATTTATGGACATCTCGTCCTTGGGCGCGACCTACCGATATGTCGTCAAAATCAAGCAGAAGCTCAAACAAAAGACACGGCAATTTGGGCCTGGGAACCCCTCACAGCAAAAGCCAGGAAAGGGTGGCCTGATCTAGGTGGATATCAATGGCCAAACACCTTTTTCAACTGGCTCAAAACAGTTTTCTGGCAAATTTGGCAATTTACTATTTTTAGCAGTTTTTAACTTTCGGGGCCATTTCGAGGGCCCAAATGAAGGTTTTTCGAGATCACAGTTCTCAATGATATTTTAAGGAATAATTGATCCCCCAAAATTAATCTCCTCAATGATACCTTTCCAATGAGCTATCACACGCCTAAAACAGAGATTGTATGCAAAAGTTATGACCCCGGGAAGTTGATGTACTAACTTACCCAAACGGGGCCCACGTGACTTTTGGTTGTTCATCTCCTAGGGTTAGGTTTTTGGATGTATAGGTTTTTTGGAATTTTGGTTTATTTTAAAAATGCCTTCAGAGCCTCATCATAACCATCTTCTTGCAAATGCCAGTAGCCGTCACATCTTTTCTCAGAGATAAGCTGCCACCATTCTAGCGAGTCTTTCACTCTGTATTTTTACAGTCTCTGTACATTTCTTTCATTCATAGAAAATGTGTATTACTGTATCTCTATGTTTATGGTTGAATATATGATATATTTATATTATATTATTGGATATACGCGATATCTCTGTGCATTTCTTTATTATATCTCCGCTCTCATTTTGTGCTGAAAATAATCTGGATCAATGGTATCAGAGCAGGCTGCTCTTGATCATTTTTTCAGGGCATGTCCCCAACAAGGTCCGAGTATATCAAGTTGGGTCTCAATCTTGTCTCTATTGAATACAATAGCTCTCACACACCCAAGAAACCCTCAATGGTGGAAGAAAAGAAAAACGATGGAGCAGACGATCCTATCAATATGTTTCTTGAGCAAGCTCTCACACGACAGAGGGACGAAATGATGGAGAATTTTTCCTACATCCTTAAATGCCTGTCGATAACATCAGGTGCATCTTCATCAAGCGACCAATTTGGAGGCACCTCACCTTTCAAGGTACAAATTAATTTTGATATTCATGTATTTGAAGGACAGATAGATGCAGAAGCCCTAGAAAAATGGTTAAATCTACTAGAAGGTTATTTCTCTGTTCACAATTTTTCCAACAAAGAAAAGATCACCTTCACACTCCTTAAATCTCTCCCTCATGTCAAACATTGGTGGGAAACTTAATGGGAGAAAATTTCCACGGAGGAGTCTAGAATATATGGGGTTAATCCCACTTGGGATTTTTTTTTGGATGAGGTAAAGGAACAGTATTACCCTGTTGGCAACTATGAGGACCAGTACATGAGATGGACCACACTACGGAAAGAGAGGGGCCAAGCAGTTCCATAGTTCACCAATACCTTCCATACCTTGCACACCAAGCTAGGTATCAAAGACTCCGAACAACATTTGGTTCTGAAATACCGTGGGGCTCTACACAGATACATCCAAACTGAAATGGATTTTCTGGACATCTCATCACTCAGTGCTGCCTATTGATATGTTGTTAAAATCAAGCAGAAATTTAAGCACCAGAACAAATGGGATTTTGGTTCTACAAATCCGCAACAACGAAAGTATGACAAAGACATCCCTAACAAACAGTCTCTTGAAAACTAGTCCAATCCACATGAAAATAAGGGTCACGGGAAGACAAAGAAGGACACCGTAAAATGGTGCAATTTCCACAAAATCCCCTGGCACAACACCGATGAATGTCGCTCAAAATAGTCATTGGTGGCCGAGATCAAAGACAAGGAGCCGAACCCTGATTCAGAATCTGATTCTGAAAATACTGGTAAAGGATAGATCATTGACACAGACCCCGCTGATATTGTCATGACCACAATAATTCAACCAGAAGAACAAACAGATCCTGAAGAGGGGAGGTGCCTTTTTCATTCACATATGTGGGTGAAGGGGACCCCGTTGCATTCTATTATTAATAGCAGAAGCCAGAAAAACCTCATCTTAGCAGAGGTCGTCAAACAGTTGGGATTGTCGACAACACCACACCTGCAACCAGACAACATCGGGTGGCTTCACCAAGGTCGAGATCTTCGTGTCAGCCAGAAATGTCGATTGTCATATGGCATCCAGCCCTTCAAGGACGAGGTATTATGTGATGTTTCCCCACTGGATGTCTGTGATGTTCTCTTGGGCCAACCATATATGTGGAAGCACCATGTTGTTTATGAGTCTCGACCCCGTAGTGTCATTGTTACTTTGGGGGGTCATCTCTACAGAATACCAAAGGTAGTTCCAACTATTGTTCCACCTAAAAAGTTCCGCAAGGTAGTATCTCATACTGCAAAATTCAGCTTCTTCACAATCTGTTCAAAAGGGTAACAGAAGGACACTGCAACCACTACAGCTTCGCCCCAAGCACCTGCTATCCAACAAAAACAGGTCGATGAGGTTGCAGTAAAGTGCAAATATTCCTTATGAACACCTTCCTCTCATGTATCATGAATTGTTGAATATACTCAGCCTCAACAGGTTTGTGACAGACTTCCACAAACTGAGCAGCGCGACGTCTCCAGCAAGGCAAGCAACTCACCAAGATGCAGATTTAGCAAACGCTTTTCCCTCTCCCCCTGGAACTCAACGCAATGGAGACCATTGCTTCCTAAGGAGGGAGTATTGATCCAGGTGGATATTGGTGGCCACCCACCTTTTTCGACTAGCTCAAAACAATTTTCTGGCAAATTTGGCAATTTACTATTTTTAGCAGTTTTTAACTTTCGAGGCCATTTCGAGGGCCCAAATGAAGGTTTATCTATATCGATGTTCTCAATGATATCCAAAGGAATTATTGATCCCCAAAAATGAATATCCTCTATAATACCTTTCCAACGAGCTATCACACGCCTAAAATGGAGATCGTATGCAAAAGTTACGACCCCGAGAAGTTGATGTACTAACTTACCAAAACGAGGCCCATATGACTTTTGGTGCTTCATCTCCTAGGGTTGGGTTTTTGGATGTCTAGGTTTTTTGGCATTCCGGTTTATTGTAAAAATTCCTTTAGAGCCTCATTGTAACCATCTTCTTGCGAATGAGCGCAGTCGTCACATCTCTTCTCAGAGATAAGCCACCACCATTCTAACAAGTCTTTCACTCTATATTTTTACAGTCTCTGTACATTTCTTTGATTAATAGAAATCATGTATTACTGTATATCTGTGTTCATGGTTTCATATCTGATACATTTCTATTATATTATTTAATATCTGTGATATCTCTATGCATTTCGTTATTATATCTCCGTTCTCATTTTGTGCCGAAAATAATCTGGATCACGGCCCCAACCCACAGAACAAAGGACAGAGAAAATACGAACAGTATTAGGGAAACTAGTTCAAGCCACAAGCAAATAAGGACACCGGAAATACAAATAAAGATACTAGGAAGTGGTGTGACTTCCATAATATCCCTTGGCACAACACTTTTGATTGTCGCTCAAAGCAGTCACTAGTGGTCGAAGTGAAAGCCTCTAAATCAGATGCGGGTTCTGACTCTGAGTTAGAACTAGAAAGGGGAGGAAGGATCATTGACACGGAATTAAGTCCCACCGTTGCTACCACCAAGCTCCAGCATGGTGAACCAAATGAGCCAGAAGAAGGTGAGTGCCTCTTCCATTGACAGATGTTGGTAAAAGGCACCCTACTGCACTTCATCGTTGATAGTGGTAGCCAAAATAACCTCATCTCAGTAGATTTTGTCAAGTAGTTGGCCCTCCCGACAACCTCGCACTCAAAACCCTACACCATTGGATGGCTCCACCAAGGAAGCGATCTCCGGGTCAGCCAATAGTGTTGATTGTCGTACAACATCAAGCCCTTGAAAGACAAGGTATTGTGTGATGTTTCTCCTCTCAAAGTTTGTAATGTTATTTTGGGCCAACCTTGTTTATGGAAACGTCGTGATGTATATGAGTCTAGGCCTCATAGTGTTATTATTTCTTTGAAAAAAAAATTGTACATGATACCTGAGGCAGTCCCTCACAGTGTTATTTCCTTGATCTCTGCCAAGCATTATAGGAATTTCATCTCTCAAATGGGGAAGTTTTTCTTCTTCATGATTTTCTCTTAGAATGAGTGAAAGATCACAGTCACATGCAAGGTCTTTGTGGCCAACCTCTCTAGATAGTAGAAGCAAGTAGATAAGGTCGTGGAAGAATACTCAGATATATTCTCCTCACCTACTGGGGTACCTGTACACTGTCAAGTCAAGAACCCCATCGATCTGACCCATGACACATCGCTGCCCAATGGGCCAATACACCACTGCTCTCTGTTAGAGAATGAGAAGACCAAGTGACAGATCCAAGAATTTGTCCATAAGGGGAACATCTGTCCCATCCCATCACCTTGCAGGAGCCCAATCGTGTTGGTATAGAAGAAAGTTGGAACCTGATGACTCTGCATTGATTATCGGGATCTGAATAAAATCACAGTCATAAACCAATACCTGATTCTCCGAATTGATGACCTCCTTGATCAGCTCACAGGAGACAAATCCAGTAATATTTATCTGAATTGTGGCTACCACCAGGTCCCAATATAACAAACAGATGTATGGAAGACTACCTTCAAGTCAAAGGAAGGTATTTTTGAATGTTTGGACATGCCCTTTGGTTTGAAAAATGCTCCAGCCACTTTCATGAGGATGATGGACAATATCATGTGACCATTCACCAATAATTTTGTAGTGGTGTATCTAGATGACATTCTCATTTACAGCAAGACTTGGGTAGAACACGTGCAACATATTCAATAGGTTCTGCACACCCTGCGGTAGCACAAGATATATGCCAACTTGGAAAAATTCTCCTTCGGCATGGACATGGTCCATTACCTGGGATACTTCATTAATCAACATGGCGTACATGTGGATCCATCCCATATCCAAGTCATCTGTGATTGGCCAACCCCAACCACACTCACAGAGCTTCAGAGTTTCTTGGGCCTTGCCAATTTCTATAGCAGGTTCATGTTGGGATTCTCCCATATTGCATGGGCCCTCGGCCAAATAACTAGGGGTGGTGGTAAGGATAAATTTGTGTGGGTTCGGTCCAAACAACAAGCACTTGATGATTTGAAGAAGTGCTTGTGCTCAAACCTATTACTTTCACTACCAAACTTGCAACATCCCTTTGAGATCGAGACAAATGCCTCAGACTATGTTATGGGTGTCATTCTCACTCAGCACGGCCACCTTGTGGCCTATCATAGTGAGACACTATAAAATTGTGTTTGTAAGTACCCTACTTACGAAAAATAAATGTACTCCATTGTGAAATCCTATCTCCAGTGGAGACATTACATTCTTTGGAAGGAGACAATCATCCACACTGATCATAAGCCACTGCAGTTCATGCAAACACAAGGAAAATTGCAGAATAACTGCTATCATAAGTGGTCCACATACTTGCAGAAATTCCACCTCAACATCAAGTATAAAACAGGAAGAACCAACTGTGTCATCGATTTCCTCAGCAGACTTCCACTCGTGGCACTCACTACAATGATAGATTATTGCACCCATGAGACCTCTAGATGGCCCTAACTCTATGAAATAGAATCGGACTTCGCCACCACCTACCAAATGTTGAGCTCAAACGTAGTTGTCGATAATTTCCATCTTTAGGATGGGTTGTTCTACTGTATGGGCCATATTTGTGTTCCATCAAGCGAGAAAGTGAATATGATCTAGGAATCCCACCACATTCGGGTGGTAGGACACTTCGGCATCGAAAATACATTAGCAATGTTGCAGAAACATTTCTAATGGTCAAAAATTCGACAGGAGTTCATCAAGTATATCAGGTCTTGCATTGTCTATGTTATTTCCAAACTGGCCACTAAGAAATATAAACTGTACACCCCTATGCCTACTCCTAACAGGCCATGGGAATCCATATCAATGGACTACATGTCGATCCTCTTTTCCACCAACTAGGGAAATGACTGTGTTTTGTGGTTGTTGATTGCTTTTCTAAGATGGTGATTCTTGTTTTCTTTGAACGAGTTTGGGTACATTTTGGAATCCCACAAACCATTGTCTCATATCGGGACAATCGATTTCTCAGCACATTCTGGTCGAGCCTCTGGTCACTGTTGGAAACGAAGCTCACCAAATCCATGGCCTTCCACCCCCAGATATATGGCCAAAACGAGGTCATAAATCGAATGATCGTGCATATCTTGTGCATGTATAATTCCAAGAACCCTCGCATGGGATGAGAGTCTTCCCTATGTCCAACATAGCTACAACCGAGCCCTACATAGCTCAACTGGCCACATCCCCTTTTAGGTGGGGTTGGGATTCCAACCATTAGGTCCCATAGATGTTGCGCTACCCCTTGTGGTCACCTTAGTCAACTCATATCCTGTTCCAACTGAAGCTAAAAAAGCCACCCGGTTCATTGAGCGGATCCACCACATCCACAAACAAGTTCAGGACATTCTACAGAAGTCCAATGACAAGTACAATCAATGCCATGATCAACATCGGGTGCCACATAAGTTTCAGGTGGGCAACAAAGTTTGGTTGCACTTACAGAAAGAATGCCTTACAGGACCCCATCGGAAGTTTCTCCCACTCCGGTATGGGTCGTACACCATCACCAAGGATGTGGGTGATAATTCTTTTGAGCTCAACATTCCTCCTTTCCTTGGATTGCACCCAATGTTAAACGTGGATCTCTTTTAGCCTTATTTTCCACCATTATTGGACACCTAAGAGGTAGCAGAACAGCTAACACCAAAATAGCTCAACCTCGACTACATACAACAGGAATCTAGTGATCATATTGTGGAAAAATAGGTCAAGGGAACTTGCCAGCAAAGGATCCATATTTATCGAGTTGTCAAATCCAGGAAGCTCCTGCACCAAGGCAAGTGGATCACCTAGGGCCAAATTCAATAGAAATTTCCTCATTCGATGGAGGAACTCAATGCAATGGAGACCATTTCTTCCTAAGGAGGGAGGATTTATCGAGGTGGATATCGGTGGCCACCCACCTATTCCACTGACTCGAAAAATAGTTTTCCACCTTGGAAATTTTTTGGTAGTTTGTCGGGTTCCAAACTTTCGAGGTCGCTTAGAGGCCCTAAATGACATTTTTTGGGGATTTGGGGCCCAAGTCACTGCTAAAGACATTGACCTGGGCTAGTCAAAATTTGTTCTTCTCAGTTAGACCTTTTCAACAGGATATCATGCGCCTAAAACAAAGATCATATGTAAAAGTTACGACCCCGGGAAGTTGATGTACTAACTTACCCCAACGGGGCCCACATGAATTTTGGCATTTCATCTCCTATTGTTAGGTTTTTAGATGTCTACGGTTTTGGCATTCATATTTGTTGTAAAAAGGCCTTCAGAGCCTCATTGCAGTCATCTTCTTGCGAATGAGCGCAGTCGTCACATCTCTTCTCAGAGATAAGTTGCCACCATTCCAGCAAGCTTGTTTTCCGCTGCATTTTATAGTTTCATCTTATTTCCTTATTGAAAAGAAAACCAGTTTTACTGTATCTCTGTTAATTTGTGTTAATCATCTTTTAATAATCTGTATTCATTTCGTTCTTTGCATAAAATCTAGATTGTAGCTCACATTTATGGGTTTTAAAACCATGTTTCTAGGACTGTCGTATTTAGACTCAGTTTGAACAGATTCAAATTAACAATAAAGCCTAATATTTCTTTTAACATCCCAATCATAATCAAAGAGAAGAGTTGGTCAATATGAAACCTTTAATTCATGTCTAGAATTAAATTGTCAAAAGCTTCATGTTCCAACTAAAAAGGGCATGATTTCATCTGATTCAATTGACCCATGTTCAAGCTTGTGAGTCTCAAAGAAAGGTTAGAGTTCAAAACCCATAACCTTTTAAAACCTATATATCCAGGAGCAAGGCAAAATGTTGAAAATTGTATGCAAGCAATATATTATAAACCCACACCAATCACCAAATTTGGGCCTCAACTTAGCCATAACCCACATCGAAACACTTCAACCCATATAAATTTTAAAAATATAATAGTAACTTGGGTGTGACCCAAGAACCGTAATAATGAAAACCTCCAAGGATAAATATGTTATTTGGGTTTGACCCTGATCAAAACAAGTGACTAGATTCGGGAGCACAACTCAGACATGCATAGAAAAATACCATAAGAGGAAAATAAATGACTACAACCCATAAAGAGAACTAGGTTATTCCCAAAATGACCAGAGAAAAAAAAAGAGAGAGAGAACTTGAGTTCGAGTCTCAACTACATGTAAACCAAGAGTTGCCCAAAATCCCTTTTTTCATTGCAAATCAATATGGAAAGCACGACTATGGAATATGAAAACAAAGCTATTACCAACTTTATGTAAACAAACACTTTTTTCACTTTTTCTTTCAAGAAACGATAGAGAAAGGAAAAAGAAGGCATTTATGCACACAGTAATGCTAACCAGAGCCAAATATAACCAAATTTTAAAGACAAACATATATTGCACTATATTCCAAATCAATTGTGAGCTCATACCTTATACAATGACGCTTTATACTAGGGATGAATTAGTTATGAAACCACTAGGAACAAAGGTCTCAACAAACGGAGCTCGGAGCTTTTTTCTCAACATTCAACATAGAAAATGACCCAAAACCAAGGCAGAAAGGGAGTGTTAGTGTGTGGGACTATGGAGTGAATTCCCACATCGCAATACCTTCAATACATGGCCAGCTCAATCACGTCGCTAACCCAACAAGCCAATACATCACATGTCAAGTCAACAATCCATCCAACATACTTAATCCTGATCACGACATGCGAACTTTACACCATGTCAAATAGAATGCATTAACTTGTTGTCGTACAATTTTCAACGTTGAAAACAACACGATAATATACCACATATAAAACATATGAATTCAAATGAGGTCATATAATATGTATATCCATCGCCAAATGCCAATCAACTCTATGTAAAGGTTATATCATGTATAGATTATATGTTGAACATATTCAATATTCAAACTTAAAACAATGATGCTTCAACAAATGCGCCTCATTGATACATTGTGGTCATAGTGTATGCATTACTCATATATATGAGTAATCAAACCATAAAAAAATCCTTTTGAATAATAAACCATGACCTCCCTTAAGTTTTCAAACGGTATGACTTACCTTGTCTTCTACTTGCTTTCATGACCATAAATTTGAAATAATAATGGTTTGGCATTGTTCCATTGTCATAATCTTAACAACCAATGTTTGTTTGTAATGGCTAGTTGCATATATTTGATATTAATATATGTATCAAACTTCTTCATTCTTTCAATTCCATAATTATACTATAATTGCAAGTAAATCTTTTCAACTTCAATCACATGGCTAACCATAAACCATTACTTCAAGATCTCGAAAACCGAAGTATATCATGCAGAGAAAAATCTTAGAAAGCCCATATTTTTTCATTCGATCCTTGGGGACCCCACCTATTATTTATATAGTAGTCATAATAGTAGTCTTCGCAATACTTTGTGATAATTCATAGTAGGTGGTGATATTTTGAGTCAACACCCTTGTATTTGACATCAATGACAACAATATTTCCAACACATTGTCCTAAAATATAGTCAACAAAATGCAATCTACTCATTGTACGCCTATGCAAATTTGACAGGAAAGAATAGTTTGGAAAACAAATCTTAGGAAGGTAACGTTTGGGGCTTAGGTGAACTCATCAGGGCTCCTTCCAAGTTGTTTTATGGCCAGTTAAGGAATGTCAAAAAACTTGGTATGGGAAGAGGTTAGAGTAGCCATGTAAACGAGTTATATTTTTGCAATCCTAAAAACCAAACAAACCCTCAAACAACAGTGAAAGGAGGCAATGATTAGGCTTAAATATTGGTCATTGGATCATTAAGGGCATAGATTTTCTAGTGTAGGATATATGTGTCAAGAGATGCCACAATGTTTGTCAAGAAAAAAAACCTGGATTGTCAATGCTTATGGCATGATAAATCTACGGTTTTGAACAACAATAGGTGGGCCTAAAAAAATGATCATGTTTTGCATCTTAGAAAAGGTTGTTGAAACTTCTTAAGTGTTTATTACCTACTTGAGGTATCCCATAAAAATGTCCAACAAAAACATTGCAAGGAGATATTATAAAACATTTTTATGCTAACCATATAGATATTATTTGGGAACTAATTAGCATGAATTACATAATATATATATCATTTATGCTCAAAACAATCTAAATTTGAGAATATGCATGAATGAGCCATGGATAGCAAAAAATAAAAAGGAAAAAGGCAAAAAAGGGGATTTTTTTTTTATTTTTTAGGTTTTTGGGTGGTTGAAGACAAATGAAAGACCAATGCCTTTGGAGGGATATGGGGTCACTAGATCAAATCCAAGTGATTTCTATGGCTTAGTATGAGGAAGTTTTGATGGAATCCAGAGGATTCCCCCCCCAAGCACAACCTAGGGTTAGAAGGTTCCCTTCAAGTTTGGATCAGAGGATCATTCCATTAAGAATCCTTTCCCAGTACTAGCAAGGTGAACTCAAAGGTTGTGCAAGCAAAAGGACAGATCCATGGGACATCCTAACATGAACAATGAATTCAACGATCAAAGGGGGGAGATCGGGGAACTCACTTTGAGAGCCCTTCCAAGTAGATCATTTCACCCTTATTTTTCCGTGTAGTCCCTTTTCTTCCAACAAAGATTCAAGAGTACTTATCTAAACCTTGAAAAATAGCTAGACATTCACAAAGAAAAGAAATAGATACTCAAAGGACTCTTTAATCCAAGTTTCTCATTAATCTCAAACGATTTGAAATGGAGCATGAGTCTTCCTTTTATAGGTGAATCTCCTCCTGACATACAATACAAAACCATGTTCCAACCCAAAACCATAATCCTAATAAAACCATGGGAAAAATACAATGAATAATAAAACACAACCCATAATATCCTCACAAAGTGAAACGACCTTCTAGAAGACGTCAAAGTACAATGAAGAGGCCACACTTGTGGACACAAATAGAAGCTAATATAAGTGTGCCCCTCAAAAGTGATGCTCACGTACAAGGGAATGGTCCATAGTCAATTCAAATGATCCAATAACACCAACATCATCTAACAAGCTTCCTCAAACAAAGGAATAGTCCACATGTAGAATAACCTCCTCAAAACTATCACATGTGTGAGTCATCCAAGCATATAAATCATCTCAAGAGGAATGTGTGGGATCATCCAGGAAAGAACTCCTCAATTAATGGTCCAATAAATATGCCACATCATCATAGGTTCCAAGTAAACCTATGAAACCACCCCAATAGTGTGTAATCATTGTCTCAAAATCATTAAATGCCCCCATGTGTGGTCCATGGGGAGTTAATAATGCATGAGCATGCATGCCATGTCCAATTGAGAAAGGAGGATGCATATAAATTGTCCATGTGGTATGTGTAACGACATGTCATCCCTATGTTGGCTTGGCGTATTGTCATGGATCCCAATACAATGACACGTATCTCCATGTGGTACACAGATCCCAATGCAAATGTCACAAATCTCAATGTCTATAGATATGGGCATATATGAGTACATGGATCCCAATGTAGAATCACAAATCCCAAGGTAGTTTCACATATCTCGAGGCATGGTGAAGATACCCCAATGCACAATAGCCACTTGATGTGATGGGTCTAGTGTCTTAGGAAGCCATTAACCGGTAGCACCCGATGACATATTTTATCACAACATAACAAAGGGGGTTAGATTTAATACTATCCTAAGTCTTACCAAGGGGAACAATATTAACCCTTATACATCCATCAATTCCTAAGGCAACCCACATTTCCTAAGTACCTAGGTGGAAGATAGGAAAAAATGAGTAATAATGATGAAAGGGAAGGGGGAATGAGCTCATGTGATGACCCTCAAAGTTGTAGACATGCAAAGGTATTATTATTCATTTATTCATTCATATAGATTTATTTAGCTAGGATTTCAACATACAATAGCCTTTGAGAGGGAGGTTAGCATTGAGTTACCATCCTCAACATTATTTCTTACTACCCATTTAAGACTTTTTCTTTAAATGTTCAGTTTATTGAACTTTTCCTTTTATATATATATATATATATATATATATTCATAGACAAACTAGGGACTAGGGGCATCAGCCTCATAGCAAGGGGGCACTGCTAAATCTTTATATTTGGATTTTAACTTTAGCTCTTCACCTCTAGCCTTAGTGGCTTTATATATTCAGGTTTTGATTTGACCTTTGAGAAATCATACATGACTAGGATGCAATGTTTTATATGGATGGAATGAATGATACTAGGGAGGTGTAAAATGGTTTGCATGGTTGGGATATGGACAACTCTATCTATCCTAAGCACCCAATGGTATAGGTTAATTGATAAATGACACAATTCTAACAGAAAATATGTTCCCCAAGGTACTACGAGGCAAGTAATAAAACCATGTAATGTTACGAAATGGTATTAGAAAATTGTTAGGTGCTCACCACTTTACAACGAGCTAATAAGTTACATCATCATGTCCAAATAGATATTAATACATGGAATGTCAAATGAAGAAAATTGGATCCATATCATACCATACCATAGTGAATATTGCATCTAAGGAGTGGGGATGAAAGTGAGCTACACCACAGGTGAGCTATCACAATCATGTATTTGATGGAGATCAAGAGGAACTTTGTTTGGATCTAGTGAAGATGGGAATGACACCTTATGCAAGAAACAACATGAAACCTTTTCTATGGTATCCAAAAAATTTTCATCCCTTAGGGGGTAACATCTAACTCCTACTTGGGGACATGTTCTCTATGCAAGAGTGTATGAGAACTCTAGAATCTTCACAGACCAGTGACCTACACACCATATAACTTGGAAAACAACGTAAAATTTGAGGTGAATCTCCCAACCTAGTTATAAATAAAAACTACTTTGCAGAAATAAAATAAAAAATAAAAAAAAATCACTAAGTCGAGACATAAAAATAAAGTATGGAAGACATATGCAAGAAATTATTCTACGGAAAAGAAAATGCATTAGGCAATTCAAGCAGTGCATGAAAGTAAACATGCAAATGAAATGCAAATGAAATGCAAGCATGCATGGAAAGAAAAATACATTCTATCTATTTCTCAAAGAGATCATTCATACCTACCCTACTAGCTAACAAAGGGATGTGGTTGCTAGGTCGTGAAATAAAAAATCCAGTGCAACCACTCAAGGAGATTATCAATAGATGGAAACATTTTCTTGTGTTTGGTTATCAACCAAAATAGGGATATGTCAATAATCAGGTGGTTATAAGGCAGAACCGTCGTCACTCTCAAGTTTGAAACCCAAGTAAGGCCATATCTATGAAGGACAAGGCCCAAACTATATTGAGGTTGGATCGCACTTCGAAAAAAATCCTCTATGCAAAGGCCAATAAGGCTAATGTAAGCGTAAGAGTGGGTCAACCTATAGAATTAATTATCAAATCATCGAGGAAGAGAGGCTTAATAGGTGGCTCTAGCTGGGAATCATAAGGAAAATATTGACTTTGATGTCTCTCTTAGTCAAAGGAAAGGAAGGACAGTACTCGTGAGTCAAAGGAAGGTAAGGAGGGAGAGCGTATTCATAAGTCAAGGATAAGGAAGAGAAAAAAATTCAGAGAAAAACAAGGATTTTGAGGATACTCATAGGTCAAGGGTAAGATTTATAAGGCACACAGTAAGGAATGCTCCATATCCAATATAACCCTATCATACTTAACCATTTTATGTAAAGGGGGGAAACTCACTTCACCTTCCTCAAGACTTGGATTACCAACTTCTTCAGAAATACTTCCTAAGTGAGGATCTTCGTACAATTCAAGCTCACCAATTACATCTTCATCCTCTTATTCAATGTCATAGACTAGATCCCCTTCAAAATAAAAACATCGTACATCCCAATCATGTCTACTAATGTAGAAAAAATCATCAATATTTTCATGTTTTTATGGAATGAGAGAGAGTCCACTAGTACTTCACAATTTACCCTTTCATCATCACCAAATGACGGACCAATGAGCTCAAAATCCTGATAAGGGGTATCATTCATCAAGTCATAAAATTCATGTGGATAAAAAAAAAAATGGTGATTTTCATCCTCTAAATTCTCATCCAAATTCATGAACCCAATAGGTTGTTCTTTCTCTAAAAATACTTCCTCTCTTTATGAATTTTCAAAGGTTTGGGAAAGGGTGCAAGTTGCTAAGTTATCATCAAAAAACGCCTCTTTATCCTCAATTTCCTTCAACCTATCTTCCTAAATGGATTCATGAAGAAGTTGACCTTCCTCTTCATTCATGTGGTGTTCAATGAGGTCATGTTCTTCATGAAATAATTCTTCCTCATCATGTTCATCACATAATTCATCATCCATGGTAGGTGCAATGAGAATCTCTTCCTCCTTTGGGAGTGATGCCATAGTAAATATGATAAACATATCCCTTTCCTCATCTTTGAGACTAGGATCCCAATGATTAAGAAATAACCTCAAAAAATCACCAAATGAATTGATTGGTCCTACAAGATCATAAAACCAACTATTCACCTTATATTCCAAAGTACATGAAAAAGTAAACATCCACACATATTCATATATAATATGAGATCCAATCATGACCCTAACAAAATACATAACATGAGGTCGGGCCAACTTAGACTCTATGTGAAATGAATTGATAAGATCAGGTAGATCTGGATGGTAACCCTCATGTGGAGCTCCCAAAATATTTGAACAAGTGGACCACACAAATTATTCCAAACCTCTACAGTATTCATTTTCAAAATCAAATCAGTGTGGAGTCGCCAAGGTGAATTCTTCAAATCCAAGACAATGCTACTACTTGTTTCACCCTACAAGTAACAAATACTTTAAAACCTCTAAGGGAATTGTGCTTCTTCCCTTCAATGGAGTTGATAGATAAGTAAACTTAACAAGAACCTTTGAACCTTACTCATCAAAATTTTTGTTGAAGCCAAACTTTATCCCCGGAAACGATGCCAAAATGTTTCCACTCAAACTATCATCAAGGGAAAGTCCCTCCCTATGAGGGAGAGCTTGGGGAAATGGATAGGCAAGTTTCACACGGTCACCTTAGAGACCTTTCCTCTATAGTTCTAGGCTAGGATTTATAACCTAAGAAGGTTTTTTCAATGTGGTCAAACTAGGTCCTATCATTGTATTAAGAACAGGTGAGGAAAAGGACTCGGTTTGATTCAGATTTACAATCTTCTCTACAGGGATAACATGAGACAATACAAGAGAATACAATTCCCAATACATTCTTGAAATGTGAAATATTTCCCTCAAAGTATCGACATACCACCACATATCATGTTATATTAAATAACCAATGACATGCAACATAGAATATTCAATGTAAGAGCTAACGTGGCATGTATTTCAACATATTTGTGAGATCATCAATCATCATTCAAAGGAGCAGCCAAAAGTAGAATGTACTTGCTTATAGATATAAATAATGAAGGATGTATTCATGACAAATTTTAGCATAGAATGGACAACAATATACTATATCAATTTCTATAAATAGATTTATATCCCAACATTTATTCAACACAGTGTATAACATGTACCAACAATCCCTTCAATTCAATTATCAAATTATAATTTTCATGTATAGGCTAAGAACAATAAAGACTAGCAATGATGAAGATTGATATTTAAGGTTCTGATCGCAAAGTAAATGTGTGTGTTATCACTAGATTCCATAGCCAAGTCACTCACATTAGTACCATGAATTCAAATCAACAAACACATTGAAATATTGATTATAGAGTGAAATCAGCCTTCATATCAACATATAGAAGGGAATGTTGCACACCTTGATTGGATCATTTGAGGTTATTTGGAACAGGAGTGTAAGGGTCATCCAAGGAGTATAAACATGTACTAACACTATCATAAAAGACAATCAACAAAACTCAATCCTCTCATTGTATACCTTTGCAAATTTCACAAGAAAGGACAGTTTTTATAACACATATTAGGGAGATAACATTGGGGGATTAGGAGAAGTCATTGGGGATCCTTCCAAGTTGTTTAATGCCTAGTTAAGGAATGCATCAAAACATTTGGTATGGGAAGAGATTATACCAACCCTATAAACGAGCTATATGTTTGCAATTCTGGCAACCAAAAAAACCCTCAGACAAGAGTGAAAGGAGGAAGTAATTAGGCTTAAATATTGGTCATTGGATCCTTAAGCACATAGATTTGATAATGAAGGATATGTGTCAAGAAATGCCACAATGTTTGCCAAGAAACGAACCCTAGACCGCCAATGCTTATGGCATGATAAATTTGTAGTTCTCAACAGCAACAGGAAGGCCTCAAACAATGATGATGTTTTTCATATTAGGATAGATCGTTGAGCCTTTTTAAGTGCTTATAATATACTTGAGGTATCTCAGAAAATTTTCCATCAAAAATGTTGCAAGGAGATGCAATCGTTCCAAGCAAAAATGCAGTTAGGGCATCCACAAAGTGATCAGGTTCAATCTAAATAAAAAATGCCTCTAAACCCTTCTTCTCCTAACCATATAGATATTATTTGGGAAATAATTAGCACGGATTACATAACATATATATCATTTATGCTCAAAACAATCTAGATTTATAATATGCATGAATGATCCATAGATTGCAAAAAAAAAGGAAAAAGGGAAAAAAGTGGGAAAATTTTGTTTTTTAGGTTTTTGGGTGGTTGAAGACAAATGAAACATCAGTGTCTTTCGAGGGATATGGGGTCACTAGATCAAATCAAAATGAGATATATGTTAAGGATGAGGAAGTGTTTATGGCACTTGGAGGATTTCCCCTCAAGCGCTACCTATGGTTAGAAGGTTCCCTTCAAGGTTGGATGGGAGGGTCAATCCATGAAGAGGCCTTTCCCAATACTAGCAAGGTGAACTCAAAGGTTGGCCAAGCAAAAGGATAGATCCACATAACTTCCTACCTTAATGCATGAACAATGACTTCAATGATCAAAAGGGGGAGGTCAGAAAACTTACCATGATAACCCTTCCAAGTGGAGCATTTCACCCTTCTTTACCCTTGTAGTATCCCTTTTATTCCATCAAACCTTTAAGAGTGATTATCTAAACCTTGAACAATAGCTAGACATTCACAAAGAAAATAAATAGATACTCAAAGGACTCTTTAATCCAAGTTTCTTAATAATCTCCAACAATTTGAAATGGAGGAGTCTTCCTTTTATAGGTGAAGCTCCTCCTCAAATATATTACAAAACCATGTGCCAATTCAAAATAGTATCCTAGTAAAACCATGGGAAAAATACATCCCATAATATCCTCACAAAGTGAAACAACCATCTAGAAGAGGTCAAAGTACAATGAAGGAGCCACAAGTGTGGAAACAAATAGAAGCTAAGAGAGATGTGTCCCTCAAAAATGATGCCTGTATCCAAGGGAATGGTCCATAGTTAAGTCAGATGGTCTAATAGCTCAAACACCCTCTAACAAACATCCTCAAACAAAGGAATAATCCAAATGTATAATAGCATCCTCAAGACCCTCACATGTGTGAGTCATCCAATAATAGAAATCATCTCAAGGGGCACATGTGGGCTCACCAAGGCAAGCGCTCCTCAAGCAATGGTCTAGTAAAGATGCCACACCATCATGGGGTCCAAGACACCTTGTGCAACCACCCATGTAATGTTTAACCACCCTCTCAAATGCATTAAATACCCCCCATGTGTGGTCCAAGGGAAGTAAATAATGCATGAGCATGCATGCAACATCTAACTAAGCAAGGAGGATGTATATAAATGATCCATGTGGCATGTGTATGTTGACGGGCGTTTATGACAGACCATCAATGGGAAGGATAGATCTGGACTGGGGTTATCTATTTAACCCAAGTCGTTTGGTGTGATCTAACCTGACGGGTTTTATGGCTCTGTTAGCCAACTAGGATCCTAAAAACAAATAAAGGAAGTGTGTTGACTAAAGATACAATTATAACAATCAACACATTAATTACAAATTCTTAACTAACAGTGTGAATGTGCAAATGGTTATATATAGTTTACAAGGTTTAAGAAAAGCCTTGTGAAAGTGATTGTTTAAGACCATGTATCTAAACAAGATTAAATATAACAAACTTATTCTAATAATCTGTGAATATGATTGTAATGATATAACAAACATAGACAAAGTTAATCAACGTCTAAATAATGTAGTCACTATTCATTCACAGATAAAAAAATTAAATAAATAATACATTGACCAACCTCTGGTTGATCAACAATAATAAACTGAATTCATCTCTCTGCGTTTGTGTGAGCTCCTCTTGTCCTGTGTCAAGTGAAAACCTATGAAAGAAACAAGCATAATAATTCCTGAAGAAATTCAAGGAAGTGTTTCATATTCTAGGGCGAGTTTACGATGACAGAAAGATAAATAATTATATATCGTGTGACTCTGAGATATCCAATAACTGAGGATGAAAGAAATCCCAATCCTTGTTAATGGTGTTACCAACTATCTAGCATCAAACGTAAACTCAAAATACTTAATTAGATGATCAATCACAAATGTAAACTAGACCAAAAGATAATGAACAACATAAAGAAAAGCATGATATAAAATATTATGTGGAGAAAATACTAAAGCTAATTCGACACAGATAACATTTCATATCATAAATTACATGAGAAGACAATGAAAAAGCATTACACATTTTACACAGGTCTAAAGGCAAAGAACAAATTGCTTTCTCATATAGTTTCAAACATATATGTCCATTCTTTGGTCCAACAAAACCTCACCTATCACCAGGCAACATAGATATTTAAACATGTTTCTGATATGTTACCTCCTATCATGCAAGATAGAGGCACATCTCTTAAAATACGTTTTTTACTAAAATAGAGTAACAAAAAGATACTCATGTTGAAGTCTTTTAATAAAAAATATTTATATTAATGAACATTGTTTTTCAAAATGGGAAACTACTAGTCTACTGAACGCTCAACCCGGGACTCTTTTCCTTAGTCATAGCACCACAATCTATTGTTTACTTGAAATAATAAAACAAAATCAAAATTTAGATAATAATCCAAACTAATAATTTAAACAGATTGGCTACAGAATCTTTCAATTATGTAGCTAGTCTCAAAATAAAAATAGAATAAAAATAAATCTAACTATTGTTTTTCAAACAGAATCAAATCGTAACAAAAAAACAAACTATTTACCAATTCATAAATTTGACAGAGAGGCATCAGACAGGTCTGAACTTATAATGGTATTGAAGTTTGTCGAATTTTTAATGATCGCATTCCCATATCACTTAATACGCTTGTTACCCCTATGTGAGTTCAATCGAACGCAAGCTCTCAACTCATCGTTCTCCCTCTAAAGCATTGAATTATGAGTGACCATTTGGTTTAATTGTGCATGTAGGTAGGGGACATACCGATAATACCTTTCAATCCAATTGAAACAATTTTTGCAATGCCCCAGTTATATTCTAGGAAAATTCTGAGTCTACTCTATAGAGGGTAATTTAACATGTTCCATGATTTGTTTCAGGTCATGTTGAATGCCTGAAAAACCCTCCTGTTTATTTAAGAATGGGGGAAGATTCGATACAAAATCGAACTGTGGCGTATCAGCATCGATATCGTCCCTAGGGATCTAGTCATCGATATCATCCTCAAAAATGCGATCATCGGCCTCAACCATGGGGATTGGTTTTTCATGGTCACATTGTCAATTTCTTAGTGTTCTAGATAAGAGTCGACGATGTCTTTTATTTTTTAAATTGATGTCTGGACTTCTCTGTTTCTTTCGCCTAACCTGTTTCTTGATATCAATTTCATTTGAATCAACCCAAATTGGCTTCGAATTAGGAACAGTAAGGATTTTGTCCTTTAGATCATCCAAAATCTCTTCTAAAGATTTTCTAGGAATAAAATCGCATCTCAGTTTCTTGCCTTTGGATAGCTTCTGGAGAACAATTGGGGTTTCAGCTACAAACATAGGGCTTTCTTGTATATTGACATGTAGGTTTTCCATAAAGGGGTTTGATCAACAAGGACTGGGATTCATTAAAATGCAGAGATAAGTCTGTCACATTTTCAGGTAGGGTGAACCCATTTCTATACACGAAATTGTTCCAACTATCCCTAAATTTAGACAAATGCGAAATCACCAAAATTCGGACCAGGCTGTGATGGAATAGACTAGACTGGGCATTTAGGTTTTGTCTCTAGTAGAATTTGGCCATTTTTTGCAGGCTCCTAAGTAGATAAAATGGAATATTCAAATTAAAACCTAGAAATACCTTCAATAAACGGACATGATACAGGAAGACCAAATCGTATCTACCCTCACAGGTAATAAATTGCTTAAGCATCAACAACAATCCATGCCATCGCGGTTTAAATAGAACATTTGGTGTACTTTTTGCATTGTAACATGATTTCTTGGAAGCCATGAGTAGATGAAAAGGCACACCTTTGAACTTGAGGTTTTTAAACCAGCGATCTCCCTCTTAGGGAAATCCAGTAGCCTATGCAATCGAACCCTCGGTTACTTCTAACTGCAAATATCCAATTTTAGCTCTGGCGCCATCAAAAGTATGGGCAAAGGCTTGAGCCACTTTGAGTTTGAAACTATCATATCATTTTATGAACCCATCCCAGTCATAAGCCATGAGTTCATCCATGGCATCGTCGTGTGAGAGGAGAGACTGTGTGACATTCGGCTTGATCCTCACCATAAGCGCCATCGATATGGTCACACAGAAACAACAGGAGTAGTGAAGGGTGGGGTGCGTTCAAAAACACATGAAATAGAGGATGAGCTCTGCGCATTCAAAGGAGATCTAATACCTAAGGCTTTGGAAAGCCACCATAGCGACCATTTCGAATGTTGAGTGGAGGCTAAACCAGAGGACGCACAGAACGAAAACCAGTTTGTCAAATGAATTCCAAACCCAAGAACGAAAACTTACCACTTGAAGCAATGAATGCATGCCTATGCTAGTAGGAGTAAGGAGTAATGTTTTAAGGTATTATTGTCAATCATGTACCAAGATGATGAGACTGTGATATGACTAGAAAATATAGGATTCATATTTCAAAATAAACCAAAGTTTTTTTTATTGCATGATCGTGGATATGTTAATGTGAAAATAAAAAATAATCAAGGAATATAATGCCTAAGTCATAACCCGAAGGCGGATAACTCATGCGATATGGTAAGGGATCAACCAATTATATGATAGGTTTACAATATTTAAAGGTTTATGAAAATATTAGATTCCCTTAGGTGTTATCCAATTTATAAAAATGAAAGTCCACAAACTGTATGATGCCCTCAAAACAAATCTTGTTCTAATGTCATGCTTACAGTCATGAAATTGAACAAGAGAAATGATAGTTAAAAATAAGTGAACGCATACACATTGCTAATCAAACGAATCTTTTCAAAACCAAAATATGATAGAAATCTTTGCAAAGAGAAGGAGGCAGCTAAAGAAAAGTTTATCCCATTAACATGACATTTTACAATGATAAAATTGACATGAATATTTTGTTTCCAACAATGGCGACACGTTGGGCGAAGCATTTATCTCTGCATCATCAGAACTTTAAATCAGGGAACAGATAACTCAGATAGTTATTAGAAACAATTAAAAGACATATCAAGCATTTTGAAATCAACTCAGAANAAAAAAAAAAAAAAAAAAAAAAAAAAAAAAAAAAAAAAAAAAAAAAAAAAAAAACAATCGTATCATTGAATAAATTTATGTCCAAAAATTGTAATCCGACATCTCGCTTCGATCAAAGGGGTAATGATATTTATGCAAGTAACTCTGATATTTTTTATAGTGCCACTGCTGTTGTCAGGAATTTATAGCCTCAGTAGGGATGTCATTTAACTCTCTCTAGTACTTTGATCCCATCAAAAATTTGTCCATTTATGATAAAAGTATCTTGACATCTGACCAATCTAAAAAACATACCTGAGGATGTTCAAACCTGACATTGCTTCGCTGCCAGCAGACCTGTTCAGTACCCCGATGAAGTTGTCTTGGTATCTTGTGTGCATTTACCCAATGCCAGCATACCTATTCAGTATACCGGTGGGTTTACACACAATTCCCACACATTAAAATGCTTCCAACTCTCTAAAATTGTTTGTAAAATTTTTTAGAAACTTCGTGATAACAAGAGAGCGGGGTGATACTGAAGATTTCACAAGCCAGGCAATGATAGGATTGATCTTTAAGAAATATTTTTTTGTTCTTTGGGAAACGATAACTTTCATCTTAATTTGGACACTTAGATTTCAGTCAAGAAATCATCTTCGGGATGGGGAAGCGCTATGAGTTGTTTTCATTAAAACAGGGACGACGTGATAATTTTTAAAGATAATCGTGTTTCCCTGATATTTCAATAAGGACTAGGAACAATGACTGGACAAATACTTACCGCAAATGATATGAGTTTAAAACTTAATTTTCAGATGATTTCAAATGTTATCAATTGTTGCTAATGAAAGATCCAATTCCCCTCAATAATGAATGATGGTTCAGAAATAATTATTAGGGAAACAAAAACCAAATTGAATAAAAAGAAAAAAATAAAACAAAAGAACACGCCAAATAAAAATATTTACAACGGGGCAAACCTAATTTTCTCAGGTGAAGTACTTTTTTAGAGACTAGCCATTCACTGGAAAAGTGTATGGTTGTCCCTCTAAGTTGTGAAAACGAAGAGAATTAGGACCCAATTTTTCAGAAATGACAAAATTCCCCAGCCACAATTTTTGGAACTTGGTATGGTCTCCTTTATTCTCGTGCACTTTGTCCCATTTGAGGACCAAATCCCCTACATTAAAATTCCTTTCAGAGGATGAACTTGTATCGAACCAACTCTTTAGAATTTGTTGATGCTAATCCATTTTCTGTTTTGCTTGTGTTCTTACTTCTTCCAATTTTAATAAATCGTTTATCCGATTTTCTAGAGGAGGACATTCCTCTTCTTGAAATTTATGTGACAATTGCAGAGAAGGAAGCAAGACATGTGGAGGAAGGATGGATTCTCTTTCGTAAATGAGGAAGAAAGGATAATTACCAATGGAATCTTTTGAAGTGACTCTATCAACCCAAAGTGCCTTGTACAACACATTCTGTCAATTTTTGTGGTTTTCTGACACTGTTCTCTTTGTTATCTTGATCATATTCTTATTTGTTGATTTGGCCAAACCGTTCCCTTGAGGGTAATAGTTGGCAAAGTATTTTAGTTTAATCCATTTTTCTAAAGAAAAGACATTCATATCCAGGGAAGAAAAATAAGAAGCATTGTCAAAAACCAAACAATCAGGAATTCTGAATCGAGTGATAATATGAGAGTTTAGAAATGAAACTACCTGATTCGTATTGACTACTTTTAACGATAAGGCTTCAGACCATCTTGTAAAATAATCTGTTGTCATGAGAATGTACATGTTTTGTTGTGAGGAAGGGGATTAATCGGTCCTATAATATCTAGTCCCCATTGCTAAAAAGGTATCTACCATGACAGGATGCAAAGGAAAAGCAACTTTTTTCACCCGTCCTGCAGCCTTTTGATAGATTATACATTTGCGGGACAAAGTGTGAGAATCCTTAAAAAAGGTAGGCCAATAGTATTCAGCCCTTATCACTTTGTGGGCATTGGTATCTCCAACAAAATGACCCCCGACATCGTCAAAATGAAGTTTAGCCAACACCCTTTCAGATTCCTCTTTTTTCTAAGCAACGCAAAAAAACATTGTCAAAATTCTTTCGAAATAATATATCCTTAATTAATTGGAAATATGTATATTTAATCCTTAGTGATCTTATGTTTTTTGGATCAAGGTTACGAGGAGAAGTTTTGTGCAACAAATAAAATCTAATATTATCATACCATGAATTGGGCACAATTTGTGTACAGCAGATTTGTGTTTCATTATGTTGATTTGCAATTGATGTATTTATTTGATTTTCTGACTTTTCAATTGAATCAGATACCAATTTACAAAGGCCTTGACCTCTAACAATTTGTGTAGGTACTATTTCAAGATCATATTCCTGAAGTGATGTCATCCAATTTTCCCTTTTCTCTCCCAGCTCTTTCTGCACTAACAGATTTCTTACAACAGGGTAAGGAACAATAATTTTTGTCCTGGATTTTAAAAGGTAAGGCCTGGAATGTTTAACTTCTTTGAAAACAATGTATGCATGTTGATATACCACGGGGTAATTTAGTTCCTCTCCTTTAAAGGCAGAGCTCATAAATGAAATGGGTATCTCATTTCTTTCATCATTTTTATGTGTGAATACAACAGCATAAGATCTGTCAGATGAAAAAGTATATAATGTAAAATCCTGGGAAAAATCAAGACTCGTCAAGGAAGGTGATTCGATTGTATATTTTCTAATGGAGTTGAAAGATTGATTCTCTTGTGATCCCCATTTGTACAGAACATCTTTTTTTATTAGATTTTGTAGAGGTCTGACCATCTCATAAAAACTTGGAACAAATCATTTGACAAAATTAATTTTACCCAAAAAGGATTACATGGACTTTTTGGAAGAAGGTGGGGGAAGGTTGGAAATGGTTTGGGTCCTTTCAGGATCAATTATCATTCCATCTTTAGAGACAATAAACCCAAGAAATTTTCCGTGTTCTACTACAAAGACTAATTTTTGAGGATTGAGTGAAATGATGAACTTGTTACATCGTTCTAACATATCCCTAAGATGAGACATGAGATCTTCCTTGTTCTTGGAAAAGACAGTGACATCATCTACATAGACCACAACTGACTGATTAATAAGGCCAAGAAAATCAATGTACATTGCCCTCTGGAAAGTGGCAACGACATTTATCAATCTGAAAGGAATTTTTTTGTAGGCATAGGTGCCCCATGGGGTACGAAAAGTGGTTTTCAGTTGATCTGATGAAGACATAAGGACTTGGTTATATCCTGAAAAACCATCTAATAAAGATAGTCTTTCAAAACCAGATACGTGTTGCAGAATTTGTTCCATTGGAGGAACGGGGTAATTATCTTTATCAGAGGCTCAGTTTAAATTGTGAAATTTGACACAAAGTTGAATTTATCCACTCTTCTTCCTTACTGGGACTAAGTTGGATACCCATTGAGTATGCCGAACTAGAAAAATGATCTTAGCAGTGAGTAATTTATTTAGTTCCTTTTTTACGGTGGGTTCTAATTTAGGATGCATTTTCCTCAATTTTTGTTGAAAAGGTTGGGTTTGGGGTTTCATAGGAATTACATGTATTATTTTTGGGTCTAAATTTTTTAGATCATCATACGTCCAAGAAAATACATATTTGAATTCTTTGAACAATTTTATAAAAGCTGACTTTTCTTGTTCAAAACACCCTTTTCCCAGATTGTTATTTTGAGGATTGTCTTGCATTCCTAAATGTACAGTTTTGTACAGCAACGAGGCACTGTTTGTTTTTCAATTGACTACTCCTCTAAACTTGTCATGTAGGTCATAAATTTTTTCTAGTATAACAATAGTTTTTGGGATAGAGTTTACCATCTCTGATGATAATTCTGCGGACTGAGGATCGGATATTACCGTGAAATCTCGAAGGTTTTCGTTATGGGTGCTTCCATCAATTAACACATCCTGGAAAGTGTCTTCCATATGTATAAAGTTGATGATTTGTTGATCGTCATCAAATACTCACCAATTTGTGATCTTGTCGGGAATCGATGTCCTAAATAACAATTAAACTGAGAATGTGTTAGGAGAAAGACCTTCAGAAAGCAGCAATTTAGAGGCAACATTAGCTAATAAATCAACTTCTGAATTACTCAATCTAGAAATGGAATTGATATTGAAAGAGAGAAATATAAGGACACAACCAGCGCCTGCCCCTTCTCAGGATTTGGATCCATCAAAATATAAGGACTAGATTTGTTCATCATCAACAATGTTAGGTGTACTTTCCAAAGTTATTGTCTAAGTATAGGTTGTTACTTTGGATTGTTGTTCTAGGTTGGTGATAGAGGAAATTTCAATCATGAAATTACCAAAAAAAGTATTCATTACTTGTGTCTCAATCGAATTTACAGCAGTATTAAAAGGCTCATTTGGGTCGTTTAAATATGTCATAGTGTACTTGAGGTAATGTTATCTGTTTATTTTGATCTTGTTAGGCTGTCCATTTTCTGGCAGCCACAGATGAGACCAGTCTATAGCAAAATAGCCATGTAATTGCTCTGACCAATCTCTACTAAAAAATAAATCATATACTTCTAGAATGTCAACAACAATAATATTGATTACTTGGTGAACCTTTGGATTGGACGACAATCTTATCAACACATTTTTAAGTTCACCAATGACTTTGACATTAGTTCGATCTAAATGGATGATGTTTAAATCAGAAGGTTTTACTTCAGCGTTAATTTTCTGACATACAGATAGAGGCATAACATTTGACGAGGCATCAGAATCAACCATATAGTTATGTACATTTCTATTGAAAATTTCAAACGTTAATAAAAAAGGAGGCACATTTTTTCATAAAGAAACAGTAGAATTCTGCTAATTTTTTATGGTTGTACCTGCAAAAGTTTTGTCTAAGTTTCCTACATTTTTCTCTTATATGTCCCTTTTATCCTAATTTTCAGATGTCTTTTTACCGAGGACATCTTTAGTTTTATTTGGGTCACTTTCTACTGATTTCTTGCTGATAAGATCATTCTTTTTATTATTTTCAGCAATACTTTGGAGCATTTTTTGTAGGATAAGTGGAAATTTAAGTAATTCAAAAACTGATATATCCGCCCTTAGTTTTTTAAGATCTTCAACCAAATCATATTCTAAAACTGGGGAAGCAGATTTTTTTCTTGTTTCGGTTTGCTTTGGTTGTTTTGAAACCACATTCCTATTTGTTTCAGGTGAAGGTTTGTTTTGTGTTTTACTTCGAGTGTTATAAGGATGGACAGTTTCAAAATTTGCTTGAAAGATATTGTTTGACAAATTCAGGAAAACGGGAGGAGATGAATCCTCCTCATTAGGTGTTTCTTCCTCAGTCGCATCGTCTTGATTTTCAGGGGGTGTAGAAAAAGATTTATCATGTGCTTCCAGTATTATTTGCAAAGCATATTGTAATCCTTCAAAGTTTAAACCTTTTGTGGTCAGGTTTGGCCGGTTTGGAGGAAAATATTTTTTGAAAGGTGGTCTAAAACCTCCTTTACTTGTATATGCCTCCTTAGTGGATATTTTCAAGTCTACGACCTGATTGAATAATTTATGGAAATATTTCTGGAGACTCTCCAAGTCTAATGTTTCCTGTTGATTTTTAGTTTGAGGAGGCCTAGTGAGAATTTATATTTTCTTTTCAGAAGGTGAAGTAGTCTCAGCCTCACTACTTAGACTATTATTTAAGCTCAAAATGTCTTTCTCAATAAGGACTACCTCCTCAAAGGCTTCTAAAAATGTGTTCTTTTTGGACCTTTTAACCCATATGTCTATATTGTTATGTAGGGCCTTAGTATAGTATGCAACACTCACATTTTTTGTAGGCATCGAATCTACAGGGATTTTGTTTTTTGAAGTTAGGAATATCTGGTTGAAGTCCTTAAATTTTTCTTTAGGGTTCATTTTCAAACTAGAGAGTTCCATTACCAAGATTTCTGGATATTTATCATCTCCAAATTTTTCTAGAAAACAGGTTTGAAACTTGTCCCAAGAAATGATGGTTTGAGGTTGTTCAGCAAAATACCAGTTTGAGGCATTCCCCTCAAAAGCGTAAGGAAATAACCTGCATACGAAATCTTCGTGATTGACACTCCGGAGTCTAACAGCTAACATAAATTTTTTGATGTGATCCTCAGTTGATTTCTTCGAATCTGGATCAAATTTGGGCAGCCACTTCTCTGGATGTTTAGGCAACAGGTGTTGGGGTGCAGGTACTACCATGAAATCTTGATCGAGCCAAGGTCTGGCGGGATTATTTTGGTTTGCCATGGGAGTTGGTGGAGTTGAAGGTTGAGACTTTTTAGATGAAGAAATGCCTTTGTCTGAAGATTCCTCTCCTGAAGAGGGTGGATAAGAACCAGGTGGAGATGGTGGGATACCATATCCCCCAGCACCAAGGATAAGTGCTTTAGAAGGATCAATGATATTACCACCTAAAGGGTTTTCGGGAAAACTAGTGTCTTCAGGTTGCTCTTGAATATTTTTGAAATCAAGGGGTCGATTAATTTGTCTACCAGGTTGTCTGATTCGGGATAAATCACTCTAAGTTCTTATGATTGACTGGCGAATAATTTCTTGGATGTCAATCCCTTGAGGAACTGATATCACTGTTTCTACGGGAATGTCAGGAGTAGTGTTTGAGGTAGTAGTTGGGTCAAGTGTAACTTTAGTGTTTGAGAAACTACGCATTACGAAAGGAGAACGATTGTTTGGGGGAATCTTATGACCTCCACATGCCATCAATGAATTTCAGGCCCTCCTTCTAGCACCATTTGTTGACAGGCATTTATGACACACCATTAACGGGAAGGATAGATCCAGACCAGGGTTGTCTATTTAACCCAAGTCGTTTAGTATGATCTAACCTAACGGTTTTTATGGCTCTTCTAGCCAACTAGGATCCTAAAAGCAACTAAAGGAAGTGAACTTACTAAAGATACAATTCTAACAATCAACACATTAATTACAAATGCTTCACTAACAGTGTGAATGTACAATGGTTATATACAGTTTACAAGGTTAAGAAAAGCCTTGTGAAAGTGATGGTTTAAGACCATGTATCTAAACAACATTAAATATAACAAACTTATTCTAATAATCTGAATATCAAACTAGTAAATGTCGAATGAATATGATTGTAATGATATAACAAAAATAGACAAAGCTAATCAACGTCTAAATAATGCAATAAATATTCATTCACATATAAACAAATTAAATAAATAATTTATTAACTAACCTCTAGCTGATTGTTGGCACAGGGGCAGACCCAGGGTTCAACGCTAGAACAACGCACCAACAAAACCCTAACTATCGTCCCTTTCGTCAAAACCTTTGAAGCAAATAAAGTCTCACCCAAGGTAGAGGCCAGGGTGGTTGTAGGACTCAGGTATCCGCAACCTTAGATAGGACACATATGTGTGATTGGAATACTTAACAGAGCACTTAGCACCGACAGTTCATCAATATTTGACCACTATCTACTCCGTAGATAAAACAGAGTATTGCAACATTCATCCAGATATGATGTATCTAAGCACTTATCATAGAGAGATAGATTAGATCTGTCATATTCAAGCACTAAGAACATTCACATAGTTCATATCTAACATCCATATAAATCATTAGCACAAAGCATAAACAGATCTATCTATCTATATCAAAGCACTTAACAAGTAAAGACATAAACACATCAACACATCGCACAAAGCATAGCAACACAGCATGTACATGTTTCACCCCCACCCTGGGGATACGTCCACCAACTATTCTTCTCTATTATCTTGTGTTAATCAGTTACATGCACAGAGCCTCAAAAACCCTACTCCACATAGGACAGGAGATCTGCACGCACCTCACCAGATCCTCCTTCCCCGAGCTAGGTTACCGCACTAAGCCTTCTACAGTCACTTTCACTCAGCTCTGCAAGCTTCACATAGTATGCACAGAGCACTTACAATCCTTTGATCACATAGATCGATCACTAGCACTAGGCACATTGGCCTAACATCACATTGGCCTAAACATGGGTAAACCCATGGGCCTACATTCCCATACCTGTTACATAATCCCAAATCCAAAAAAGGACCCAAAAGGGGGCTGAGATCCCGTGATCTCTGCATCATCTTGTGCTCTACCTTCAACAAGTTGTTGAAGTCCCAAAATAGATCAAAATTGACCAAGGATCTCCCAAAAATTGGTCAAGGGACAATAGGCCCCCAACACTCACCTGTGACTCGTCCCGAGTCACTCTGATCTGGGTATTTCAACTTCAAAAGCCTTGAGCTTGGCTTGAGCTTATTCAACTTGTTTTTGTTCCATGGACTCCTGTTCAGCGAACTCTTGAATGACTTCCTCGTTCACGGGTCCTTCTAGGCATTATTCTACTGCAGCAACAACTTGCTCTAGTTATACTCCTCGGCCTTTGATCTCTATGAACAGTTGGTAAGCCTTATCTTGTACAGGTTGGAGCCTCTAATTTACTTCCATAACTCTACTCTGGATAGTGTGGATCAATTGTTGGGCGGTGCATTTCTCTTGGGATTGCTTCATTCTTTCCACATCTAACAGGGGCTTCAACTGCGCCTGTATTGTCTCTACTTGCTACTTTGCGTCCTGGAGTTGTGACTTCAGTGCCTGCAATTATGGGTTCTCAGTGAGTTTCTCATATGTTTGGACACTGAGATTACTCAATTTCTTGCATTCCATGACAAGGGCCTTTATCCTTTCAACTACACTCTGGGCGGTTGCTTCTCTTTGATCTCTGACATCCTGTGGAGTGTTGGGCACTGTGCGGAGCTCTAAATCTGTTATTATTTGTTGTAGTTTTTTTATGGCTTCTGTGAGTTGTTCTACTTAGTTCTCAACCCGGTCTTTTGCCTGTGGATTTAATCCTGTCACAGAGCGAATTTCTCTGTTGACTACTTCTTTTACCTCGAGTTGCCCTGCGAGCAATTGTTCCTTTTCTTGCTGCATTTGTGATGTTTTATCATCGAACTTCGCTTGGACAGCAATATTTTCATGTTTTGTAGCATTGCATTGTTCTATGAGTGTGCCTTACACTTGCTTCAAGGCATGGGTGGTTTTTTTTGTTTCTTCTTTTTATCGGCGAAGGCGAGCTTCGAATGTATCAGCTAGTCGGTGGAATCAGGGTTCAGCTTCAAGAGCACACCAACAAGCCCTAAATATTGGCCCTTTCGATAACACCTACGAAGCAGATGCAGTCTCACCCGAAGTAGCTATGGGGGGGTTGCAGGACAGAGATGTCTACAACCAAGGGGAGATCAAGTGGATCCAATACAAAATCAATAAAGTAGTTATATAGTCTGAAACCTAGGTGTCAAAACCCTAGATACCAAAACCCTAGGTGTCTAAAACCCTAGGTCAACTTGACACATGTTTCCAGGGATTCTCCATCCTGTCTTTTATTCCTTCTCACATGGTGCTCCAAAGAATCCAACGATGGATTTTTCCTCTTGTTGAGTTTTCCATGATCTATCTTTCTTGTTGATCTGCCATCATCGATCTCCTCATCCAATGTCTTGCTTCCTTTTACTTCGCTCCATATTTTCTTCTCTTTTTCTCACTTCGACCCAGTAACAGTCACTATGTCTTCTGCGCATTTTTCATTTTGTCTTTTCTGCCTTAACCTTCACTTACTTCCATCACTAAGGGCCAACAGGCCCCCAACACTCACCTGTGACTCATCCTGAAGCACTCCATATCTGATATTTTTGTTTTACTTCAACTTTAGACTATGCAGTGTAGCCTTTGCTTTCTACTCTATGCCTCCTCTCGTTCCTTCTGTAGATTGTCTTTTCTATGTCTGGTACCCAGTTTCAAATGCACCTGGTACCTAGACCCTTATCCTCATTCTTTTACCGAGAGATTTGAGGCAGTTGGTTCTCATAATACAACTTTAGTCGGCTCCAGTTCACTAATCCTTCCTTCCATTCTCCACTCAAAGTATTCAACTGTGCAGCTCCTCCTTCTGTAACATAGGCGACCTCATATGGCCCAAGACAATGCATTCTGAACTTCCCAGGATGTTTGATGAACTTACTGTCATATACCAGTACTAGATCACCTTGTTTAAATGCCTTCTTCTTGATGTGTTTGTCATGGTAGGCCTTCTCTCTTTCTTTCTAGACCTGTTGACGAAATCTTGCAACAAATCTATCTTCCTCCAATTCGACCAATTGTGCAAGCCTCTCTCGAATAGCGCCAGTGTCATCCATATCTGTAAAGGAAGAAATTCTTAAGCTTGGTACCAAATATTACATTGGGACAACGGCTTCAATACCATACACCAATTTAAAGGGGGTATGCATTGTTAGCTTCTTGCAAGTGGTTCTATAGGCCCATAATATTGTTGGTACTCTTAAATCACAGTCATCTCTATTGACACTACAAATCTTCATTAGTGCTCTTGCATTATCTAACACTTCGTCAGTGAATGGCGTAGGGAAGGGATCATGAAAATAGGCATCATTCAGCTTCCGAAGGTCTACGCAAATCCCTATCTCTCTTTTCTTCTTGTCTTGCACCACCATAGGAATAATCCACTCTGACTCTTCAACGGGTTCTATAATCCATGCTTCTATCATTCTGTTGAGATCAATCTTCACTTTCTCCTTATATTTAGGGTCCAATCTGTAGGGTCTCTGCTTGACTAGTCTTTCATCTGGTTTCAAAGGGATCCTCATTTCTCCCATAGGCCCTTTAATTCCCTTCATATCAGTGAACTTGGTCGGAAACAAGTCCTGATATTCATGCAGTAACTCGGTGATCTTGTCAATAGTGGTAGCATCCCAATAATCTCCAACATTTGCAAGATTTGGTGTTTTCTCTGTTCCAATATTGACTTTATTGATCTTGATTGGTTTTCCAATAAATGGTAGCTCAACTCTTGGTCCTTCCACATCTCTTTGGCCTTCTGTTTCTATGATTTTCACCTTCCTAGGATCATCGTCTTCATCAGCATTGATGTTGTAATAGCCTTGCAGTTTTTGGAGAGGTGCAGTCCATTCATCCTCTTCTTTCTCCAAAGGGAGGCTAGGTGCCTCCTCAAATACTTTATGTCTTACAATCTATAATGCTTTATCTAATATAAAATATTGGCTTTCGAATAAAAAGGTGGTGAAAAAGTTATGAGTCATACCTTCTGACTCTGCAGTGATGAGGCACAACTCTGCTTGAAGGTACTAGTTGATAGGGATAGTGTCCAGCGTGTTTATGAATTTGTACACCCACTACTCTTGAGGAACGGCTCTCCAGGCTTCCTCGCAACTTTTCACATGGTCCTTTGGGCAGCTTTGACCTGTGTACTTAACTTTGCATCCTTCTACTTGTGTTGAGAACCGCACGGTCATGAGGGTACAACATTGTACCCATTCTGTAATGTTTTTTTATGCGTCCCCCACCATCTTGTTGGTGTGGCTTTCAAGGCCTCATCCATTGCCAACAAGCATTATTGCATTGGTACACTTTCTTCAAAGTCCGATAAGAAGGTTCCTGATGGATTCATACCATCAAAGGTGGGTAAGTTACTTACAGTTGTGTCGATCCAGCGTACTTCCCTGGTTAATATAGCACATCTCCTTGTAGATACTTCATACATTTTGTTCCTCTAGTTCTTCAGTGCTTCTTCTGAGTCTGATGAACATGCGTTGTCACTTTGCTAGCTCAAATTTCCATCTGCCATAGGATTAATATAATCCTGTTGTCTGGATGTTAATTTGTATATGTTTTCCCGCTCGTATGCGTGGTATTCTTCTCTGATGGACTCAGTGTATTGCGGACCTTCATCGAGATCTAATAGTGTGATGAACCTAAGGCTATCTCCTTCAAACTTCATTTGTCTTTTCTTTAAATCAACCACAGTGGAATTATTGAAATCCCAATCATTTCCTAATAGCGCAGGATAAGGACAGTTATCATCAACTATCTCAATTACCTCAAAGTCTACAAACGTCCTTACTTCGTCGATGTCCACAGGGACATGTTCCAATATGCCAAAGGGGATTTATGCCTATTGATTATCCATCCTAAGCCTGATAGGGGAATAGATCAACTTAGGTTTTCCCATCAGTGCCCAGGTTTTCTTCGTCATGACATTGACCTCTGACCCTAAGTCGAGGACCACATAGTCTATATCATATTCTCCAATCCGAGCATTCAATTGTAGTTCCTTGTTTTTCCTTCTCTTCTTGGATATTTAATGTACTTCTTTATTTAGTAAAGGATCTACCCTTCCTATCTCATACTATCTGACCAAATTTTGCAGTTCTTGTATATCTTTCTCGTCTTTAATCAGATTTATAAATGTATACAAGAAACTCATAAGTTTACTTGCCTCTTTTCCATCTTCAGGAGAAGTAGACTGATCAAATGCTAGAGGCATTCCACATTCTCTGACTTCTGGCCATGTCTTTAATGAATAACCTTGGTCTCCCCTGAATTCTCTTCTTGCCTCCTCGAACATTTGTTTTTCTTTCTTTGCATCAAAAGTTTGTGTCTTCTCTGTAGCTTTCTCGATTCCTGATTCTTATGTAGTCTTTCCTTGGGTCATTATGTCTTCTCCTGTAACAGTTCCTCCTCGAGTGATAACAGTGACTCTAGGGTCTGTGAGGTTTGGCTTTGATCAGTTGTATATGCGGGTTCTGTCGAGGTCCCCATTTTTCTTGAAGTTTAGCCAGCAATGTTGGACATTCCTCGATGACATGCTCAAAAGAGTTGCAATAGCTTCAAGTGGTACAAGGGTTCTTGCAGTCCCTTGTCAATTCTCTAGGTTGTGTGCATTTATAACAGATTATGTGTCCTCAACCTCGACCCATACCTCCTCCTCTTCCTCTTCCTTGAAATCCACCACGAGGGTTGAAGTTTCCTCTCCCATGGGAGTTATACTACGTAGTGTTTCCTTCTTGTTGTAATTCACCTTGAATCTTGTATATATCCCTTGACCTTTCATGCATGAGATTGTAAGCCCTACAATCCCTATCATCATGTCCTACAGACTTACAGAATGTGCAATACAAATTTGTGGTTGTCTGAACATATTTTTTCATGTAATAGCACTCACCGAGGAGATGTATGTTTCTGCATACCTCGCACTAGGGTAAGGTAACTTGTTTCAAGGGGCTTGGAGCTCCAGAGGCCAAGTATTCATGGAATATGGGACAGTGTTCCTTGTCATGGCCTTCTAACCTACATCTGACACACCAGATGTCTTCTCTTTATCTTTTTGCTTGTCTTTCTTCATAACTTTGACCTATAGAGACAAACTAGTTAGTTGACTCAATATTTGACTCATACCTTAGCTAGATTCTCCCATAGGGGCTGATTCTAGCTTCATGGCGATCTCCAGTGCCTCAGCCTGTGAAGCGATATTCTATTGCATGAGAGGAACTATGATGTGTGGTAAGAGGGCAACAATGAACCTTTCTTTTTTCTGCTCATCTGGGATTTGAAAACACAGATGGCATGTCAAGGTCTTGAATCTCTGATCGAACTCCCATACTGGTTCATCTATTCTCTGCTTGATTTCTTTCAATTCTATAATGCACTACAATTTTGACTTAGGTTTCTTGAATTCAGCAATTAGTGAAGTCTTAATGGAATTCAGTGGTTTAGGCATAGCTCCTTGGACAAATTTCATATACCAGCTCAGTGCGCGATCTCTTAGGGTAGTACTGAACTGAGCTCGTTTGACAAATTCATCAGGGATATTCTTAATGCTCCACACAGCTTCGCAGAGAAACCAGTTTTGTTCAGGGTATTTAGATCCATCTCCTCAAAAGGTGGGTAACCTCATCTTGTCTGCCATAGATCTCCCTAGGTTTCTGGACTGAGTATGTGGCAGACTACTAGTGATAATGATTTGAGCGCTCTGGTGACTCTGATTACTCTGATTGCTTAATGTTTTTGAAACAACAATAGGATTAATAGTACTTACTTCAACAGTCGGCGCAGTTCCTGAAGCTTCTGACTCTTATTAGCGAACTTTCCCTTCCTCTGAATGCTCCTCGTTTGTCAGATCTTCCTCTTCTCCATTGTATAAACCCTTGTCCTCGTATTTTTTCTTAAAAAGGTTCACGAGAGGAACTTCTCTGAACACTCTCCCACTGCACATATGTCCAGCCTTTGTGTCACTATCGGTGTATAAATTATTGAACATTATCCTTTTCAGATCCGTCTAGCTATTGTATCTTCAATTTTTTCTTCTCATGCAATAGCATATTGATCCTCAGCTTTAGCAAATGTAAAAATTTTCCTTTGGGTCCCTTGAAGAAATATCTCTCGGATTGGCTATATGAGTCTACTTTGTCAACAACAAAATCGGTGATATACCCAACAATGGTACTATCAAACCAGTGATCTACTTCTCTTGACAAGGCGTTATTAACTTTCTTGACCTTCTTGATCAGCACCGACGTCCAAACCATAGGTGGCCTAGTTTCATCTCAAATTGGGTATCTGCTAATCTAGCTAGCCACTCATATAGCTCCTGATGGATTCCTCCAAAGAAAATTTTGTGTATATCAGTAAAGATATATCTCTCCAACCAATCCTCTGTACTAAGATTAGGTTTCTTGTTTTGGGCTTCAGTGAAGTCCTATTCTTGGTCTTCTATCCACTTCTGAATCTTTTTCTTTGATGGAAACCACCTTGACATTCCCTCAAGAATATTCTGGTCTCGGCAACCGAACCATTTGTCGGCACATTGGAAGACCCAGGGTTCAATGCTACAACAACACACCAACAAAACCCTAACTAATGGCCCTTTCAGAAACACCTGCGAAGTAGATGAAGTATCACCTGAGGTAGAGGCATGGGTGGTTGCAGGACTCGGGTGTCTGCAACCTTACCTGGGACACAGATTTGTGATCGGAATACTTAACAGAGCACTTAGCACCGATAGTTCATCAATATTTGACCACTATCTACTCTGTAGATAAAACAGAGTATTGCACCATTCATCGATATCTGATGTATCTAAGAACTTATCATAGAGAGGTAGATTAGATCTAGCAGATTCAAGCACTAAGCACATTCACATAGTTCATATCTAACATCCATATACATCATTAGCACAAAGCATAAACAGATCTATCTATCTATATCAAAGAACTTAGCAAGTAAATACATAAACACATCAACACATCGCACAAATCATAGAAACACAGCATGTACATGGTTCACCCCCACCTTGGGGCTACGTCCACCAAATCTTCTTCTCTATCATCTTTTGTTAATCAGTTACATGCACAGAGCCTCAAAAACCCTACTCTGCTTAGGACAGGAGATCTGCACGCACCTCGCCAGATCCTCCTTCCTTGAGCTAGGTTACAGCACTAAGCTTTCTATAGTCACTTGCACTCAGCTCTGCAAGCTTCACATAGTATGCATAGAGAACTTACAATCCTTTGATCACATAGATCAATCACTAGCACTTAGCACATTGGCCTAACATCACATAGATACATATGCCTCTCCTTACATTTCCTAGACGTCTACTTATACTTTACAAAATAGACCTAAACATGGTTAAACCCATGGGACGACATCCCCATACCCGTTACATAATCCCAAATCCCAAAAAGGACCGAAAAGGGGGTCGAGATCCCGCGATCTCTACTTCGTCTTGTGCTCCGCCTTCGAAAGGCTGTCGAAGTCCCAAAATAGGTCAAACTTGACCAAGGATCTCCCAAAAATTGGTCAAGGGCCAACACTAATCAACAATAATAAACTGAATTTGTCTCTTTGCATTTGTGTGAGCTCCTCTTGTCCTGTGTCAAGTGAAAACCTATGACAGAAACAAGAAATAATACTTCCTGAAGAAATTCAAGGAAGTGCTTCATATTCTGGGGCAAGTTTATGATGACAGAAAGATAAATAATTATATATCATGTGACCTTGAGATATCTAATAACTAAGGAAGAAAGAAATATCACTCCTCATTAATGGTGTTACCAACTATCTAGAATTAGACATAAACTCAAAATACTTAAATAGATGATCAATCACAGATATAAACTAGACCAAAAGATAATGAACAACATAAAGAAAAGCATGATATAAAATATTATGTGGAGAAAAGACTAAAGCTAATTCGACACAGATAACATTTCATATCAGAAATTACATGATAAGACGATGAAAAAACATTGCACAGTTTACACAGGTCTAAAGCCAAAGAGAAAACTACTTTCTCATATAGTTTCAAATATATATGTCCATTCTATGGTCCAGGAAAACTTCACCCTATCACCAGGCAACATAGCTATTTAAACATGTTTCTGATCTATTACCTCATATCATGCAAGATAGAGGTAGATCTCTTAAAATAAGTTTTTTACTAAAATAGAGTAACAAAAAGATACTCATGTTGAAGTCTTTTAATCAAAAATATTTATATTAATTAACATTGTTTTTCAAAATGGGAAAATACTAGTCTATTGAATGCTCAACCCATGACTCCTTTCCTTAATCATAGCACCACAATCTATTGTTTACCTGAAATAATAAAACAAAATCAAAATTTAGATAATAATCCAAACAAATAATTTAAACAAACTGGCTAAAGAATCTTTCGATTTTGTAGCTAGTCTCAAAATAAAAATAGAATCAAAATAAATCTAACTATTGTTTATCAAATAGAATCAAATCGTAAAAAACAAACAAACTATTTACCAATTCAGAAATTGGAGAGAGAGGCATCAGATAGGTAAGAATTTATAATGGTATTGAAGTTTGTTGAATTTTTAATGATCACGTTCCCAGATCGCTTAATACACTTGTTATCCATGTGTGTGTTCGATTGAACACAATCTCTCAGCTCATCGTTCTCCCTCTCAAACAATGAATTCCGAGTGACCATTTGGTTCAATTGTACCTGTAGGTAGGGGACATCTTGATAATACCTTTCAATCCAATCGAAACAATTTTCGTAATGCACCAGTTCTATGCTAGGCAAAGGCTGAGTCTACTTTGTAGAGGGCAATTTAACTTGTTCCATGATTTGTTTCAAGTCATGTTGAATGCCTGAAAAACCTTCTAGTTTCTTTAAGAATGAGGGAATATTCGATATGAAATCGAACTGTGGTGTATCATCATCGATATTGTCCCCAGGGATTTGGTCATCAATATCATCCTCAGAAATTTAATCATCGACCTCAACCACAGGGATTGGTTTTTCATGGTCACGTTGTCGATTTATTAGTGTTCTAGATAAGAGTTGACCAGGTCTTTTATTTTTAAAATTGATGTCTGGACTTCTCTGTTTCTTTTGCCTACCCTGTTTCTTGATATCAATTTCATTTGAATCAACCCGAATTGGCTCGGGATTAGGAACAGTAAGGATTTTATCCTTTAGATCATCCAAAATCTCTTCTAAAGATTTCCTGAGAATAAAATTGCATCTCTATTTCTTTCCTTTGGATGGATTTTGGATAAAAACAAGGGTTTCATCTATAGACACAAGGCTTTCTTGCATATTGACATGTAGGTTTTCCATAGAGGGGTTTGATCGACAAAGACTGGGAGTTTCATTAAAATGCAGAGGTAATCATGTCATGTTTTCAGGTAGGGAAAACCCATTTCTATACACGAAATTGTTGCAACTATCTCCAAATTTAGACAAATGTGAAACCACCAAAATTTGGATCAGGTCGTGATGGAACAGACTATACTAGGCATTTAGGTTTTATCTCTGGTAGAATTTGTCCATTTTTTGCAGGCTCCTAAGTAGATAAAATGGCATATTCAAATTAAAACCTAGAAATACCATCAATAAATGGACATGATACAGGAAGACCAAACTATATCTACCTTCACAGGTAATAAAATTCTTAAGCATCAACAAAAATCCATGCCATCGTGGTTTAAATAGAACAATTGGTGTACCTTTTTCATTGTAACGTGATTTCTTGGAATCCATGAGTACATGCCAAGGAACGCCTTCGAACTTGAGGTTTTTAAACCAGCGATCTCCCTCTTGGGGCAATCCAGTAGCCTCTGCAATTGAACCTTCGGTTACTTCTAACTACAAATCTCCAATTTTAGCCCTGGCGCCATCGAAAGTCTGGGCAAAGGCTTGAGCCACTTCGAGGTTGAAACTCTCAAATAATTTTATGAACCCATCCCAACCATAATACATGAGGTCATCCACAACATCGTTGTGTGAGAGGAGAGCTTGTGTTCTATTTGTCTCTATCCTCATCACAGGCACCATCGATATGGTCACATAGAAACAGCAGGAGAAGCGAAGGGTGGGGTGCATTTGAAAACACACGAAATAGAGGATGAGCTCTGTGCATTCGGAGAATATGTGATACCTAAGGCTTCGGAAAGCCACCATAGCGACCATTTGTAACGTTGACTGGAGGCTAAACCAAAGGATGCACAGAACGAAAACCACTTTGTCAAATGAATGCCAAACCCAAGAACGAAAACTTACCACTTGAAGCAATGAATGCATGTTTGTGCTAGCAAGACTAGGGAGTAATGTTTGAAGGTATGACTTTCAGTCTTGGACCAGGATGATGAGACTATGATATGACTAGAAAGAATAGGATTCATATTTCAAAATAAACCAAAGTTTTGTTTGTTGCACAATCGTGGATATGTTAATGTGAAAATAAAAAATAATCAAGGAATAGAATACCTAATTCATAACCCCAAGGTGGATAACTCATGCGCTATGGTAAGGGATCAACCAATAATATGATATTTTTACAATATTTAAAGGTTTGTGAAAATATTAGATGCCCTTAGGTGTTATCCAATTTATAAAAAGGAAATTCCACAAACTGTATGATGCCCTCAAACCAAATATTGTTCTAATTTCATGCTTACAATCATGAAATTGAACAAGAGAAATGATAGATAAAAACAAATGAACTCATACACACAACTAATCAAACGAATCTTTTCAAAACCAAAAGATGATAGAAATATTTGCAAGGAGGCAGCTACAGAAAATTTTATCCCATTAAGACGACATTTTACAATGATAAAATTGACATGAATATTTGGTTGCCAATAATGTAATGACATGGAATCCTTGTATTGGCCTGATGCGCTATCACAGATCCCAATGCAGTGACATGTATCTCGATGTGGTACACAGATCCCAAGAAAAATGTCAAATCCAAATGTGTGTAGATACAACCATATATGAGTACATAGATCACAATGAAGAATCACAAATCCCAAGGCAATTTCATAGATATCGAGGCATGGTACACATCGCAATGTACAATACTCACTTGAAGTGATGGTTCCAGTCTCTTAGCAAGCCATTGATCGATAACACCTAGTAACATCTTTTAGCAGAACGTAACAAAGGAGGTTAGTTTTAATACTTACCTAAGTTTTACCAAGGGGAACAATATCAACCCTTATACATGCATCAAGTCCTAAGACAACCCACATTTCCTAAGTACCTAGGTGGAATATAGGAGAAAATGAGTAATAATGATGAAAGGGAAGGGGGAATGAGTTCATGTGATGACCCTCAAAGTCTTAGACATGCATATGTCTTATTATTCATTTATTCATTCATGTAGATTTATTTAGCTAGGATTTTTGTATACAATATCCTTCAAGAGGGAGCTTAACATTGAGTTGCCATCCTCTGCATTGTTTCTTACTACCCCTTTAGGCCTTTTTATTTAAATTTTTGGTTTATCGAACAAGTTTCTTTTGTTTAGATATTCATAAACAAACCAGGGACTAGGGGCATTGGCCTCATAGCGTGGGGTTATTTCTCAATATTTATATTTTCCTTTTAACTTTATCTCTTCACCTCTTGGCCTTATTGGCTTTATTGATTCAGGTTTTAATTTGACCTTTGAGAAATCATACATGAATAGGATGATTTTTTTTATATGGATGGAAGAATGATACTAGGGAGATGGAAAATGGTTAGCATGGTTGGGATATGAATAATATTGTATAGCCTAAGCACCTAGTCGTGTAGGTTAACTAAAAAATGAAATGATTCTAATATAAAACATGTTCCCCAAGATACTATGAGGCAAGTAATAAAACTATGTGATGTTATGAAATGCTACTAAACAATCATTAGATGTTCACCACTTTACAATGATTTAAAGGTTATATCGTCAATTTCCAAATAGATGCTAGTACATGGAATGTCAAATAGAAAAAATTGGATCCATACCATACCATAGTGCATATGTCATCTAAGGAGAGGGGATGAAAGTGAGCTACACCACAGGTGAGTTAGCACAATCATGTATCTGATGCAAATCAATAGGAACTCTATTTGGATATGGCGAAGATGAGCATGACACCTTATGCAAGCAACAAAATGACATCTTTGCTAGGGTATCCAAAACAAATTCACCCCTAAGGGGGTAATGGTTCCTTTACCTCTACCCTTATTTGATTGACCAAATAGAGCTAGGTTATTTTCATCATACTCTTTCCCAACCTTTGACTCTATTTGAGTCTCCTCCTAGATACAGTCATGTGAAATCCTCTCAAAATAAAGAAGGGTTTCTCGAGTGGAGATACCTTTGACAAATGATTAAAAGGAAGATAGGAATCCATTTAGTGCCTTTTTCACTATCTATTAATCTTCAACCTTCTCCCAAATTGTTGCAATTTGATCACGAATCAATGTGATCTTCATAAGGTAATTTGTGGTTGTGTCTTTTCTAGTCATCACTATAGACCTGACTTTGCTCCTCAATACCATCTTCATGTTTATGTTCTGATTTTGGTAGAGACTAAATAGGGCATCGAACATGTCATTCTATGTCTTATTCTCACATGCATGAGGGATCATATGATCCTTTATGGCATCCAATATCATCTTTTGGGCCTTCACTTTCCTCTTTTTGTGAGCTACCTACTGGTGCAGATACATAGGTGGAGTCACAAGATTATTGAAATATCACAAAGATCATTATCTTATTGTAAGAGTGTAGCCATCACCTTCCATGATAAAATATTTGAGGCACCATCCAATATGTCCTCATACCTTAGGCACATTGTTTCCATATATGAGAACTATTGCACAAAATCCCAAATCTAAAAATAAAACTTTGAAACACTCTCACTGCTAGTCCTTCTTCCCTACAATTGGTTATTGACACAAATCCTACAAAATCTCAATCAAAGAAATAAGCTCTGATACAGTGTGAAATTACCCAACCATAGGTGACTAAATTTCTTATGATCTCAATCAAACAAGTAGATCACTGACTTTAATTAATGCAAAAATAAATTTCAAACAATAGCATTAATCACACACTAGATGGAAATTAAATAGTGGAAGCAAAAAATCAATTTCACACAAAATTGGTAGTTACTCCTTCGAAACTATATTTTCATTCCTTCAAATAACTTATAAAGGAAACCTAAACAAGTTTCCCAAAAAACAGTGTTCCACGAATACCAAAAAACACCTCGAACTGAGTAGAAAAACCTCCTAGGAGAGTATGGTATGTTGTACTACTGTACGACCTGTTTGTATGGTCTTGTTCGTACAATTATATAGATCAATATGGTCTTGTCTATACTAATGTATGAACTTCTATATGTTGTACGAAACAGTGTGGATCTCTATACGAGACTACTTGCTACCTAGAAATGCCTCTTTCTTACATGCCTACTCTCTCTCCCTCTCTGTGTTGCTTAACTTGCTCAATTACTCAAATGTTTTTCATTTGAAACCTCCATATTAACCTACCTTTATACTTTTATCTGACACCAAAACTCTAATCTATTTCTAATATTACTCCTAGTATAAGTCATGCATGCATTAAATACATTTTTTAGACTCAACTACTAAAAAATAAGACTTTCACTTTTTAACTAAACTGAATTACAAAATACAATTTCTTTTTTGAAAATAGAATTACTTTTCGAAAATATCTCAAACTACTTCTTGCAAGTTCACATTGAACCTATTGGGAAGTTCCTATTTGATCTATTATTCTCAATATGGGAAACACAAGTTCAATGTTTTTTTATCCAAATACTTGGGATTTATGAGACAACTCAACTTAGGCAACCAAAAATTCAATGTTTAGTTAAATGGGTTTAGGGGTCATATGTATTTCCATAGGGGGGTGCTCGAACATGGATATTTTCTCATAAATATATGGTTATCATTGAGTTGGTAAAGATGGGATCAATGTACCCTAGCCATCTAACCAAAGTATGGCTTGGCGAAGAAAGAATTTCAACATATTGTTTGTGTTGAGATTTGGGTACCTTGGAAAGTGGTCCCCTTGTGGTTTTGGGCCTCTAATCACAAGAGGGAAATGTTTGTACCATTGTGCCATGTACTTTGTTTCTAATTTCATTTTGACTTAGGTAATTTAAGTCAAAAGTGAAATTTAGTCATTTTAGCCTAAAGTGACTAATTATTCACTAAGTGGGTGAAAGAGGGAACATAAAGTGAACTTAGGGAACTTAACTCAAAGTGGGTTTTGAGTTGATATTGTTTTAGATATATCTCAACCATTGATTAGGTATGGCTTGGGATGATCCTAGCCGTCCATTTTTTAGGTTTCCTTATGGAGGTTCAAGAGGGGCGCAAGGGGCAAAGGGAGGCTCATTCACTTGTATGTTCACCAAGAGAGTTGGGAGAAGGGCAAGAGGATGGGAATGAAATCATTGAGATAGGAAAGCTTGGGTGCCTCCTTCCATGGAAGGATCATGGAGCCTTATACCCTCATTATTTTTTGGTGTTGGTTATTTCTTGGAGGAGGGCACACACCCATCTAGCAGTAGGAGGACTTTTGCTACTTCAAATCTGTTTGGTTCATGGTGGAGGAGGCACACAACGGGTTGTTTATGTGAAAGGGATTCTTTAGTGGGCCAAGGAGAAGGTAGGGTGCATCACTTTAGTGGATAGAGAAACAAGAAAGAAGGGTGCACACCCATGGTATCAAATCCTTGATGGAAAAGACTTCTTGATTTCTAGAGCATACAGTTGGCATTTTCTTGGCAACTTGTTGGAAGATTTTTGGGACACCTTGTTGAAAGTTTGTTGGAAAACTTGTTGGCATATTTGTTGGACATTTCTCAGGACTGTTTTGGAAATTTTTGGACATCCTCTTATCACACCTATGTGGATAGGATTGAGGATGAGTTGGACAACCTCTTTTCACACCTGTGTTTCCAGGAGTGAGGTTGTAGTTGGACTGCCTCTTTTCACACCTGTGTTGAAAAGAGTGAGGCAATTCTCTTTTGCAGTTGTAGCATCATTTTGATTCAGTAGAAATCCATGTCGGTGTCCCAGATGTAGGCAAAGGATAGTCTAGAGGGAGCTAGAAACTAGTCCCCTTGGAAGACCATGATCATCTTTGTCATGGAGGATCTTGAACTATGGGATATAGTTTAGGCTCCATTTTTTCTTCCTCCTGTAACTGCTCCCTTGTTGGTGGCAGATTTCAGGAAGAGGAACAACAAGGAAAATAGGACTATTTGTGATGTGGTGAGAGACCACATCATGCCCCATTTGACTAGGAAAGACTATGTCTTTGAGATATGGGCCTCATTGTGCAAGCTTTACCAGAGTCCAAATCAGAACCAAAAGATGGTTCTGCAGGACAAGCTCAAGACCATTCAGATACTTGATTATGAGTTGGTTACATCATACCTTTGAATATTTTCACATATTTGAGATGAATTGGCCGCAGTCGAAGAGATTGTGGATCTTGACTTCTTGATGAGGACAGCTTTGAACAGTTTTTACAAACCTTGGGGTTCATTTGTACGAGGCATTGTAACTCAGGATGCCATGCCTACCTGGGAGAGACTTTGGGATGACTTCATATAGGAGGAGTGTAAATGTGTTGAACCTGCATAGAATAGATCTAGCTAGAGAATACTACACACATTTGTAGAGAGAAATTGAGAAAGACGAAGGAGAGAAAGAATGGAATAATTTTCATTAACCGTAATGAATAATGAATAATTTACACATGATATACTCTGTATAACTCAATAAATGATCATTGGAGGAGAACCAATGCACCATAGTGGTGGTATAGAGTGATCTAGACACACACTAGCAATTACGGGAGTGAACTTCCACCTAGTCTAGTCTCTCAGGAAGTTACGGGAGTTAATTGTCACCTAGTTGAGTTAACTAGTCAACCAGTCTTCAGTTAATTGACTGAACAGAGTGTAGTAAGGATTAGATTAAGGAATCAATGGTAATGCACCAGTCTGGTAATGATCCCAAGGAAATTTTACATTAGCATGTTGATGATACCAATGTTGCATGGTGACAAAACCAATGCAGGATCTAGACTCGACTCAACTAGTCAAACTGAAGTGTCAACTAAAGAGAATATTCTGCAAGTGGAATATTCTCCCCTAAAATATAGGATACTGGATAATGAATAATAATGACACCCCTCTTGAACATCACTATGGTGAAAATAAAGAATGGGTCCCAGAAATGAGGCCATGTTAGGTACCCAAATACAAAATATACACTGAAATAAAGTGACGAAAGAGGGAAAACCTCATGGGGAAAACTCCCCCTCAAGGTGCAATCTATGTAAAAATAATAACTAGAGTTTCTAGGAAATTGTGTCCTTCACTCCAAGACGAATTTGCAGAGAATGGAACTTCTTCTCAGTGAAGGTCTTGGTGAAGATGTTTGTCGTATGTTCTGTCGAAGGACAGAATTGTAGGTCGATGATCCCCTCGTGTACTAAGTCCTGGATGTAGTGCATGTGGATCTCGATGTGCTTTGTCTGTTGCCTCTGAACTGGATATCTGTAGAACTTCAGAGTGCTCTGGTTGTCACACCAGATGACGATCGACTGACGAAACTAAATTCCCAACTCAGTGAGAAAATGTTGTAGCCACATAGCCTGGATGGTTATGTTAACTACTAATTTGTACTCTTCCTCGGTTGAATATAGAGCAATGGCAGCTTGCTTCTTGCTCGACCAATAGATAGGCTTGGAACCAAGACTGAGTGAGTAACCATATGTGGACTTGTGATCATTTTTATCACCAGCCTAGTCAGAATCAGTAAAACTGATGAGATCTAATGTAGAGTCTGTTGCATAATGAACCCCAAAGGTGATGGTTCCATGTACGTATCAAAGGATATTATTTTCATCCTTTCAATGTAGCTCATACGACTCCTGCATGAACCTGGAAACTACGCCAACTACGTAAGAGAGGTCTGGTCTGAAGTGTGTGAGATACAAAAATCTCCCCACTAGTTGTCTATACATTTTTTTTTCAACCAGTGGAGTCTCCTCGCCATCCTCAAGTTTGACTCCTGATAGGAAAGGAGTCAGAGCAGACTTGTAGGTTGTCATGTGAAATCTCTCAAGGAGATCTCGTGCATACTTGGCCTGAGACAGTTTCATGCCTGATGCATCCTGATTGATCTCGAGTCCAAGCAAGAAGTGTAGTGGACCCATGTCCATCATCAAAAACATGTCATGTAGAATCTTCTTAACTGTAGCAATCATTAAATTCGAGCAACTAGTGATCAGCAAATCATCAACATACAGAACTAAGAGTGGAATTGAATCGGTCATATTGATCATGTAGACATTCATATCTAATTTACAACATACAAAGTTTTGTGACAACAGGTAGGAATCCATCTTGGCATACCATTCCCTCGGAGCCTGCTTGAGGCCATAAAGGGACTTCTTCAGTTTAAAGACCAAAGATGAGTCCTGCATAAATCCCTGGGGATTCTCCATATAGATCTCCTTAGGTATATCACTGTGAAGAAATGCATTCTTCATGTCCATATGATGGACTTCCCATCCCTTGGTTTCCACAATGGCAAGTTCCAATCTTATGGAATCCATCTTTGCTACCAGAACAAAGGTCTCATCATAGTCAATGCCATGCACCTACTGAAAGCCTTTGGCAACAAGCCTGGCTTTGTATCTACTAATATGTCCATTCATTTCACTCTTGGTCCTGTAGACCCATCTGCATCTGACAATTTTCCTCCCAAAAGGAAGGGGAACCATATCCCAAGTCTGGTTCTTGAGGAGGGAGTTGTACTCCTCCTATATGGCGGATTCCCAAAAGGGATTTCCAACAGCCTTGCCATAGACTGTGGATCTAAAGACTGAACCAAGAAAATATTATTGGAGGTCAATGGTTTAGTGGAAGTGAGTGAAATAGGAGGCTCCTTGAAATCAGATCGAGTACTCCTAGTATCGACTGGATCACCAACGAGATCCCCTCCATCCTAAAGATTAGTCTATGCACACTTGGGCCTCTTCTCTGGATCTACAACTACATATGGATGCTCTGAATCTACATCTGATTGTACTGACTTTGTATCTGAATCCTCTGAATTAGAAATCTCATATGAATAAGAGTTGGCATGTGCATGTTCATCATCTTGGACAGGTGGAAGAATGAAGGTGTCTGCATGCGGTTGTTGAGGTACATGCAAGACACTTTCCTCGAATTGGACACTTCTCTCAATGATAAGTCGATCCAAGGAAAGATAAATAAGTTTATATCCCTTCATATTGTTGGGGTATCCAACAAAAATACACCTAGTTCTCTGTGGATCAAGTGCCTTCCTTTTTTCAGAGGGAATCTGGGCCCATGCACGTGAACCGAAAATATGAAAGTGGGTCACTTCCAGTTTGAGGCCACTCCAAGCCTCGTAGGGGGGTCTTATCCTTGAAATATATGTGGGGATATCTATTTTGGATGTATGTTGCACAATTAAATGCTTCATCCCATAGTCTCTATGGTAGTGACTTTGCATGCAGCATGCAAGATGCCATCTCCTTTAGAGATCTTTTTTTCCGCTCAGCAACTCTATTTTGTTGCAGAGTATAGGGAACTGTGTGTTAAAACTGAATCCTTGTCTCATGGAAAAGATTGTGTATCTCATGATTGACATACTCTCCCCCATTATCAGTTCAGAGGACTTTGATTTTCTTTCCATACTATGCCTCAACCAGGGCTTTGAAATCTTTGAGGTGTTGAAAGACCTCATATTTGTGCTTGAAAAATTAAATCCATGTAAAACGTAAGAAATCATCAACAAAAATGAGAACAAACCTCTCTTTGTTGATAGATGGATGTGGAAAAGGACACATTAGGTCACTATGGATCATATCTAAAGGCGTGGAATCTCTCTAAGGCTTTCCTTTGTCGAATTTCTCTTGAGGGTGTTTTCCAAGAACACATCCCTCACATACTCCCTTGGAGAAATGGATGTTTGGTAGACCATCAACCAATATTTGCTTGCTAATATATTGCATATATCTGAAATTCAAATGTCCAAACCTTTCATGCCATATCCTACTACTTTCATCAGCATGTGTAAGCAGTAAAGAAGAGTCTGGCTCAATAAATTCGAAAAATGTATACAATCTAGATTGATGATTTACCTCATCGGTAGCAACCATGGAGTTGGTTTGCATGTCATATATGTCCACTGCATTTGGTGTGAATATGAATTTCTTTGCAGTGTCATAATTCGTCATCTAATACACAGAGAGAAGGTTGACGGGAAGTTTGGGAACGTGCAGCACATTCTCGAAGCTTTCGTTGGTGAGTTCAATCCTTCCTTTGTCGGTGACTTTGACTAGAGAGTTGTCCCCCATCATAATAGGAGGACCTTTGCATGCATCCAATGAATAATAGATTTCTTTTGTGGAATCCATGTGATGTGATTCTCCTTAATCTATGATCCAAACATCAGGATAGGATTTGATGGCAATCAAGGCATGGCTAGAATTGCCTTTCTATGGATTTTGATCTTCTAGATTCTTCTTCTTGGCACCCTCAAGGATGTGGTCTCCAAGGTTGTTTTTCTGAAGTATTTGAGTCATTAGATCTTTTTTTTTTGCATGCATGTGGATTCTAGATGGAATCCTTTGTGATAATATGTGCATTTCTCCCCTTTTCTTCCATTGTCCCCTTTGGATCTGGAGGCATCGGTGAAGGGTTTTGAGTACCCTTCCTTCTTCGGATTTGCATGAGCTTTGTTTTTTCCTTTATCTTTAGATTTATGATATTGATTTCTTCCATCTTGCACAGTAAGTGCATGCACCTTTGGGCCTTTGATTTTTCCCATGTTGATGAGCTTGGTTTTCTCTTGTGTCAGGGATTCCATAAAGTCCTCAAGAGAAGGCATATTCTAGGTGGCTCTAGAGGTGAATCTGACCGAATGGAATGTGGACACGAACACAGAGAATTCAGGACAAATTTTGGAGAGAATGGTGAGAACCATTTGTTTCTCCTCCTTATATTTATCAACCCCGCAAGCTTTGAGTTGTGACAGTAAATCCTTGAATTTTGTAAAGAAATATTGGATATTGTCGAATCTTTTTGGATCCAATGTGAGAAATTCCACCTCCAACATGTGTCCCCTCATCTCATCCTTTTTTCCAAAGAGTGATTCCAAGGTGTTCCAGGCTTCATTGGGAGTCTTACAGGAAGATATGTGAAAAAGGAGATCGAGAGAAATAAGATTGCAAATTGTTTCGAATGCTTCATCCATTTGATTTAAGTACTTGGATTTTTCTATGGATGATGTCGATTATGTGTCCATATTCAAGGTTAACCTATATAATCCTTTGGTTCAGAGATTTATGACGATTTTCTCCTTCCATGCAAAGTATTTGCAAGGTGTAAGAATGAATTCTTTTTGGAAATCCATCTTTTCGATGTCTTCAATCTTTTGTACCTACAAAAAATTTTGGTGTAGATTTTTCTTAGCAGTCTATCAGCTCTGATACCATGTAAATGTGTTGAACTTGTAGAGAATAGATCTAGCTAGAAAATACTACACACATTTGTAGAGAGAAATTGAGAAAGAAGAAGAAGGAGAGAAAGAATGGAAGAATTCTCATTAACCGTAATGAATAATGAATAATTTACACATGATATGATCTTTATAACTCAATGAATGCACATTGGAGGAGATCCAATGCACCATACTAGTGGTATAGAGTGATTTTAACACACACCAATAGTTACGGGAGCGAACTTCCACCTAGTCTAGTTTCTTGGGCAGTTACGGGAGTGAACTTCCACCTAGCTGAGTTAACTAGTCAACGAGTCTTCAGTTAACTAACTGAACAAAGTGTAGTGAGGAGTAGATCAAGGAATAAAGGGTAATGCACTAGTATGGTGATGATCCCAAGGCAAGTGTGCATTATCATGGTGATGATCCCAATGTTGCATGGTGACAAAACCAATGCAGCATCTAGACTCAACTCAACTAGTCAAATTGAAGTGTCAATTGAAGAGAATATTCTCCAAGTGGAATATTCTCCCCTAAAATATAGGAGACTGGATAATGACTAATAATGACTAAAAAAAAAGGAAAAACCTTAGGAAAAATAAATCCTAGGTGTATGTGAAGTAACTCCAATAAGGAGCTGATATGCAGCTCTGGATATTCAGGATAGCAGCGTACTTCATATGGTGGTGAAAATATTGTTTTGTGGACTAAAGGTAGGAAGAAGACCGGAAGGGGTGCTAGAAAGGGTCCCAAGTGAGGGGCCAAACCACAACAAAGTGGCATTGGGAAAGAGAAATACATGAGCATAGTGAGATTCTTTTCTTGTGGAGATATGGGCCACTATGCAGGACAATGTCCCAAGAAGAAGAAGAAGAAGAAGCAGGATGGTATTGCAATGACAGCAGAGGAGCAGGAGTTCAGTACTCAAATTGAGAGGGAGTGTGTGTTTGTCATTTTTTTTTTGTCGATTGATTCACCATCCAGTGGTAGGTGGGGAGACATATTTGATGAGGACCCATATACTCAAAGTATTGATTTAGAGTGAACTCAGACTCACCTTTCGAGGACACCACATTCAGGAGTGACTAGTCCACCCGAGAATACTTCAGTTTCATAGTTGTCGAGCAGATAGAGAGTTGGTGAAAATACTTCAAAGCATCAAAGATTTATGAGGATGATTAGGGCACCATATAGGATTGAGCCTCACTTCGCTATGGAGACGAGCAAATCAGGTTCAGGTTCCACTTCAGGTGGAAGTCACTTGGTGAGAGGCCAAGTTGAGGATCTTGGTGAGATGCCAAGATACAGATACTCTTGGTGATATGCCAAGAGGGATACTCTTGGTGTGATGCCAAGAGGGAGACTCTTGGTGAGATTCCAAGAGATGTGACTCTTGGTGAGATGCCAAGAGTAGAGACTGTTGGCGAGATGCCAAAAGGTATAAATCCTTGGTGAGATATCAAGGTTGAGATCTTTGATGTGATGTCAAGATCTAGGTGATCTTGGATAGGTGGAGATGCACTTCCATCTATAGATCACATAGGTTGAGTAGATCTATGTCAGAGACCACTTGTTATGATTAGGGTACAACCATACTCATCGAGTGTTTTTCAGCAAGCAACCATTTCCACTACAAGGATGAGATTGGGAGTGAATGGCACTTTCCTCGGTAAGAGGGAGTGTTGAGATTCTGGTACCTTGGAAAGTGGTCCCCTTGTGGTTTTGGGCCTCTGACCATAAGAGGGAGATGTTTGTACCATTGTTCCATGTACTTTAGGTCTAATTTCACTTTGACTTAGGAGATTTATGTCAAAAGTGAAATTTAGTCATTTTAGATTAAAGTGACTAATTAATCACTAAGTGGGTGAATGAGGGGACATAAAGTGAAATTAGGGAACTTAACCCAAAGTTGGTTTTGAGTTGAGATTATTTTGGACAGATCTCAACCATTGATTAGGGATGGCTTGGGATGATCCTATCCATCCATTTTTTAGGTTTCCTTATGGAGGTTCAAGAGGGGTGCAAGCGGCAAAGGGAGGCTCATTCACTTGTATGTTCACCAAGAGAGTTGGGAGAAGGGAGAGAGGATGGGAATGGAAGCATTGAGAGATGGAATAGTGGGTGCCTCCTTCCATGGAGGGCTCATGGAAGCTTATACCCTCATTATTTGTTGGTGTTGGTTATTTATTGGAGGAGGGTGCATGTTAATAACCAAACATCAATATAGCATAGAAAAACCTCAGGAAAAGTACTCAATGCCTTGAAAAAGAGATAATTTCAGATAACAAGCCTCTT